>CM050219.1:1840000-1925000 GCA_027475355.1 Coilia nasus | reverse complement strand
CTACACAAAACGCTGCTATACACGAAATACTAAAGTGAAATGTTGCACCGAAGTCTCATAGCTCGCCTGTGTGCACCAATTAAAAATGATGATTAACTGTGTCAGGGGTAAGGTGGTTTCTACACCAAAAAACGCTGCATAACTGTCTACACATTTGTGATTATCAATTCAAACATTAGCTGCTATGTGTTTTGTTTAGTACTCCTTATTGGCCTGTTGGATGTATGGTAGGTCCAATGAGAGCATATAAAGACGTATATAGTAACTGCGTAGGACTGATCACGCTAGGTTGGCGAGCTAACTTGCTCGCACGAGTAGCCAGCCGAATAACAGAATAGCTAGTTGCCGTTGGTTATCTGTCGGTACTGACCAACAGGTTGCTACTTCAATATTAGGCAATGCCATCCATTATTTTTGAGATAGAACTATAGCCAGCCTGTTGTCAGTTTAACCATAGCCGCAGAAGTTCTCTGGTTTAACTGTGGAAAGGGAACATGATTTACCTCAACATGCTTGCGCAGATTAGATGTTGAATATTTGTACGCAAAAATGGTTGTCTTTTTGGGTACACATAATTTACATTGCATAATAAAACTGTCAACCCTTTCCTCAACGAAGCTGAAGTGGTCACTTATATAGGGCCAGGGGTGCACTTCATTTCTTGAATTCTCTGAAGGGTCGTCCACGTGCTCCTCTGCCTCCTCCATGCCCACCATCGTCTGTGAGGTGTGTGAGACTATCGCGCATGCTTCCCCTGATTCAGTTCCAGAATGCGGCTCCCCAATTCTGTTTTTTTTTTCTTTTTTTTTTTTTTACTCACTAACGTTTGTGATGTAAAATGTACCAAAGCACCATACCATGTACCAAAAAACATACTTAAGTAAAAGTAAAATTACACTTTTCAAAAAGTACTTGAAAAAGTACAAGTACACAAAAAAGCTACTCAATTACAGTAACGCGAGTAATGTAATTCGTTACTTTCCACCCCTGTACACCACCCACAAATGCTAGAGCCAAATTTAGCACCCATATTGCCTTTCCCACACACATACACAGCCTAGCATGCAAGCATGCAGCATTTGTTTTAAACAGCAGTTTACACCCTATATCTGGCCATGGGTAGTGCATATCAGTGTACTCACAAATGTCATTTAACAGCACTTGCACAATTGGACTTATATGTCTGCAGAGTCATGAATTTGGATTTATATGTCTGAGCCATTTGGATTTATATGTCTGCAGAGTCACGAATGTCATCTAACAAATAGGCAGAGACAACACAGCCTATTGTTGCGAGCCGACCACTGCCATCATAAAAGTGGTGGGGACGCTGCACTTTAGGCTGCGGTGGAGCACAGACATGTTGGGCGGCTGGGTGTTGGGTGTTGTGCATATTGCACCTGAAGGAAAGGGGTGCTGGTGGTGGCGCAGGCTCTCTGCCTTTGCTCAGAGTAACAGCTAACAGCTACAGTTAACCCTCGGGGGTCTGAGGCCTCTCTGAGGCAACCTGTTTTTAGGCAAACCTTTTTCCCTTTTACAGCTAAATTAAAGCATTTATCCAAAAGTGACACATATGGTTATCTTCTGGAAGACCTTAGCAATAATAATGTGAAAGTAAAGTGAATGTAAGGAAATTAGTTGTTTTTCTGTAAAATTCTGTAAACACAACCTTACAAACTTAAAACAGTGTCTCCTGAGGAACTTCCACTTCAGAGGGTTAAGTTTGCTTTTCCCTGAGGCTTCTGAGGTTGCTCGAAAACAAACAAACAAACAAACAAACAACACAGACAGATTTGCCTAGTGTGCCTAGGAGTTTAGGCTACGTGGAGCGAGGAGTGGAGAGCAAGGAGTTTGCACACATGCAGAGAGGGAGACAGAGACAAAGAAAGAGGGAATGAGAGAGAGAGAGACGAAAGAGAGAGAAAAAGAAGAGAGAAAGAAAGAGAGAAAGTGATAGTGATGAGACATACTATGCCACACAAAGAAATTCTATATTCTGTACATGTGCACATCCCGTCTCTCTCTCTCTCTCTCTCTCTCTCTCTCTCTCTCTCTCTCTCTCTCTCTCTCTCTCTCTCTCTCTCTCTCTCTCTCTCTCTCTCTCTCTCTCTCTCTCTCTCTCTCTCTCTCTCTCTCTCTCTCACACTCCTGCACACATTCACTCTTTCTCGCATTCTGGCCGTCTCCACTTGCATGGTGGAGCAGGCTGCTTCCTGTAGCACAAAGCCACCTTATTCCCTCATTCCGCAAAGCCACTTAGCCCTGCTAAGCCCTGGCGGCATTAGCCAATCCCTATCCCCCATCTGCCTGTGCCTGTGAGAGTGTGTGTGTGCATGACCAGTGTGTGTGTGTGTGTGTGTGTGTGTGTGTGTGTGTGTGTGTGTGTGTGTGTGTGTGTGGGAACAGACACACTCCACAGACTGACATAACACCCTTCTCAGCACACTGTGTGGTGACTGTCATACACTACTGTGTGTGTGTTGAGTGTGTATCTGAGTGTGTATGCATCTGTCTGTCTGCCTGTCTGCCTGCCTGCCTGCCTGCCTGCCTGCCTGCCTGCCTGTCTGCCTGTCTGCCTGTCTGCCTGTCTGCCTGTCTGTGTCTGTGTGTTTATGTGTAAGTATGCATGTGCTATGTGTGTATCCACAGTCTCAGTGAGTGGGTTTGGCTATGCACTACAGGTGTGAGCGTGCATGCATGGTCTTCAGTGCATGCCCTGTCATGTGAATGTATGGAATGTGTATTCTTCACTTCCCTGTGTGCAACTGAGCACTGTGTGAAACAGCAGACAACTGACTGCTGCCCTTTGATATTCTGTTAGTTGTTTTATGATAGCCATCAGCACACCAAGAGGCAATGAAAGGCAATAAGCAGTGATATGAGAGAGGAGGTGACAAGAGAGAAAGAAAAGAGTGAGACAGAGACAGGCAGTCAGAAAGAGAGACAGACAGAAAGAGAGAGAGAGATAAAAAGAGGAAGAGAGAGAAACAGATGAAAAAGGGAAAGAAGGAAAGAATAACAGTAAAAGAGAAAGAGACAGATGGAGAGAGGAAGATGTACAGACTGGTGCAAAAGAATGTGAGGTACTTACAGTGTTCTTCTGGCATATGATATCCTGAAACACAAGGAAACAAAACACCATCAGTGTCATGAAATATGCATGACCAGTTCGCCTGTTCGCACGTCTGTCTGATCTTACACAATTTCATGCTCTATGAGCATGCTACAGGGCTGTGTGCATGTGCTTCCCAGAAAAACACAAAATAGTCTAATCAAAATAGTCTAATCAAGTCACACGTCCACATCTGCTGAAGCCAAGTGAATTCATGCAAAGGTTCGGAGAATTCTTTTATTCCACTTGATCTATGGCCTCTTTTGGATTGTCCTATCTCCTTTCACTATTCATTTTACCTGGACCTCTCTGGAAACCGTCATGGGTGAAGAAAAGGTATGAAGATGAATTCACAATGGCTTAGGATAACAGCAAATTTTAATAGAATCCAAATCCACTTACAAGTAAGCACATAACTCGTAAGCAGCCATTGAGTTTTCATAGTAATCCATAGATCATCTCATTATTACATAACATCTAGGCCTTACTGGTGGGACTGCTGCCTTCCATTGCTGCCAGCTGCTTCAGGTTCCTGTTCTTTAGATTTAGCTCACACTACCCCCACCCACACTGATGCACCCTCCCTCGTGTGTGTTTGCATGCATGTATGCTAGTGGCATATTGTACCTGCCATGCCATGTTTATCTGTCACACTATCTCTACACACTGTATCTGATACTAGCTATTTACCCCCCAGCACTGCTATTGTGTAAAATCCATACAGTATGTCATCACAAATGAAGATTTTCCTGGACATTAGTATCTATCTATCTATCTCTCTCTCTCTCTCTCTCTCTCTCTCTCTCTCTCTCTCTCTCTCTGTATACATATATGCATATTTTTATCTGTTCACCTATATATTTTTCGTCCACATACAAGGAACATTTCTATGTGGTAACAATCAATCAGATGTCTTTATAGACACCGTCAACTGTTCACCCTTCAGTTCTGGAGAGGGGGGCTGCCCCATAATTGGATCATCTACACTAATGCATTTCCACTGGTGTGTGTGTGTGTGTGTGTGTGTGTGTGTGTGTGTGTGTGTGTGTGTGTGTGTGTATCTGTGTGTGTCTGTGTGTGTGATTTGTTTGTGTTAAGTGTGTGTGTGTGTGTGTGTGTGTGTGTGTGTGTGTGTGTGTGTGTGTGTGTGTGTGTGTGTGTGTGTGTGAGCGTTTATTATGAAACAGATGGGGTTCCTGTAATAATCCGAGTCAGTGCTGCCTGTGTGCGGGCACCATTAAAACACTTGTGTGTTATTTTAGAAAAGAGCCTGAAGCAGCCGGGAGAGAGAAGCACATGATGTTTGGAGCATTAGCACTCGTGGGCTTGAACATGCCAAACAGGAAACTATTCTGGAGGCACTGGGTGAGATGTTATTTTAGCTGGCTCAGGCAGAAGAGGGCCATAATTGTTTTGATGGTTTACAAATGGAGATATTAAAACAGCAACACATCATTGACAAAGGTGTACTTTCACACCAAACTAGCTGGTTCATCCTGAATTTCTCAATATGATCGTCTTTTCCTGACACATAGTAATCTTTTGTTTTCCATATTTTCCACTTTAGTGATTCTGCACTGCAGACATTTTTCATCTAAATTCATCCAGCCAATAACAGTCAAACAGTTGGAAGGATTTGAAACAAGACTGGAGAGATATTGCATGTTTATGCATTGCCATATGTCCTACATAGTATATTATTGAACAACCTCTGTCAGTAAGGCCAGACCAGCACTGAAGCATAGGGCCCAGCCAATGAGGGACTGTGTTATTGGTTTGTAGGTGTACCTGCAGTGACTGCAGCGAGTCAGAGTTTGTGTCGCAGTAGAGGATGATGTTGTTGGCCATGCTGAAGCTCTCCCTCACACCCAGGTGGTAGAAGAGGGAAGGCTGACGAAAGGCATCCGTCATCTCTACCACAGCAAAGTCTGTCAAACACACACACACACATCCAAGAGCGTTACAAACACACAGAAGCATACGGGAATAGCTTTAGGAAAAAAATTGAATAATAGACTATATTTGTCTGTTACAACTCTTAACAACATGTATAAACAAGCAGTACTGAATTCTGGTGAAACACTGTTGACATTGCAACACAACCAAACTAGCCAATCAAATTATAACCATCTCTTGCAAGTTTCTGCACAGCTTGCTGATTGACTGCAACACCATATGGCTCGGTACAAAAGCACACACTGGATGATCAGCTTGGGGAAGGTGAGTAGGAATAAACTGACAGCAATTGAATGTCTGGTTGATTACGGACGTGGACTGGACCTTTAACTTTGAGCTGCTCTCCAATGTTTGTCTCTATCTAAGAGGGTAGAGGTGCAAAAGACAAAGAATCAGTCTAGCCAAGTAGCCAGGAGCAATGTGAACTACTGAAACAGTCACTTCATATAAGTTCTTATGCTTCATGCAAGTGAATTGAAACTGATTTTAGGAGATTTATAGCTAGCATAGTATTGGACAATGGCCGATAAGTTAACCTGAGACTAGTTTGTTGAAGTCTGTTTCTATGGCTACTTTTCTATATTCTATATATATATATATATATATATATATATATATATATATATATATATATATATATATATATATATATATATATATATAAATACACATTCTATATATACACCACTCACACAAAGTAATAGTAGCATTGTGGTAGAATAGTAACTCGCTTAAAAGCCACTTTCGGAATGTCACGAATACTGTATATTAATATTACATATGTGATCAGATAGTCTACTGTTTTGAAACAGTAGATGTGAAATAACTCCAAAGATTAGGCTAATAAGCCATTGGCAGGTTTGCAGTTTTTTTCTGATGCAGAAATACACACCCAAAATAGCTCTGGCGAGGTTGCAGCTAACATTCTGAGGGCCAAGGTTAATGCTAAAAAGTGCTCCTGACTCTCAGGTTTACTGTCGGCCCCAACACGGCCAATACGCAAAGTCTCTCTATATGCCAGACACCCCCAGACAGCTTGTCTATACCCTGGCGCGCGCACACACACACAAACACACACACATACACACACGCACACAGACACACACACACACACACACACACAGATCGACACATACACACACAAACACACACACATACACACAGCACTTTTACCAAATTTAAAAATAAGCACACCAATAAGACAAATGGAATATGTAAATATGTACACATGGAAAATGTGCTGGATAAAGACAACAACTGACTTCAAACAACTTTAGACAAAATAAATAAAAGTCTGCTGATTATTGATTATAGTCTGCTGATTCTGATTATATCCCCTATATGACAGGCTGATGGGCCTGTCCCCACTGCACTGTGTCACCCCTCCCCTCCCCCTCCTCCGCCACAACACCTAAATGCCATCAGGAAGTGGTTTGTCACATGGGGCTGCTGATCAGCACTCTCTCTCTCTCTCATCAGCATTATCAAACAAATCTGTAACAGACGAAAGCAGAAGAAATGAGAGTTTCAGAGCAGCCCCAGCAAGCCAGGCCCTGATAATATAAAAATGAATGAATGGGTGAATGGGTGAAAGAATGAATGAATGAATGAATGGATGAATGAATGAATGAATGAATGAATGAATGAATGAATGAATGAATGAATGAATGAATGAATGAATGAATGAATGAATGAATGAATGAACTGCTGTATATTTGTAAGTGGGGTCTGATGGTGCATTGTCATGCACGTCACTGTGACTCTGACAGAGGCAGGGCTACTATACAGCACTGGCATTTAGACACAGGGATTAGGGAGATGATTCATAACAAGGTGCATTTGTGCATTCCTGAAAGTACACTGGAGGAAAATCCGCTGCCTATGAAGCCTATGAAGTACGTGTGGATACTCACTGCACTGATGAACACACTGTATAGTATGCTACCTGAAAATTCTCATTAGTAGACCTACTTACTTGAAAAAAATAGATTAAAATGGACTTGGTCTTGGAATAAAAGTTCACTTACAAACATACATTAAAAGTGATTCATTTGTCGACTCAACTTTTAATTACAAGTCCACCTCAGTGTGTTTTTTCGAGGCAATCGGTTTCTTTGATTTTTAAAAGTAATGTCTACTAATTAAAATGTACAGAGTATATAACATCCTGTGGCCAGAGTAACTTATAAAGAGTAACTTACACGAGTGGATTGTCCTAATTCTGAACACTTCAGTAGACTTTAAGGAATTAAGTGTGTTTCCAAGAAGAAAGTAACAGAAGTGGTCTACAGATGCCTAGAGGTTTCCCTGCAGTAGGTCTGCATGTGCCTGACAAGTTGAGGCACACATTGTGTGTGTGTGTGTGTGTGTGTGTGTGTGTGTGTGTGTGTGTGTGTGTGTGTGTGTGTGTGTGTGTGTGTGTGTGTGTGTGTGTGTGTGTGTGTGTGTGTGTGTGTGGCATCTGTCTGGGAAACTGCACTGGTCTTCTAGGAATAGTGTCGAGTCTGATCTTCAGCTACCTAGTACAAAGTGGGGTGCGGCTAGCCTGGTAAACCCGCCCCTCGTACTTCATTTCATTTCGTGCAGAGGGTCTGGACCGGAGCTTGAGGAGCAAGTCACAGAAAGTACGACCCAATCAGCGAACAGAGGGTGTGTTCGTTAGCTGTGACGTTGACCTTGTGTGCTACATTTGAATTGTAGTGCGTAGGTAGGCTAATTGAATACGTGACGACCAGGCGTTAGCGATTGGGCTGGTTTACCAGGCTAGGGTGCGGCAGGGTTAAAAATAAAAACACTGAGAATGCTGCTGATGAAGCTGCCTCAGACACAGCTAGCCACACATCAGAGCAAGAGCAAGACATCCTCCTGAATAGTCATCGAGCAAGTGAGTGAGTGAGTGAGTCAGTGAGTAAATGAGTGAGTCAGTGAGTGAGCAAGTGAGTGAGTGAGTGAGTGAGTGAGTGAGTGAGCCAGCAAGCGAGTGAGCGAGCAAGTGAGTAAGTGAGTGAGTGAATGAGTGAGTGAGTGAGCGAGTAAGTGAGTTAGTGAGGGAGTGAGTGAATGAGTGAGTGAGTGAGTGAGCGAGTAAGTGAGTGAGTGAGTGAGTGAGTGAGCGAGTGAGTCAGTGAGTGAGTGAGTAAGTGAGTGAGTGGGTATGTGAGTGAGTGAGTGAGTGACTGAGTGAGTCACAGATAGAGAGAGAGACATTACATGAGATAGAAATGGTAAGAGAAAGGTCCAAAAGCGACAGAGAGCAATAGCTTCAGCTGACTTCCTGTGCAATGTCACTGAGCAGCAAGAAGATCTGAAGACATGACACCTCGGGGTATAAGGACATGGACAAGAAGTCCGTCAGCTAGTGGTGATATCCAGACATTCAAAGCACATTTGCCTAACAGACCTGTCACAGACTCTGTAATGGACCGGCTGACCATTGAAAGAATGAGATGAAAACAACATCTTTTCTGTCTGAGTGCGTTGTACTAGAGTGCATCTGCACAGTGGGACTTGGTCATCCTTCACTACAAACTTTTTGCCCCTCTGCCATTACATAATGGAAACGTAAATGCCAACAGTGGTAATACTCTGTGTGTCACCGTCTATGTGTGAATGTAAGTGTGTGTATGTAAGTGTGTGTGTGTATGCGTGTGCGTGTGTGTGTGTGTGCGCCCATGCACGTGAGTATTACAGGATAAGCCTGTGCACTCAGGCTTACAGTACTCGTAACCCAATACCAAATCCTTTTTCAGAACATAAAAAAATGAAGTGGCATTTCTGGTGGCTTTTATAATCCAGATTATGTTCTTCCCCTTTGAGCTTAATGGTGGCCTGACTGACTAGGTACATCCAGACAATCTCTCTTCCCAAAAAGCTTTATCACCTTCACCTCTGCACAACACTGACCCCATGTCTCTCTACTCCTCAGCCAATCTCATACACAGGAAGAGGAGAGAAATGGGGAAGGAAAGAGAGACAGAAAGAGAGGAGAAAGAGGACAGACAGCATCTGTGTGTGCGAGAAAGAGAAAGAGAGAGAACGAGAGAGTGACAGAGACGGAGACAAAGAAAAACCGATACAGACACAGACACAGAGACTGTACAAAACAGGGCCCGTTCACGTAGTCTAAATGTGGGTCGGCTGTCTGTGCCAGGGTTGGGGGAGGCCTGATTCTGACGGGACTTAGAATGAAAGTTAGGAGCTGTAAAAAGTCTCTTTCACAGCCTGCCAGTGGCCCTGTGCTCAACTAACAGATGCCATGTCTGCAAGGTATGTCAAACATCCTGTATCATTGCAAAATGCAAATAAAAATAAAATGAATGCATGACCTGCAAGACCTGACCTGACCGGACTTTCACTGTACAGGCAAGACAAGTAGGTCAACCTTCCCCAAACCACAAGCACAGCTACAAATATAGCTGTGGCTACAGCAGCCTGCTTTGTGTGGTCGACTGTCACAGTATTTTGAGGGGGTGGGTGGCGGTGTCTCTTCAAAAAGCATGAGAGTAAACAAGTCACATCACTGAGAGCATCTGACCAGCACCTAAAGTCAGGCAAAGAACAAAGAACGTCTGTAATAAAAAGTACCTCATTTACACAAGTAAATGACAGATAAGCAATCTGGCACGACCTTATAACCGTTTTCAACAGCTTTTTCAACAGCACCATGATCACAGGTTGAAAGTGTCTGACTGGCACAAGTAAAAGATAGACAACTGATTTGGTCAGTAAGACCCTGCAATCGTTTTTTATGCAGGTTTTCAACACCAGCACGATCACAGGTGGAGGTGAAAGGAGAACACTTCTGTAGCCCCCATGACAAACACTGTGTGGTGCAGTGAGCTTAATCATTAGGGTTTCTCTTTACACTGCAGTAAAAAACTGACATAGTAGAGAGCAAACTAGTGCAAAGGCCATGAAAAAACTGTTCCCTTTTATCTAGTGCCTAGACGGACAAATCATCTGATTTCCTCTTCAAAGCCACAGACCATATGCATGACTACGTGCGCTGGCTGCCACACGCCAGGCCTAGTGGCACCTAGTGGTTTGGTGTCTGGCCACAGCACTATTTACAGTACAGAGCAGTGTCTAGCCAGTGAGATTCATGTGCTCTTGTGGGATCCTGATCAAGGCAACCTACAAACACCATAATGGTAAACAATCTTTTTTCTATTAAGAATCCTTCAGAAAGGTTTGATTCTGCTGTGCAAGCTACTGTCTCATTGTATAATGTAAGACAGACAACACATGATGAGACACTTGACTAATGAGACATGAGATTAATAAGAAAGAGGTTAGACACAAGAAAGAACTCACAAATTATGCTCTTCAGAAATAGTTGTTACATACAAGGGTACATGCACATTACACACTAACACACAAAACCGATTCATAACATCTTTATGACACTGTCGTGCACGTGATAACTGGACTGACCTTTTTCCTAACTCAATGGCAGCACCCTGTTAATAGCAACTGCATCCATGACAGTGTTTTCCACAAATGTGAGACTTTTTTTTCTTTCTGTTCTTTAAAACAGAGAAATGGCTTTAACAAAAACGACTCTGCACTCACTCACACCTTACGGGTCAACAGACTTTTCTGGAATAATCATTTTACTAACATAATGAGCGAGGGGACGAGGAGGGACATTCTCACATGCCATCCTGCGCAACAACCAACTGTTTTGTTTCTGCCCCTGGCAGATCTCCAATTTTGGGATGCAATTAAACGCTTTAGCACGTACCATGTTCACCATCTCAAAAGAGCACATTCTTTGTACCAACCAACATCAGAGAAAGAGAGAGATTTAGTTTCACTAAGCTCTCAGGCGAAACAATACTGGGAGTTTCTGTACAGGAAGAAGTTTTAATCATCAAGTAAAAATAGACCTTTAAACGAAAGTGTGAGACTACAACAGAAACAATAGTTATTTGAGTACACCATCTAAATAAAACCAATTGTTTACACACTTCTCTTCCTGGGGAACTACAGCAACTTTCAGAGAAATTGATGTGTTAGGAAAAGAGTTAATCTGTAAACACGTATCAAAACATTTTCAAAACATTACACCATTCTGTACGTGTACTGA
Organism: Coilia nasus; assembly: GCA_027475355.1. Classification (NCBI taxonomy): domain Eukaryota; kingdom Metazoa; phylum Chordata; class Actinopteri; order Clupeiformes; family Engraulidae; genus Coilia; species Coilia nasus. Next base: position 1,913,844 of record CM050219.1, on the reverse strand, counting down.
TATTCTACATTTGTTTTTATTGCCCTTACATTTACTTAAAAATTGTAAATTAATTGTAAAACACATTTTGACTGGATTTCTGTATTTGTCTCTACAGGTTCCATTATATTGCCAAGGTACCACTGACATCACTGTACACAAGCCTTCACTGTCTCCGCAGGCATGTATTAAAGCAGCAGGATGAATGTCTGTGTCTGTAGGAGGATGCTGACTGGACATGTTTAGGCCGCTCTATCAGCCAAGTCAGTCTGCCATTAGCTTTCATCAGTTTCGCTCGATCACTGCCATCAGTCCTGCCAGCTACTGGGAGGTCAGACTTCTTTGCAGAGGGCCTACCACAATGCACCACACTACCTACAAGTATACTAGGAAAGCAAACTAGGAAATTTCTAACTAGATACAAAAATTCTCAATGTAAATTTCCTTTTTCTAGTGCTTGTCATTGCCATCATCACAACTGTTAGATGATGTTGCTGTTGTTTTGTTGTGTGTGCCTGCCCCTTTTCCCCACCTGGGGAATACTGTGACAGTTAAGGCCTTGGAGAGTCAGCCTGTGACCGGAATCCAATTCCCACTGACCTAATGCTCCACAAGCAACATGTGGGAAAACAAGACGATGGGGTAAACAACTCGACAAGCATGGAGGAAGGAGATGACTCGGCCCCCTAGTACACCAAAGAGCATGCGAGAACTTGTGCTGGAATTTACAAACTGGGTTGAGTTGTAACTTCCTATCCAACTTCTAAGAGACAAAACAACAACAAAAAAACAACAACAGCCTTGTTGTGCAGAGGAGTCGGATACACTGTGTGCAGATCTGAGGTTATGCAATAGCTTGGTCCCACTGAAAGAAGTGGAGGAAAAGTCACACAGCAACAGCCTGCCTGTTTGAATGAAGGGCATGAACCTACTGTAACATCCAACGAGAATGTTGACAACTTCTCTTCTGTGGTCACGAAGGGGCATTAACACCTCTGCCAAAGACAGTTATGTGTTCATGGCCACTCGTCTGTGTAGCTGTATGCCTTGCTTTGTGTTGGCATAAAGAATACTAAGACTGCTTTTCAAGGGTGGACCTTGATCCAAACAAAAACCCATTCCACTTTCGATTGGATCAGGCTCAAATAGCTGACTCAACATTTTCTGTCTCACTTTCTGTAGCACTGCAAGATAGGGCAATTTTTGGCTTTGGAGGAGGTGTAAGCTTTCCAAGTGTCCTTCGTGGTGTTTTTTTTCTAATGACTAACTCTTTTGGAACATTACATTGTTACGCTACACAACCAATTGTACACAGACTCAGGAAAGTAAAAATCACGTAATGGAATAAATAAGCACGTTCCTTAGTCCTCATATGACACCTGGGACTAGTACTGGAGAAACATATTCACCAGAACTCAAAAGAGGACTTTCATTTAATCAATCAAACACACACACACATGCACACACATACACACACACAAAATACAGTTTCCACTAGGTCACTGGTATGTGTAAGCTGGCTGACATCCATTGGCCATTCTTTGTACGCGAGACAAGGGGCAGCCTGACTCTTCCTGTTCACCGGAATATAATTGAAACTCTGCAATAATAATTAACGACCCTGATAGAACGGCCACATTCTTTGACTATGACACACACTCTCTCGGTCATGCTGCCTGCTCTGTTTGCCGTCCTCAGAAGCAAGGGAGGTTAAACACATCAAAACTTTTCCAAAGCTTTTCAGGTGGTATCTGCTAAGACCATGTGACCACCTGACCGGCCTGTGAAACTGTGTCAGCTACACCCTTTGCCTTTCTTTCTTTTTGTTCTTTTGTTTCTTGATTTATCAACACACCCTGTATGAGACATACTGATTGGCTTTCCACTTTACTTGACATACTGATTGGCTTTCGTAGACACAGTGCTCCTCAATGATATCTGAGTTCTGGGAGAGTTTTCACTTCATTTTACATTCACACCTCTTCTCCACGTAGACATTCCTAACAGAGGTGACAATGCACTGAAGGTTAAGTGTGTTTTTTTGCTTCATGTATATTTCTCGCCTTATGCTAAGTCCTTCCAGTGACCTTGGAGACATGCTTTTAAAAGCTGACCTCAGAAAACATGTCCTTTTTTCCCCTCCCAATATTTATACAATATCGCTCTTTTTCTTGTAATGTTTGCACTTGCAATATATCTCTCCCCATGCACTTACACACTTCTTTATCACAGGCATCAGACACTGAGGAGTCTTATCTCCCTCACAGGCAGATGATATCTGAGACCTACACAGCTCCACAGACCCACACACTGCCATGTCATCATGTGACTGGGTTGACCTGCCTGCTGGGAGAGAATGTGCCTGGACTTGCATTGCTTGGAGATTTCCCTGGTCCTTTGCAGGAATTCAAATAGTGCTGCAAGGAAAAGCAGTTCTGAGGAATGCTTAATGTTCACAGAAAACAATCAGTGGAACGGGGGTGGAATTAGCACATAACTGAGCCAAAGGATGAAGGAAGGGCTCCTGGGATCTTACCTCCATGTCTCCTTATCTTGATAAGACTCAGTCACCACCCCACCCTACTTCACACCACAAATACAAAATACAGTTCTAAAGAAGCCACTCTCTCTCTCTCTCTCTCTCTCTCTCTCTCTCTCTCTCTCGTTTGTGTGTGTGTGTGTGTGTGTGTGTGTGTGTGTGTGTGTGTGTGTGTGTGTGTGTGTGTGTGTGTGTAACAAAGACAGGAGACAAGTGAACAATTACTGTAGCACGCCACAGAGAGAATGACAGCAAGAGAAAGACTGAGAACATATGTATAATTATCTGTGAGTTTGTGTGTGTGTGTGTGTGTGTGTGTGTGTGTGTGTGTGTGTGTGTGTGTTCATGTGTGTGTTCATGTGTGTGTCTCTCTCTGGTGGTACTGTTTGACATCATCAGCATGCCCCAACTCAATACAGTCAGTTCGTGGAAAAGCTGCAAGCCCACAAGGAAAAGGAGGGGAAAAGTTAACTCTGTTTACACAACCCATTGTATTGTGACAACCGACAGCCTTCCCCTGGCCATACTGCTGACTGCCTGAGGACGCCTTCCTATGGCCGAGACCAAGGAGACTGGAAACTATTAGAGTTTTACTCAACGTGCAGAACACCCATAAAAATACACCTGAGAACTACAGGCTACACACACAAACACTGTGTGTGGGGTATTCCAGAAAACAAGTAAAGTCACTTACTAGGCTACATTAACTTGGAGCAAGTTGGTAAACCCCTTGATGGTTAACTTCTGCGGGGAAGTTAACCAATTATTCCAAGTTCACTTATCTGGTTTAGTCATCCAGCCACCTACTTGGAATACCCCGCTGGAAAACAGAAACTTCCGATGACATGGGTGACATGACTAGAGCTTACCTTGGAAAGAAAAAAAAGTTCTCTGAGGTTACACACACCTGCTGCTGCAAGGGTGGATGAGTGAGTGGTAACCTGGAGCACCCCAAAACACTGCAATGAATACAGCATATTTAGATGTGAACGAAACAAACTGCTGCCAACACTATGGGTCAGAAACTGTGACCGACACCTTCTCCCTGGACCACTGCAACAAAGTGCAATCCCTGTTGGAGGCAATAAAGTCCATTGTTTTGTTTTTGTTTTTTTCCACTGCGTTCAAAGAAGAACCAGCCATACAAGTTTGCTTTCTTTCCACAGGGATTACATGTAAAATGAGATACATCTGGGGAAAGACTGAGGGAGGCGTGCCATCACTGCATGTTCCCCTCGGCCCTCACAACAGAGTGGAAAGTCCATGCTCAACCCACCACCACTCACCCCCCCTACGCCCTGGCAAAAAATAGGGGAGAGTGGAGCAAACCATGATGCATGGTGATAATTTACTCCAAGCTTGTTAGGCAGGACAAACTGATATCCCAGATGGGCAAACAGCATCTCTGGCACCCAGAGAGACTCATGGAATAAATTAGACAATCTGCTAGAAGTTCCACAATTCTTGAGATTCCAGTCTGATACAACATGTGCGTTTGTGTGTCTCTGCGTGCGTGCGTTGTGTTGTGAAATTATGCAGAATGGAGTAATCATGTACAGTGTTATTTATGAATAATGACAGAGATACTTGTCATGTAACAGTGCTGTGATGGACAAACTCATCCTTGCAATTAGGATAGAAGAATTTGCAAGTGGTCAGAGAGCTCATCAGAGGGCTGCATTGCATCTGGGTGTGTCAGGTATCATGGTGTTAATAAAACAGTGAATGCAACCTCAAAGTGACCCAGGAGAGCAGAGACATGCACTGGATGACAGGTCAGTGCCAGGCAATGCGATGGTGCACCTCCTCTTACCTGCGTTATAAAACTGGTCAAGCACCGAGGTCTCTCCGAAGTCAAGTTTCCCAAAATGCACAATTTCCAGTTTGCAACCCACAATGTCGCACGCTGTTTTCAGGCACTGGAGGGCCATGCTCTCGGCCGTGTAGGTCTGAGTGAGTTCTGTGTTTACAACATAGGCAACGGTGAGAAGTCTGTTTTTGCTTTTCCCCGTTGACAACAGTCCGCCGCCTTCCCCCGTACCTGTCAGAACAGTCGGGCTCACGCTCACCGGAGCAGTGGGGTCCTGCCAAAATGTCCCAGCAGCGGGAAGGACGGTGCCTCCACCGGAGCCACCTTCATCGGGGGGTTTCAGGAGACCCCCATTGCTGTCATTAGTTTCCACGGTGACGCTCGGAGGAGGCACCGAAAGGGAGATACCCTCCGAATCTGGGTTCATCTTGTCCATACTCGATGGAGGCGCAAATCCTGTTGACTGGACACCAGTGTAGGCAATAGCTTGCACACGCTATGGTGTTGGAAAGGCTCCCTCGATAAGCATTCTAACCCAGTGACATTTTCTGTCGCCTATGCGTCGGAGAACATGCTTTCAGGCGTTTTGAAAGGTTCCCTAGAAAAAGCTGCGCACGTCATTACTAACACAGTTCCACGCTTAGCATGAAATACCCATCTCAGTCCATGAGCGCGACACCCTCAACATCGTACAGCCACAGCCATGCTGTTAAGTCACGACACAGTTTTAAGATCCGCGCTCAGAGTTGCTAGAACAAGTCCCTGGGCACCGAGTGACACACGGTCATGCTTCCGCAGTTGAGAGAGGCTGCATAGTTTCTCTAAGTTAACTCCAGGAGAGCGTTCGAAATCAGAGAAGTCCTCCAGTATCCAGTGGACCCTGGCTGCGATTTCCTCGAAAGGCTCGATGACAGTGTCCTTGGGTGCTTTTTTAACCTGTGGTCAGTTCTGTTTATGTCATGATGTAAGCACTCAACTTGTGAAATCAGTCATGTCCCCGCCTGCATTCAATCCCACTCCCTCCACCCTTCCACTCCGTTTCTACTATCTTTCCTGCACAGCTTCGCGCACAAGGGGTGGAGTCTAGATGATTCGCTGGGTGGGAACTTTTCCTCTTTAAAGAGATACAAATTAATACAACGTGGAAAGTAATGTAAAACTCTACAGTGGACCTGGTATGCATCTTAAGCATTCACTGTTGCTCAGTTATACAGAAGGTCATTGATATTAGCTACTTCTGAACGACACAGCTAAGCCAGTCTCACTGGTTGCTTTAATGACCTTCCCTTTCCTTCTAAACCACACATTGGCTTGTCAGTCAGAAATATGTCCACTTCTTTATGTGCGACGTAGGCTACATAACAATTGCAAAACACTGTCTCTTGTTAAGAGATAAAAAAATACAAGAGGTGTGAAAATAAAAGTATTATTGTGACCTCTAGCGGCAAAAGCCTACCCCTGCAAGTAGATAATTATGATGTCACCAAGGAGAGGTACATATTGTGCTTGTGAACTATCCTGTTCATTCTCCATTTTTTATCTTCACGAAAAGAGTTAAAATAGACCTAATTCTGACCTTATTATCAGCCTCGTTTGAAATACCCAAAGACTATAAACCTAAACACAATCAAACAGCAAGAAATTATACCAAGTATTAATGCATTAATTATTAAAATACATTCTTGAAAGTGTCATACAAATCTTTACACCACAGCCTTTATAATAATAATCGATCAATCAACACTCCAGGCTTTTCTATTATGTTGTGACGTCAGCACTTCTTGCCTCGTTCTGTCGTTGGATGGAGCTGTCTTTTTTGTGGTAGTGCTGAGCAGCGCCCAGGCGGAGAACAATGTCTCAATAATAAAGCTTATCCGTATGTTCCGTATGCTGGCCTGTATACCTCATCGTATCTTCTGGAACTGGAGAACAACACATAGGCTACATTTCATACGGATTTTTTTTGCGTAATGATGAGAACAGTGACTGAGGATTAACGGTGGGAAAATAGCCTACAGTGATACACTGCGTAAATATGTTATTACTCAAAACGTTTCATTATAGTCGACTTGTTTTGTACGTTTTCGTATTATCTAGTGTGGACAAAGCTCTTTCGCGGTCCTCGCAACTGGGACTGTCCGATTTAAAGTCTAAAATATCAGGAGTAGAGGAATTGCTGGAAGAATTTCGCAAACAGCTGCAACAGGATCAAGCATATTCGAGGGACGATGACGCAGGAGATGTGTGCCTCGATGACTACACCGAGATGGAGGAGCACATCATCCGGGCGAGGGACTCCATCGAACAAGGTGCCACATATCTCTCGGCTCCAAACCGAGTGTACAGCTGGAAAGATTGCCTTCACGCCTGCTGCTTGGACCCGCACTGCACCGTGGCGGTGATGCAGGAGGACCTCAAGAAGACGGACGACAGCCTAGCATGTTATCTTTTCAACTGCACGTACAGGAATAAAAATGTGTGTACGTTCTCCATGCAGCCAGGTTTCAGCACCTACAGTCGGATTCTTAACGTGACAGTGCATCGGCCCGCTGCTCCCCCCAGCAACAGTGCTATCAGCAGGCAGACGAGTTTACGAAGGAAGCCTCTGGACGACCAGACAGAAGATGAAGTATCTGAACAAGGTAATTAGACGAGCAACAGGTCCTACCCTGGCCTGTTCACTCCTAAGGTTTAGAAATCCGTTCATATCGAATATGTACAACTGGGATGGTGATGTCCACTATATCCTTGTTGTCCAGGACTCCATTGTACATCTATAAATTGTAGTTAGAAAATACTTTACCATATCAATATGGCCTTATAAATGTGAAACTGAGGAAGTGTACAAATTCACTGTAAGAGAAAGTGACTGAGCTTCTTCTACATACTACCTTTCCTCTAACCTGGGTCAGATAATTAATCTTTAACTTCAGCTCCCAGTTCTAAAATAAGACACTGGCCTTCGGCACAAGCTCTGTCTTTGTTTTGGAACTGTTTTTGCTTTGCAGACATGGACGAACCCCCTCGCACTGACGCTGGGCAGGATGTGGTGGTCCAGCTGCCCACTGACTGGGCTGTGCTGGACGGGAGGGACAGCGTGGATGACCACGGCATCGCCCACTATGAGTGGGCACTGGTCAAGGGGAACCCCTCTGTTGCAATGAAGGTAACAGTTTGCACTATGTACTGTATATGTATATGCGTAATAACTTTGGACCGGGCAGCTGTGGCCTAGTGGTTAGGGAGTTGATCTTGCAATCGGAAGGTTGCCGTTTGACTCCCGCCCTACCCATGGTTGAGATGCCCTTGAGCAAGGCATCCAACCCCACACTGCTCCAGGGACTGTAACTGAGACCCTGTAAATATCTGTAAGTTGCTCTGGATAAGAGTGTTACCTAAGTGTAATCTATATACAGATAGATCAGTAAATCAGGTAATAGTTAAGCAAATATATAGATGGGCTACATAGGCTGGCTGCATATTTTCCTCTGGTTGTGCCAGAAAATCTAAATTGCATGTTAAGTGATCCCTTAACCTTAAAGATGTTACACATCACTAATAGCAATTTCTATTTTAATAAAGTGCATGTCCAACTGGAACAGTGCATTCAAACTTGCAACAAGTCTTTGCAGTCTGGGCACCATGCTAGTCGAATGGCAAATACGAATGGTGCCGCATTTACATGGCATTTTACGATCACATTTGCTTTTTAGTGGCGCTGCACCTGGTTTCAGCTGCGTTAAAATGGAGATGGGGCGGGCAGAACTCTCTACTGCTGTTTGCTGTGCAGATATAGATAAGATGGCTGTACTCCCCCACCTGCTGTGTGGACAAACAGGCCATTGTTATGCACTGGCCACTCAGAGGCTTTCACATAACCTGTTTTTATAACAGGGACACAGGGATAATGGTGCGTTCCATATAGCTAAGAGCAAAGAACCTCAGTAAATGTGATGCATTTGGAAGGATAAGGGCAATTACTGAATCTGATCTGATCTTAAAATAGATTGCTCTTTCAATGCAAAGCAGACTTAGACTCAGACTGGGACTACCCTGATACAGACTGTTTGCTATTTTATTCTTAGTTAACTGGATTATTTAGTAATGGATATATTTTGTATACATAATGCTGACATTTTAATTTGTTATTGGCATTCTTGTTAATATTTAATATTTATTTTGTTGTATTATATATTTTATATATTTTTTTCTAATCTGCAACGCTTTGGTCAACTGCCTCTTGAAATGTTTCTAGATGAAAAAGCAGAGAGCATCTGAATACCCAGGAGTTTTGTTGTAATTAGAATCACTACATCACAGTTGACTTCTAGTTTGCCTATCCCTGAAGGTCACCCATCCAGGTCTGCTGAAGATCACTGACCTGCAGTTGGGAGTGTACATGTTCCAGCTGACTGTCACGGACACGGCTGGCCAGAGATCCTCCGATAACGTCTCCGTCACAGTGCTGGCCCCAGAGCACCATGCTGAAGGTGAGGAAAGCCCAACCTAGTAAGATGGAAGAACATACTGTATATGTTAAAGGTTAGAATTAATGGGACGGAGAGAAAAGAAATCTTGCAGTGTAATTGCTTTTTAAGATGAGGACATTACTATGGAAACAATCCAGACTTTCTTTTTGCCATGCAGAAGGTGAGGAGTGCCCATCATAGCTGACTCACAGATGAATAGTTCACTACACTGGGGGAAAGGTCAGGCTGTTTAGCTGGAGAAAAGAAAACAATGTGAAATATCTGATTTTTTGTTATATTATGGAAGTGTGAACCTATCATCAATACCACTGCAAGAGTAGATCAACTCCACTATTTTACAGGCAGATCAGAACTTCAGAAAAATTGTTTGAAAACTGAGAATGCGAGATGTCCAGTCTTCAGCTGAGATTGTTTTTAAGAATTGTTTCTGAAGCATAATCACAGATGGGTCCTCCAGAAGTGGAGAGATGCCATCTGGACTGCGGCAGAGATGCAGTCAGTTAATTAGCATCCTTATTAATCCAGTCAGATTGCTGCGTAATATGGCATGAGGAAGAGAATTTTATTATACTATTTGCATAATACTTGATTGTGTATTCATGTCTATCAAAAGACTTGTAAACTGTTGGAGTAAATTCCTTTGAATTCTTCTCCCATACCTTCTACCTTCGCTTAGCCTTATTCCATTAGCCTTTCTTCCCACATGCCTTATTTAGTCTCAGTGGATCGAAAGCATGTTTAAGCCACAGTGCTGCTTCAGCTGCCTGACATAATATTTATTGACCGATGAAAAGGGATCCAGTATCAGTGGCGCCTGATGAAAGCCCTTCAGAGCTAACCAGAGATGATCTCTGTCCTCAGCCTGCACTGGCTCCTGCTCCCACTACCAGTTCATGTGTGACGATGGCTGCTGCATTGATATCAGCTACGCGTGTGATGGGAAGCAGCAGTGTCCAGACCGCTCAGATGAAGACTTCTGCCATAACTGTGGGTGTCTCTGGTTATTTTAAAAGTGTTTTTGAGACTTGTATTGCCTTTATATAGTTAGTACAGCTAAGAGATGGCAGGAAGTCAGTGGAAGAGAGAGAGGGGGAAGGAAACAGGAAATGACCCAAGGCTGCAACCAAATCTTGGTCTCTGGGTTGTACAACATGGGCTCCACAGCCAACTGCGCTACCAGTGTCTCTGGTTCTTAGAACCCCCAGTCAACCTGAATCTATTCCCTGTACTGGACATGCTTTTTATATATTGGTCTATAATGTCAACATGACATCAAGCCATAGCATTTTTAAGGTTGCCTGAGAAAATAATCCAAGCCTGCTAGTGTTTTACCTGAGCAATATAATCCAGTTCAAATGATGTTTACATACCCATCACCTCAAGATGTGGGATTGACATATATTTGGTAGGAGGGTAGCAGTTATCTGTAGAGACATAAAAAATACATTTAATAGTTGTATAATGTTTCATTGAATGAAACATTTATTTAGAAAACAAAAGAGATATTCCAGTTACCATAAATACTCTAACATATTGTTTCTTTGGTTTCTTTTTTAGTTGATGGTGGTAGGAAGAGCGTCAGCCATGCTGTTACTCCCCAGCAAGCTGAACCTATAGATCAGTCTATGACACCAAGCAGACCCAAGGCAGCCATGGAGGAGCCAAGACCTTCAGTGAATCAGATGCCTGTCAGAGCCAAGCCACCTTCTCCCAGTGCAAGCCCCAACAAACAGGCTGAACAGATACCAGGTAACAAAGGATGGTACCATAAATGGGTCAAAAAAACTGTAATGTTACTAACACAACTCCTGCTCACAATCAAATATAATATTTCGTTCAGTCGATCAATATTTTGTAGATAATACTATGTGTAATGTGTAAATTCAGTCAGTTAATGACACTGAACATGGTCTCGACACCTGTTGTAGTATGTATTGAATGTAGTATGTATTGAAAAAACAATAATCAGAGTACTTTTACTAAACTAACCAAATAACTGCTGTTAGACAGTAGAAAGCATTTTTACAATTGTGAGCACACTACAGTTTAGATTTCTGCTGACTGAGATGCTGCAAGGGCAGCTCCTGAAAGTTAAAGTACTACATGTAATGTGGCCTTGAGTGTAGCTTTGTGAGCCTTCGTAAGGCTTCCACAAATGAGTCTCTTGAAGAGTGTCACTTCTTACTCAGGCTGAAGGTAGAGTAGTGAACTACCAGGAGCTGGGTTATCTTCAGTAAAGATAAGTTAAGTAACCTTGGCTGAATAAAGAGCAGATGCGAAGGCTGGAAGAAAAAACAGATATCTTTGTTTTTAAGCTAAAGCTGGGGCAAAATGATATACTAGCTAGTGCTTTGGACTGATGCTATCACAGTCACTTGTTTCTGTAATATAAAAATATGCCAACCAGGACATCCAAGAAGTGGCAAATGTCTCTGAAATGGACAGTGTCTAGTACCCAGATTTACACAGATTGAGGATCTCACAGGCAGCTGAAGTGCATAAAGGTGAACCTTGCCTCAGGGGGTGAGCAAAGCCTACTGTGAAAGCGGCACAGTGTTTGCTCCCGTCTCTGCAGGTACTCGGGCTGAGGCAACAAAGCATCCCCTGTCTTCAGTCACCCGATCCTTTAATTACCCATGAGTCTGCAGTGGTTACCTGATAGACCCCAGACTAAAGCCCTGTCCCAATCCAGTTTACCCCTACATACACACACACACTGTCACTCCCTCGCTTTCTCTCTCTGTTGCCCCTCCCCCACCCCCACCCCATACCACACACACACACACACACACACACACACATACACATGCACACTCACCACTCACACATTTCATCTCTCTGCTGTTCTCTGTCTTGATTCTTTCATCTCCTTTTCCAGAGCAGTGCACGTCGCCCCCTGTGGTTGGACCATGCAAGGGCATATTTCCGCGCTGGTACTATGACCCAAATGCAGGGGAGTGCAAGCACTTCATCTATGGCGGCTGCAAAGGCAACCACAACAACTTCCTCCAGGAGGCAGACTGTGTGAATGAATGTATACAGAGACCTGGTATGGGAACAGTGCTTAGTTATTATATGGAGTTTTATAGAACAGTGACATTTGCTAATATACTTATTAACTTATTTTTATTGTTTACTAAAATGTGCTACTCATGCAGTGTATGTGGACCAGTCTTGATGTTAAATTTGTTATGCTTTTAGCTCCAGTTAAACCTCAGACCACTACGGCTCCTGCCACTAAGCCACATACAGAGATGGGTATGTATTTTCTGCTTTTGTAATTCTTATGAATGGTATTAGGCATCACCCTTTCCCTTGTGTGATTTCAGCTTACACCATTTTTTTTCTTTCTCCAGCTGTGTTCTCCAAAGTGGCTGTGTCTGAGCTTAAACCAGACAGTCTTCCGGTCTCCAAATCTCACAGAGTTTTGGGAGGACACCCACCACCTGAGTCAGGTCCTTATTGTTCCAGTTTATGGTTATCATTATGTGGTCCTTAAATAGACCAAAGCTGAACTCTTTGTGTTTCGTATCATAGCACAGCATATTGTGCAGCTTATCATAGCACCTACCACACCTACAAGAGGTTTTGGTAATGTCATGACAAACTAAGATGACAAAAAAATCTGTTGTCCTCTTAACATCATAGGGTAGCCATGGCTCGTAAGTAGGTTCATGATATTACATATTGTTACACAGGTTGTACCACTGTATCTAACTACATAGATACACTGTAACACCAACACCGTAAAACAAGTGTCACCTCAAAATCTTGCTGAAGATGGGACTAGTCTGACCGGTGATGTTGCTGTAAAAGAGGCTGTCGCATGCTTTTCTTCATTGATGCTCTTCCCCATGGTCAAAGTCACAGTGCGGCCAACTCACTAGTTGCCAGCAGTGTTTTACATCACAGCACTAGATAGTGGTTGTTGTGCCTCACTGTTGTAGTTGGAGGATTTGCCACTTTAATTCAAGCACATTCTCGCAGTTTGTCGCACGCTGAAGCAAAAGTGTTTCAACTAGCGTCATTCAAAGTGGGGCGATTTGAATCCATGGACTCATGTCATGTAACTAAATGTATGGATTGTGCTTGTTACCTGGCCCCCGGAGGGCATTGACCAGGTATTGCAATGATCCTGTCCGTGTGTCTGTCTGTCTGTCTGTCCGCCAGTATTGCAATTACCCTGTCCGTCCACATGGGGGACCAGGTTGCTATCTCTAATTGTCCTTGTTATCTCTGTGCACGCAGGGGCCATCTTGCCACTGGTCCTGGGCATCCTCATCAGTGCCCTGCTGCTGCTAATGGTGGGCTGCCGGCTGCGTCTGGTGCAGCACAAGCTGAAGAAGGCTCGACCCCTCACCACTGAGGAGTCCGATTACCTCATCAACGGAATGTACCTGTAGTGGCCCCAGTGGGAGGAGTGAAACAGTAGGAAGAGAATGGGAGGGGTGGAGAAAGAGATACTGTAGGAAGAGAATGGGAGGGATGGAGAAAGATACTGCATTTCATTAATTGGTCTATTCAGCCCTCTTTCTGCCTGCCACACTTAGTTTGGATACTCACCTGGCCTGCTTCATGTCTTGACTGAGAGATGTCATCCCTTGTTGTCATTTATAGGGGTCAAACTTTAACATATCTGCCTATAGAAACATCCTTTCACCTTAAAAATAAGGAGTTGAGCTCTGATTGTGTTTTATTTCTTAAGGCTGTGGTGAAACGTGTTTATCATACAGTTTCTTTTTGATCAACTCAATTTTTTTTATTCTTCACTTGTCTCTCCTATAAAACCAATGATTCAGAGTTGTGAGTGGTTAGTTTTTAACCACTAAAGGACTTATGTGTTTGTGCCATAAAACTAGATGTTAATTGATTTTGGAGGCTTCATGAAATACAAATATTTCTCTGACCACTAACCTCGATATGCCATTTAAAAAAAAAACATGTACAATAATTCCTTAAACGTTTAAGACCATGGGTTAACACATCTGTAATGACGGTTTATTTGATCCAGAGGATTTGCTTCAGATGTGGTTTGTTACACTTTAACAGCCATTGTTACAATGTCTACATCTCAACATTAAGTGTTTAACAGCACGTAACATTATGTACTTGCATTGTACATTAAAGTTAGAATTAGTGTTAACGTTATATATACAGGGTAAGTAAATAATGTTACATACTATTACATGTAGATATTGTAAAAGGGGACATTAAAATAACGTTACTGGCTTGTGTTCCTACCAGAGGTTACCTCAGAACACTGTGGCCATGATGATATCAGGCGACTCAACCTTCAAGTGTAGCTTTGTGTGTTCTTGTGGTGGCATCTTTCCACATTGGACATACATATACATAATTAAATGTATATGTGCATTATAAATATCTAAGTACATACAGTAGTGTGCAAAAGCTTTAGGCAGGTGTGAAAAAATGCTGTCAACTAGGAATGCCTTCAAAAATGGAAGTGTTAATCATTTATGTTCATCAATTAACAAAATGCAGTGACTGAACAAAAGAGAAGCCTAAATCAAATCAATATTTGGCGTGACCACCCTTTGCCTTTAAAAGAGCATCAATTCCTAAATCTTTACACAGTACTGTATCTTTTTAGCCATCCACATGTTTACTGTTAAAACACCCATGAGGCTGAAAGGACTTCATGGGCAGAAGTTGTTTTTTAAGAGGTTTTAGGCAGGTGCACACAAACTGTACACACACAGAAGTACACACAGTCAGGGATTTTAGTCAGGTGTATGATCAACCAATTACACCAAATTGGTTGTATGTGTCAGGAAGCCTACATCCACAGAAGATCTGAGGTTCTTCAAGATGTTTGGCGCAAGCTACCAGCCGAGTTCCTTCAGAAACTGCATGCAAGTATACCTAGAAGAATGCTCTGTTGAAGGCAAAGGGTGGTCACGCCAAATATTAATTTGATTTAAATTTCTCTTTTGTTCATTCACTGCATTGTGATGATTGATGAACATAAATGATTAACACTTCCATTTTTGAAGGCATTTCACACCTGCCTAAAACATTTGCACATTACTGTAGATAAATTTTATATGTGTGCATGTAAAATTTTGAGGAATGGTGTAAATAAACATTATAGTCAATTAAAAAAAGTGACTGGTCTTGTTGCATTGTGATCAGCAACCAACATCTCAGTACACTGGCGACCACGAACACATTTAAGCTCGACTTTATTTAGTGTGCCATTCAAAAACAGACAAACAAACAATACATGTCATGGGCCGATAACCCATGTGGACAGAAAGAAAACTGCAGACATTCATGTGCTTTGCGTCTGTTTATTTTGGCAAAGCCATACCTTTTTGTTGTGGAGCTCACCACGATCGGATCCAGCACACAAAAAAACCCAGAGTCAGCAAGCAATACGATAGTGATGATCAAGGAGTAAAACCCAAGCTCAGCCTCAGCCCTGTTTGTTTGTTTGTGTTGTGTGTGCATTCTTTTCATTTGTTTGTTTGTTTGCATTCTTTTTATCTGTGTTTTTGTAGAAAAGCCACCTTCACCCTCATTAGTAGAAGTGAAAGAAACTGAAGGGGGGAAAAAAAACACAGTCCACTCACATGTTCAACAGTGCCAACAAAAGGAGGGAGACCGCCAATGCAACTGTTGTGTTAAAAGTGCTGCATAACAAACAACTACACAAGGGGGTGGGATTTTAGCTGCTGTGTGTATGAGCGAGTGTGTGTGTGTTGGGGGGGGGGTGCACGTGCAGCTCTCTTTACAATAGTGTAGCAGTGGAGGAAGCGTCAAAATGTATGGTAGCATCAACTACTGGAAGGTGATTATTTTGTTCCTTGTTTCCATTACAGGTCCTTTTTAAACCATCCCCCTATGTTTTAAGTGGAACTACTGAATATAGAGGAGAATTCATACTCTTTCAGGCTCCATTATAACTGAAATGCAAGAAGAAGGAAAAAAAAAAAAAACACGACCAAATTGGTTGCAATACTGAATCCATCACCTTAACAACCTCTGCTTACAAGAAGTAAAACTTAACATTGAAAGAAACCCCCATCTGTAAAACTTGTTAAATAATCCACAGTCCATTTGCCTACGAGAGGGGGTTACCTCACATTGTAACACTCATCCACAACTGGAGAGAAAGAGAAAAAAAAACTTCAAACACAACTGCAATACTATGGTGTGTGTTCTTCCGTCTTTCTGTTTTTCTGATTTATTTTTAATGATGCTTTTAGTTTGAAATCCAATGGCTTCGGGCCAGTCCAACCCCCCCCCCCAAGTTCAGAGTGAAATGTTGAATATTGCCGGTCTGCTGATTCAGAGTTCATCCCTACGAGAGATAACAGCACAGAGTTACACACACCAAAACTGGGATAACACTCATCTCATCCCTTAGGCTCCGTACTGCCGCAACTTTCACTCATTAGGTCATCCGTTCACCCATCCATTCGTTCGTTCATCCATCCACTCATTCATTCCAGCATGCACAACTCAAAGCTTCATGCTCAAAAACAGGTTCTCTAAGGCTAGACATGCCTTAAGAACGATAGCTATGGTAAGCTTGTCAGGTACACCAAACAAGACCAAAAGCAGCATCCATTCCTTTCAAAATACATCATGTTACATGATACATACATGTTCTGTATTTTGTTCATTTTCACATTAAATGGGTGACATGCTCTAAATGTTAGGCATCACCTGAGGTATTTTTTAAATAAATAAAAGCATAAATACGAAAGTAAAAATTTCTCCTGCCACTGCAATCAAGAATAACAAAAACAAGCATCCTACATAAAAATGTAAGCAGGTTTTTCTAGTAAACGGACAAAAAGAAAAACTTGCTCACAGATCAGGTGAGGTATATATTAGCACTACAAAACCCCTTGATGTAAATCCTTCAATAACTACATGTTAAAATACAGACATGTTAATTTAAAAAATAAACGTGCAGCCAGTTACTATGGTATGGGGGAAGCAAAAAATGATGACAGGCAACAAACGCAGGCCCTTTAGTGATCGATTATCTGCTCCGGACCACACCATGTCACCTGTGCCGCCATGGGGGGGGAGGAAGGGGGAGAAGGAGGGGTAGAAATTCACTTCCACCTGGACCACTGCTTTTCTTTGTCTGTTAAAGGCACGTATATCACCCCCATCAAGGGCTTCATTTTGGTGCTGCCGTCCTCCATCTTATCGTACTGCTCAAGCATCTGGTTGCCACCAGCGGGGCCCACCGGCAAAATCAGTCGGCCACCGGGCTTTAGCTGGTCCAGGAGCTGTGGGGTTAAACACACAGGTTCAGACTTAAGGGTTCTGACAAAAGGTGTCCAACCCTAGCCTGGTAATCCAGCCCCTTGTACTTTATTTTATTTTGTACAGGGGGTCTGGCTGAAGTTTAAAACAAGTGGCTCTGCCTTTACCCAATTGCTAACGTGTGGTCATCACGTATGCAATTAGCATGTCTACCAGGGATGGAAATTAACTTTTTTGTCCACCTGCCACTGTGGCAGGTAGATTTTAAAATCTACCAGCCACTCAACATTTTTACCAGCCACTTTTTATTTAACCGCTCCATACATTATACTGCATAGAAATGTAAATATTTTCCAATTCAGAGTTTGTTACAGAGCTGACTATTCAATTGTTGTGTTACCAATACATGAGATAGGCCTAGCCTAAGAAGGTCTCTTTTTGGTCATAATACATACTCTGTCCAAGCGTGATTGGCAAGGTTGCGAAACAGGAAATTGATTCAAAATGATGGTTTGAAACTATATCGTCCTGTAACTACAGGGGTTTACAATAATCCTGTTTAATTGAGCACTGGAGACACACACAGGAAGTGAAAACTGCATTATTAGGTGGGTAGAAATATATAGCAATATCTATCTGCAACTATAGAATGTACATACTCCATTAGCCTATTCCAACTGCATTGAACTGCTTCTTGCTCACTTAAAGAAATTAGAAAATGTCACACCATCCCAGTTGGTTTATAGTAAAGCCTGTCCAGCACCCCCCCCTGGGGCCAAATAGACATCGCCAAATAGTTTGTGCAGCGAAATGAGATGCGCAGGCTGTTCTTCACAAAGTTTTAGAAACAGTAAATCTGCTTTCTCTATCCAAATTTATGTTTGGATACTTCCAAGTAGGCTATACCATCACCGAGTGCTGTTTCTATGTGTTTGCGATGTTTATCTCCAAAATAGTATTGAGTATTCACAAATACTGTTTTTTGATTGTTGTTAATGTAGCTTCTGATTTTGTTGTGTACTGTTGGATTTTGGGCTTCTACGGCGCGTTTATATGCAAGCTTGCCTTATCATGGGCAAAAGTGTCAGAACGATGGGTTAATCTTCTAAGTCTATGTATTTCATAACATGAGTGTCTGTGTATGCTACGTGTGTCAGTCTGTGGTCTTGTCAGACCTAACATCATATAGGCCTGGGACAGTTTACATGCGTATGCACTCTCTTGCGATTATGCCCCCTTGTGCAGATGCTATCAGTCTATGATAGATAGTTATAAACAATCTGTTAATGATGTAAAATCTTCAGTGGCTATATGTGCTTCGGAGATGGACCCGTCCTCCTCTGACATCGCAGTTGACAGGTTAGGTAGGTAGGTTAGGATAAAATCACAGGTTGTTTTTTTGAATCAACTTGTGCGCATATGGTGTTATTATCAACGTGATAAGGCAATACTGATGCATTCCCGCTTGGACAGTTAGGCTATAATAATCATGACTGCGCTTTCATTACCGAAAATTGGTGAACATAAAGTTACCAAGATCATATTTGGAATAATCACACCATTTCAGGATATGTTAAAATGATAGGCAATCTTTATATCTTCCTGTCATCATAGTTATATCATAGTCATAGAAAAATATCCACTTAAAGGAGAACTTTGGTGTAAAATGAAAATTGGCATGTTAAAACATCATACCGAGTTGGTATATGTACTGAGGAGCAAAATTGATTTAGCCTGTTGTATTCAGAGTTTAACTATTTTTTATTGTTTGTCCCAGAAGGCTAACAATGGAAGTGGTAGGTGCCCTTAGACGAAGCATGACGACTACGCCATTTTTAAACCATTAAAACAGCTCGAAGAAACTCCACACTCCATCGGTAGTACAACAAAGACCCTGACATTAAAAACGAGGCACTGAGAACTTTGTTTTATTAATAAATGTTGTGTAGACTTACAGTTTTGACAGGCAGTACCTTGCTGTAGTTTCTCGCCGCCTCCATGATAAAAGGACACACAAGTCGATTGACGAACACGAACCAGCAGGAAGAACAGGAGGAGAGGTAGTACAATCAACTTGTTTGGACTTTCATCATGGCGGCGACGAGAAACAACTGCAAACTACTGCATGTAAGAACAGTTTTTTTAATAAACGTTGTGTACATTCTCAGTGCTTTGTTTTGAATACCAGAGCCTTTGTTGTACTACCAATGGAGTGTGGAGTTTCTTCGAGCTGTTTTAATGGTTAAAAATAGCGTAGTCGTCATGCTTCGTCTAAGGGCACCTACCACTTCCATTGTTTGCCTTCTGGGTCAAACTATAAAAAATAGTTAAACTTTGAATGCAACAGGCTAAATAATTTTTTGTCCTCAGTACACATACCAACTCGTATGATGTTTTAACATGCCAATTTTCATTTCATTTCATTTCAAGTTCTCCTTTAATGTGCCCCAGGATTGGAACTTCCTCAAAATCTTCAGACATCGGTGGTGGTCGCGTAATTAGCCTAATAAGCCAAAATCACGAGTTGGTTCTGGAATTGTGTGTGCATATGGCGTTAATATGGAACGTCGGGTACCAATGGGGGGGATATCAAGTGCACTAAAATGGCATTATATATATAGGAAGAAATCCATGACTCAAATATGCAGCACCCCTGACCTAAAATGAGTTCTGCGCCCAAAGAAACGCGTGTGTTATTTATCAATAAATGCGCTTATAAGCACCTGCGCTGTCTAACTGTTAGCTACGACACAACATGCGTAAGTGATTGAGTGACTTTCATATACTATATGGAACTTGTTGCTGGATAGCATTTGCACAGAACTGCAACAGTGGCAGGTAAAATGACAAAATTTACCCGCCAACGCTCATATTTACCCGCATTTGGCGGGTGGCCGGTGGTTAATTTCCATCCCTTCTGCATACACACTACAATTTAAATGTAGCACACAAAGTCAACGTCATCGCTCATGAACACTCCCTCTGTTTGCTGATTGGCTAGGGCAAAATTGTACCTAATACAGCAATGTCAATGAAAGGACTGCCACAATGTACACAATGAAATGAAATACGAGGGGCTGGTTTACCAGGCTAGTCCAACCCAGCTTCAGAAAGTAAAAACCCAATCATATATTTGACCCGATTTACAATGTGTGCTCAATGTTCTACTTAGCACACAATCACAAACCATCAGACAGGTGGATCGGCTGATTAGTGAAATCAACTGTGTCAAGTGCACAGGCAGACAGAATACATGGAAGGGTTTGCACTTTCTGAAGACAGCACTGACAGACCTGAGTTTGACAGGTGGCCACATACAACAATGAACATGTGATGTAATCATTTTTCAAGGTCATGTGCCATGTGATGCCTAGTCAGGAAATGATAACACCATGGATTTTACAGACACCTGATTTCTGATCAAGGCTACAGACAGATTTGTTCATACAACATAAAAATGCACTGTTCATGACAACTGATTCAAAATCAATATCATGGAGTTTTATTTTTTTACTCAACAGCAATATGATAATCAATTCCAAATGTAATATTCCATATAACACATAACATTAAGCAATCACTTAATGTTAGATTTAGTCTATGCAACACACTAATTGTCAATATGAAAGAGCACCTTCATAGCTTGCTATACTGTACACATTATTGCTTCTTGCCAACACGTAACTCCAGTGTATGTATGTGCCCATGTGTGACTTGAAACTGTGAGGAAGTGGCACAGGTGACTTACTGCTTGTGGCACTGTGGGTGCCGCCGCCCCGACATGAATGGCATCATAGGGCGCCTCCGCTGGGTAGCCCTGTCTGCCATCTCCCACTGCAATACACACACACACAGACACACACACAGACACACACACACACACACCGACACACACAGACACACAGACACACACACACACACACACACACACAGACACACACACACACACAGCAGGGGTCAAAGTAGGTACAGCTAGGGCACAAGCAGGCCAAAGCAGGCAGACGGAAGCCAGCACACGTGCCAGCGTGTGTCAGGATACCAGATGAAGGGGAGGGAGGAGGGCTCGGGGCGGGACGTCTGCAAGCCAAGGAGAGAGAGTAGATCTGGAAGGAGCCGAGCACTCGACGATTCAGCACAGTGCATTACTGCAGCACTGATGCAAGGGTTCGTATATATCGCCAGCCTCAACAAGATGACTGTCACAATATTTGTGCATGGGCAACTACGGTAAAAGTGTGGTTTAAACACAGGTTGTTTGCACAACATAGGCAATTACAATTAGTTACAACTACAATCAAGATAGTTATTCTAGAGTGTTACATCCGTATCAGCCATCCAAATTCCACACATCACACGAGACACATTGAGGAGGAGCTCACCTATAAGTTTTACTCTGCCTGAAGAGATCAAGCTGGGGTCATCTTTCTTGACATTATTTATGGAGTCGTCCACTAGTTCCTTGATGTGGTCAATCCCTATTACCTTCCCTTTCGGACCCACCTGCAAAACAAAACAGGAAGTATGCTCAACCCCTCATCAGCCTCATGAACAGTGAAATTGAATGCAGTTTTACATGGTGTATGTGTGTATTTATAGGTTTTATTTTTATCAGATGCACTCATATTCAGAATACAATTTCCAAACAAGAAATAAACATTAACACTTATGTTCCTTTATGCAGATATTGCCTTGAAATCATATCAGTGCATGGTTTTGGAGAACTTTGATAAGTACAAGAAGAAGTAGGCATAGACTTATAAAGTAGGCCTATATGCGCAATCAGTGATACTGACACTCAATACTGGTGCACCACCAGTGCCTAGCAACGCAGAGGGCCCCAGGGTCACGGCCGATAAATAAGAACTCTACACAGGGCCTTTTGCACAACAACTTTATCTGGGACATCCAATACTCAAGGCTGCTCTTGAATGAGGTGAGGAAAAAGCTCACCATTCGTGCAAAGCAAACAGACAGGATCCCACTCCCGGATCCCACATCTAAAGCCTTCGCCCCCTCGTACAGCTGATCGTGCAGCAGCTCCAGTGCATAAGCATGCTGGTACAGGGGAGAGAAGAGATGCCGTCATTACAGTCACCATCACCATCATCATGCCCCCCCATCATAGTGAAATTAAAGCAACTGTTATGAGTCTGGAAATCGAGAGTTCAGCAGGTTCAGCAATATCTATTGTAAATGACTATTAGTAGAGTTGTTATAACAACAATAATAATAACTAATATGTTTAGATACATAAACTATCTGAAAATAATAAAGCCATTTCATAACTAAGCAATTGTAATGGCTACGATTCCTCAACAAAAAAACAAAAAAAAAGACATTTTTTTACATTACATTACATTACACTTAGCTGACGCTTTTATCCAGAGCGACTTACAGATATTTACAGAGTTTCAGTTACAGTCCCTGGAGCAGTGTGGGGTTAGATGCCTTGCTCAAGGGCATCTCAACCATGGATAGGGCAGGATTCGAACCAGCAACCTTCCGATTGCAAGTCCAACTCCACTAAGCCACAGTTTCCCAGAGAAGAGGATGGTTATGTTTACATTTATTTTTTATTTTACATTTACATTACACTTAGCTGACGCTCTTATCCAGAGCGACTTACTTCTTTATGTCATAGATCAATTACACATTTCAGGACACACATGAAGAGGACTGTGTGTAAAGTAATTGAAAAATGAAACCCTAGTGTATATGCTAATACCTTACCATATGAGGAGCGCTGATGGTTGCTTGGTACCCTATGGGGACAAACAGAAAAAGAAAGATTATGCAAGTCAGGCAAGCAAGAGAGTAATGGGGAAAAAAATGTGTTCTGAATAAAATATTCTATTTTGTGCAGATGCCAAGGGGCCCTGTGGTGTTTGAGTAGACACCTGCCTATGGACTGTGGAGAATCCATGTAGGGGTTGCAGCGCGAGAAGTGAGCTCGGTCCGTGGCCACCATAACCTCATAGACCTTGTCTGACTTGATAATTAAATTTTCTGGTAGGGAGAAAGAGAGGGTTACACAGAACACGAGCCTTCTTTGTAGAGTTGCCAATGCACTTTAGGAGCTGATGCAGAACACAGTAACTTGGCCCCACAACCAGTTCACCTGTTCACAACAAGAGAGTACTATGTCAGATGCTCCAATACGGACAGTGTGCATACACTGCACGCACACACAGACACACACGCGCGCGCACACACACACACATTTCGTTCTTCTGTGATAAGACACGTAAACAAAGATATTCTGTGTAATCATGGAATCCCACAGACAAGTGGTGTCAGCGTCAGGAGGTGCCAGTGACAGCTGCTCTGGCTCGAGTTACATCCCTGAGCTTACAAGAAGAGCTGTGACTGTGATAGACTGCAGCATCTCTAGCCTACTTTCAGTTCAGCCGGGTCGGCAAACCTGTGCGAGCTACTCTAGTGTCCAGACTGGCGCCAAACTTAAAGCACGCTTCTGTGACCAGACGTGTCATACTAATAACAACAATAACAACAACACTAAAAACAATGATGATAATCTAGGTTTACACAGTGTCCTTGCAGAAGCCCAAGGTCGCGTGTGTGTGTGTGTGTGTGTGTGTGTGTGTGTGTGTGTGTGCGTGCGT
Source organism: Coilia nasus (assembly GCA_027475355.1). Classification (NCBI taxonomy): domain Eukaryota; kingdom Metazoa; phylum Chordata; class Actinopteri; order Clupeiformes; family Engraulidae; genus Coilia; species Coilia nasus. The sequence continues at coordinate 1,890,156 of CM050219.1, read as the reverse complement.
GTGTGTGTGTGTGCGTGCGTGTGTGTGTGTGTGTGTGTGTGTGTGTGTGTGTGTGTGTGTGTGTGTGTGTGTGTAATCTTTATTGTAATCAAGGTGAGTTTAAATCCAGCCTTCGCTAAGTTTAGTTCCAGCTGGGGCAGCCAAAATGGGTCAGATTCTGGCTCCATGAGGGGGAGAGAAGTGCAGAGGACAGGAGGGGGCGGACAGGCCGCTGCTAAAAAATTCAACAAAAAAAATTCAGAACATGAATTATTCATCCTCTGCATCATATCTTCACTTGCAGCGTACTACCAAAAAAAGGGAGACTGGACTGTCACAACATTTCCCAATTCCAACAAGTATACATCATTATTTAAAGTAAAAAAAAAACAACAGAATTTACATACTAAACTGGTTGACAGACCATTCATGTTAATGTATGGAGAAAACGGAGATGAAAGACAAAAGCACAAGAGACTGAATATACTCCTCAACCCTGTGCACAGTCAGGATACCAGGCATTCAGCAAATGCCACAAATAACTCGACTCCCTTTGAAAGGGACCTGGCTGTGTTTGGGCATGACAGTAAAATTGCTCCGTCATTTGAACACCAGCCAGTCAGCCGTGAGTCATCACAGATATTTTCGCACAATGTGAGAACTGGGCTTTGAACAAGTGTTAAAACCTCTGTGCAGTAAGAGAATATATTACACGTACAGTAGTTTTACGTTTGCTGCACTGTGAAGAGTGAGGTAGTTACAGCAGAAGATCCCCAGATCACATATCTCGGTGGATTTATATATAGCCAACTGACTGGACCCCTGCCTTCTAGATTGTCATGAATATCACACGTCTCTGAAGGAGGTTACCACTTTTATTTGACACAAATGTGGAAATAACAAAAAGCCCTTGATACTAAATACAAAAATTCCCCATGAACAACTACCACGTAAATACTTGAAACCTAAACCTACAAATTGTACTAGAATTGAATGATAGCTATATTGTTGCATTTGTTGTGGGTTTTTTTTTTTTCTTTTTTTTTGGAGATGTTCAGACTGCCCCGCCCTCTGAAGCAGCACCAGAACACTGTAGCACCACTGTAGGCATTCTGACAGCGACGTTAGTGCTGATAACTTCCATAAATCAACCAAATTGGTCTGTCGAGCTGTACAGCCAATGCATCTGCTCTCGCAGTCTGTCTCAGTTTAACTGATTGTAGGTGAATGACAGTAATTATATCAGATCAAACTAGTAGAGCTACACACGAACACGAGGGGTGCATGCAAAGAAATCCACGGCGACACATAGAGTAGCCGTTACATACGTTGCAGGAGACAAACTGTCTGATTTAACCGGATGATTCAAAATGCATGACTTACAAACGTTTTAATAGATATGGATACACAGGTTAAACATCGTTAGCTAACGCCATCTAGTTAGCAAGTCTAACGCCAACACGTAGTACCACAACCACCATCAAACTGCCCAATCACTGCTAATTTGCTATACCAGCCCCTTATTCCAAGGTCATGGCTGAAAAAAGAATCATATATTTACTTAACCATAAGCATAAAACTAGAGGGGGCGTGCTGCCATACGCTAATGTTAACTCGTAACCATTAGCTTTCCTAGCAACAAATAACCTGCATGACGCACAGACAGTCATCTTGGGAGTGAGACCATGCAACAGCAAAAAAAACTTGTATGTCACACTGTTATCTTTTGAATGACGATGTGAATTTGGGACTTCGTATTTTACTATCTGCCAAAACACTGGCGTCAAGAGACAAGTCCCCTATCACGACTGTAGCTAAGATAGCTACCATTAGCTGCACCGTTGCAGTTTGCCAATTTAACGTTATGCTAGCTAATGTTAGCTGGGCAGTTGTCAGCTTGAAGAGTCGCTCTGGATGTCAGCCTCTAGAGAAGGCGAGAATAGCAAGAAACACCAAAGCTGGTGTATAAAACTAACATCGTGATTTGCAAAGGACTTCTTTCACTGCATAAACATAAAACTTACTGCGAAGGTTGTTGACCAGCTCTACTTGGCTAGTTCCTCCTGATTTCCAGGCCATTATTAAACACACTCTGCGGAGCAAAAAGAGAGCGGCTGTCAATGCCGCGCCTGCGCCGAAAGCTTTACCTACAAGACTAACCACTTCCAGAACAGATGGCTTGGATACGTCACTTGACATATCTGTGTACACCTCTTTTCCCACGTAACCTTCAGCTATTTATTTGTGCATTTCGTAACAATCTAACTCACAGTATCGATTATGAATAGCATTCAGCAAATAAGCTACTTCTGGTCCATTCCTATGTGTACAATTGCAGGTAATTCGAAGGTGGCTTGGTGAGGAATTTAGCTCTGCCGCGTTCTTCCACCAGGAGGGGAACATGAGCTTATTAGCTTAACACATGACGTATGACCTCCTAAGCTTTTAAATAGGAAATTACCATAGACAGTAAAAGAGAAAGAGAATTACCAGCCCACTACAACATGTAACTTGTTGCCTTACGTTTGTGTTTTGTCGCAGGTCATATAGGATAATGAAAAAAAGAGTACCTTGTAGATTTGGTTGGTGCCACTTATAGCCTATTAAACGTGCACACTGTTCAGTACATGCAAGAACATTAACAATTTACAGTTAAACGTTAATTTTGTCGTGCTGATCAGACAATTATGTATGGACAGTCAAGTTGACTAGACTTTTTAATTCCTTAAAATGGGGGAAAAAGAGTGCACTGGGTGGGTCTCTGAGGGTGAATTGATGCTGTTTCAATACTCCAGTCTTCACTTTTATCATGGAGTCCAACCATAGACATAGAGCAGAAGGTGATGCCCTCTGTGTGCACCATAGTTAAGTTCTTCGGAAATCACCCCAACAGCACACTGAAGCAAAGCTATCAGATCTGTGAGCGCAGATATCAAGACAATTATCATATAGGAAGAAACCGGAGTCAAATTCCTTGTCTGTGTACTCAAACTTGACCAATGAGTGTAATTCTAATTCTGAACTAGATGTACCGCATAGTATGAGGGAACTGTTGGTATGATGAATATGTGGTAGTAGACCAGTGTTGTGAGGTGAGAAATTGTGTGGAAAGGATTTCCTGGAAGTGGGCATGGATGTGGGTTTTGAATGAATCACATTGTGTCTGTTTTTGTAGTGTGTAGGAGTGATTTGTGAAAGAAATAGGCAAAATGAGATTTTGTACAATTACAGCACCCCCTATGGACCACATTAACAGCCTATGATGAGTTCGTTTGGATTCGTTTTCGCAGTGCTGAAATTTCAAGGAAATTGTTTTCGTTGGAAGTGGACGTCGACCAGTGTTTTGAATGTTTTCAATACAGTGCCCCCTATAGGCCAAATTTTATGGTATGTGCTGTGGTCTTTGTGCTGATTGTGCCTGATGTATTTTGTGCAGTTCCCACCTTCTCGGACCAAGATATTGGCAACTCAAAATCCCACTTTTTGCATTTACCCATATCACTAGGTGGCGCTATGCTTCAAGTGAGTGTTTACGGGCTGGGTCGATACGCCTCTGTAACACCGACATACTAACACAAAATCGTTGTCTTGGGCAAAATTGTTGACGAGTTATTTAACAAAAACTGTTTTTTGACACCTAGCCTCGACGATAAACATCGCCCCCTTTGACAAAATGTCACAACATTTAGTACACATAAAAAGAATACTGTTTACAGTTGGCATGTCAACATTGACCAAATTTGAGAAATTAGAAGCCAAGATATGGACTTTTGAAGAATTTTAAGCTACGTGGTAAATGTTCATTGACATGTAACTTCGAAACGGTTTGTCTCAAGATAAATCCTTTGATAACTTTTTGTTAGCATTGTCTATAGATGGCATATACCAAATTTGGTGAGATTCACATGAACAGCCTATGATGAGTTCGTTTGGATTCGTTTTTTGCAATTTTAAAACTTCACGTAAATTGTTTTCATTGGAAATGGGCGTTGACCAGTGTTTTCAATGCGTGAGAGTCAATAGATTTCACGACAAAAACAAATTGGTTGTAAACATTAGCGTTCGCTAGAGAATAGACAAAATGACATTTTGTACAATTACAGCGCCCTCTATTGGCCAAATTTTATGGCATGTACTGTGCTTTTTGAGGTCTTTGTGCTGATTGTACATGACATATTTTGTGCAGTTCCCACCTTCTCGGTCCAAGATATTGGCAATACAACATCCCAATTGTTGCATTTACCCATATAACTAGGTGGTGCTATGCTTTAAGTGAGTGTTTATGGGCTGGGTCGATACGCCTCTGTATCACAAAAATTTCATGTTCTTGGGTAAAATGTTCATTGAGTTATTTAGCAAAAACTTTTGGGCGTCTCCCCTTCTTTGATGGACACTGGCACAGCAGGGGGGTGGTCCTTGGGGGCCAAAAGCTTGTGTTCGCTCAAAAAGTTCTAGGGTTACATGCCTACAAAGATTGATGTCCCCCAGACTTCCAGTGTCCCTGCAATCGTTGACGGAAAATCGGGGGAAAAAAAAAAAAAGTTACAATGTAGCTCAAAATTCTTCAAAAGTCCATATCTTCACTTGGCAGTTTTTGTTAAATAACTGGTCAACAATTTTGCCCAAGACAACGATTTTGTGTTAGTATGTCGGTGTTACAGAGCCTTATCAACCCATCCCATAAACACTGACTTGAAGCATAGTGCCACCTAGTGATAAGGGTAAATGCAAAAATTCGGATTTTGAGTTGACAATATCTTGGACCGAGAAGGTGGGAACTGCACAAATTACGTCAGGCACGATCAGCACAAAGACCTCTAAAACCACAGCATGTGCCATAAAATGTGGTTCATAGGTGGCGCTGTAATTGTACAAAATGTCATTTTGCCTATTATCTAGAGAATGCTAACGTTTACAACCAATTTTTTTTATCGTGAAATCTATTGAGGCTCACGCATTGAAAACACTGGTCGACACCCACTTCCAACAAAAAAATGTAAAAACTCCATATCTTGGCTTCTAATTGCTCAAATTTGGTTAAAGTTGACATCCCAACTCTAAGCAGCTTTCTTTTCATGTGTACTACATTTTGTGACATTTCGTCATAGGGCGCGATGTTTATCGTCGAAGCTAGGTGTCAAAAAACAATTTTTCCCAAGACAACGTGAAATTGTGAAAATCTGATGACCCTCGCCCATTGAAAACACTGGTCGACGTCCACTTCCAACAAAAACAATTTCAGTGAAATTTCAACACTGCGAAAACGAATCCAAAAGTCCTCTGCGAATATTAAGGCTGTGATGTGTGTCGTAGAACTTACCTTTACTTACTGACGTTGTTGGGAAGAAAATGGAACGAGTGTTTTCTCAGCTAGTGTGAACTACGTGCAAAATATCTGCTTATTCACCTGGCTTATTGTAGTCTTTTGGGGTAAATTCAACAGCAGGGGTGCATTCTAGGGCACGACAGGAGTGAAGTGAGCGGACCAGTGCTTATATTGATTCCTGCATTTGAATTGATCAAATGCAAAGGCGGCTCAGTGTAGGCTACTGACCTTCTTTTTACATCCTCTATAATCAATTCTGATTTGATTTTTGCCTGTCATGGTTGATTTACTTTTTAATGTGTCCAAATTAGGGCTGGAAGAGAGGATTGCCCCATTTTGCAGGTGACATTGCACCTGCATACACTTTAAAAACAACATTAACTAAAATTTGCAAAAAGATGCAGTCCATACTTGTGGTGTACTCCTAAGCTGTAGGTGGCAGTCTATACAATATGTGCCTTCAATTTTACGGCAAAGAAGGAAGGCGGGATAAGGATGTTGGAATGGAAGAAACATGCCAGTTTATAAACTGAAAATTTGCCTGTAACTCTCACTAAAAACGGCACAGTTTAAAGATGGATTCTATCAACGCTAAGTACGTCTCACAGAAGATCAGTAAAACTCGTTGGAGGCCAGTCTCATCTGCTTCGTTGCAACAACCAGAATTTTTTGCAACCGGTTCATGGGACAACGAGGTCGGCTGTCATACTTATTGGTTGAAGCTAGTATTGGTCAAGTTATAATGTTAGCCTAAAGACACCGTGCATAGCTTCCTAGCATAATGTACGTGTGTATGTGGGTAAAATGACTGTGAAGAAATCCTCCTCCAAAAGTCCAGCATGTTGCGTATTATAATTTGTTTACATTGGCAGTGTGTCGGTCATGTTGGTGAATGTCCCACCCAGTACCATTGATTTTTTATTTAGGAGAACAAAGTGTCCTTGTGGACCATTGGAGACCATGGAGTTATTAATATGGACGATGATTTTGAAGGTGATCCCCAGTTACTCTGCGATATCAAACACAGCGGGGATGTCCTTGATCTTCAAGTACGTTCGCACTTGACTTAACTTGATTCTAAATAACGTTACAGTGAATAATCACACACATGTATGTTGTTTGCATATAGCAACGAAATAAAATGATACATATTATAAAATGATACATATCCCATAGTATAGTAACACTATCTATATAAAAAACATTTCCTGTAGCCTATTGTTTCCTTTACTGACCACCGCATTTATGACTACAGTTTTTAGATTCAGATAGACTAGTGACAGCATCATCTTCTGGTGCAGTGACCATCTACCGGCATCATCCCAACAGTCAGGTATTGTATCCAGTATTTTCAAACTTGTACAGTTGTTTCATATCCACCATACATCAATTAGATACAAAGAAAAGTGGTGAAAACGTGTCAGACTGGGCACTAGTTTTCTGCCTTCATTGTTGAGAAGACTCTTTTTTTTCCCATTAATACAGACGCTCTCTGTGGCTCATCAATGGGACCGTGCTCATCACTATCCCTGTGACAATGCCCCGTGCACAGGAGTGGTGTGCAACAGTCCAGAAGTGGTCTCGGTTGGAGAGGACGGGAGGATTATACTTTTCCGAGCAGACCAGACGGGTGTTTTGCGAATAATAGGTCTGTCTGCAAATTCTTACTGTCTTACTTTCTTGCAAAGATTTATATGGACTTTTTTGCATTATATTTTATTACTGTTAGATATTAGAGGTTAATGATGATGATAATTATTAAGACCTCCATCAGATAATGTATTACATTATTTCATAGTAAAAACCTGGTTCACATGACCTTAACTTTGTATAATATTATTCTGTGTGTTTTCTCTACATATTATTATTTCAGAAAATGCTGACAGTAGCACAATCCATGCAGTTACATTCCTAAGGACAGCTGAAGTTCTTACAGTCAACTCTATTGGCCAGCTCAAACTTTGGGACCTGAGACAGCAGAGCAATGAACCTGCACAGATTCTGTCCCTGTAAGAGCTTTTGTGGAGCGTGTTCCCAGTCATACTAACCATTGCTTGTTCTCGTGCCCAACTATCCACACATACTTTTCAGTAATATTAGTGAACGCAGTTGCTTATAAGATTTGTGTCACTCCTGTGCTTTTTTGGATGATTGTTTTACATCAGTAATTTACTTATTGTTCATGTTTAGTGTTATTTGCTGCCTCGGGCAGTGTTTTATTTAATGCAGTGTGTTCTTGTTGAGTGTTCTCATTGATGTGTTTTTTGCAGCACTGGTGATCGAGTTCCTCTGCACTGTCTGGATAGACATCCAAACCAGCAGCACATCGTGGCCACAGGAGGACAGGATGGCATGCTGTGCATCTGGGATGTCAGACAGGGCAACATGCCCTTTTCACTGATGGAGGCTCACTCAGCTGAAAGTGAGAATTGTTGTGTTCTTTTTTTTCCAATACTTCTTCTACCAATTTCTTTAAAGACCCAGCATTTTTTTAAATTATTTATATACTTCTTATAATATTTATAATATATTTGGTTTGATTATATGTTAAATGTATCAGAAATATGTGTTGGAAAAGATGTGCAAAACCATTGAAGTCAGTTTTACTGTGCTGTCGAGGTATGTGCGCTTGTGCGGTTGGTGTGAGTAGGATGCGTGTAAAATACATCCTGCTTATGTCGTGAGGCTATGTTCAGCACGTGCAGCACTGTATGTGTTGTGTCTCAGTGCTTTGAGCGCCCATAGAGCATGCCAACACAGAAAGTACTTCCTACGTTTTCACCACTTTGAGACCTTCTTTTACCTTGTGGTAACAATAATATTCACTCAAACTTCACAAGGTCTTTAATACTTTTAAGTACCTATTTATAACTGATATTTGGTTATATATTTCACATGCCTCTATTTTCACATACTTTCATTGCTCTTTCTTTGCAGTGTGGGAAGTGCACTTTCATCCATCTAACCCTGACCACTTGTTCACATGTTCTGAGGATGGCTCACTGCTACACTGGGAAACCTCCAGCAGTTCAGACACACCTTCTTTCCTGCAAGGTATGTCTCTGACAAGTGGCAACCAAAAACTGAGGACATCTACTCCCCAAAACATATTTTGTTGTATTTTTTATTATATTTTGCTATGTGTGTGTGTGTTTAAAATGTATGATGATAGGCATACATCTGTGTGGACCAAACAAAGAAGACAAGAGCATTACCACTTTAAACTCATTAAAATAGGGGTAAATTCTTGCCAACATCTGTCCTACTCTTCTGTAGCTGGTAACATACACACTGTCATGCTTTTTCTTCCTAGGTGGACGTAACACAAGCATGGTATCCCGCAGTGCGATCGCTCCAGCCGGGGGAAACCAGTCTATTATCAGTGCATGGCTTTCTGGAGACTCAGGCAAAGGGCAGCTTGAAACGACCCATATGCTCCCCAGCCAGACCCTTTCTGTAAATAGCTTGGATGTGCTCAGCCAGTGCCTTGTGTGTGGGACTGACGGAGAAGCCGTGTATGTCAGTAGACAGGTTCCGGTTTAAAGGTCAACTTAGAAAATAAGGTTTTCATCAAAGACAGATTTTTTTTACACATTTCTTACTTATGATTGGTGAAGACTTATTTCCACTTTTGATGTCAGATCGCTTTTGTGACTATATTTTTTAACAGCTGAAATACCACCATGGACTAAAGTTACAAAGTTAAAAATTACTTTAGCAAGACAGTACATTAAGGTGTGGGACAATTTCACCTAATTTGAAACATCCCCTGTGATTTGTGTGTGCGTTATGTACGGATGCTTTTGGAAAGTGAATCTAAAATAAACCATGAAATGACAAAATAATATGGGTTGTAGTGATAATGCTTTAAATAAGTTCATTATAAGCACATTATAACTGTGAAACCAAAGTCCAGTATCGTGAAAGTATGGTCCAGAGACAACACTGACACTTCGAGAAGTTGTTTTGAATGCAGCGACTGGGACATCTTCAAAGATGCGTGTAAGAGCTTGGACGAGTGCATAAAGGCAGTGACGTTATTTGTGTGGAAGGGTGAATCCCCACCAAATGCAAAAAAATCAAATGGGAATGACAAGCCATGGTTCTCTAACCACATTGCTGCTCTGTGCAATCAAAAAAAGTATTTATTCATTCAAACCACAAATTACACTGTATAAATAGCACACTTTATAAATAGCTTTTGTGTGCAAAGCACAATACGTCATTTTGCCTTTTCCATGCATGCCTCACAGCAAACAAAACCAAACCCTACCATTAGACCATCTCTTGTTTGGATTCTATTGTAACTATCATAGCAGATATTAGGTTCTTATGTATCATGTGTTCAGACATATATAGGTCTAACAATGGTCACCACCAAACAAACATACTTATTATGACCGCCGCGGTCATTATAGTGTTGCCAAGACTTTTTTCCTTTTTTTTTTTTCACCGATTTTCTGTCAACGATTTCCGGGACACTGGAAGTACGGGGGACATGAATCTTTGTAGGCATGTAGCCCTAGAACTTTTTGAGCGACTAGAAGCTTTTGGTCCCCAAGGGCCACCCCCCCCCGCTTTGCCAGGGTCCGTCAAAGAGGGGGAGACCGGCAAAAGGTTTTGCTGAATAACTCAATGAACGTTTCACCCAATGACATGAAATTTTTGTGATATGTCGGTGTTACAGAGACGTATCGACTCAGCCCATAAACACTCATTTGAAACATAGCCCCACCTAGTGATATGGGTAAATGCAAAAATTGGTATTTTGAGTTGCCAATATCTTGGACCGAGAAGGTGGGAACTGCACAAAATACGTCATGCATAATCACCACAAAGACCTCTAACATCACAGCACATGCCATAAAATTTGGTCCATAGGGGGTGCTGTAATTGTAAAAAATGTCATTTTGCCTATTATCTAGAGAATGCTAATGTTTACAACAACTTTGTTTTTATCGTGAAATCTATTAACCCTCACGCATTGAAAGCACTGGTCGACGCCCACTTCCAATGAAAACAATTTCCGTGAAATTTTAACATTGCGAAAACGAATTTGAACGAACTCATCATAGGCCGTTCATGTGAATCTCACCAAATTTGGTATATGTCATCTACAGACAATGCTGACAAAAAGTTATCAAAGGATTTGTCTTGAGATTAACCGTTTCGAAGTTACACGTCAATGAACATTTAACACGTAGCTTAAAATTCTTAAAAGTCCATATCTTGGCTTATAATTGCTCAAATTTGGTCAAAGTTGACATGCCATCTCTAAACAGCTTTCTTTTCATGTGTACTACATTTTGTGACATTTCGTCATAGGGGGCGATGTTTATTGGCGAAGCTAGGTGTCAAAAAACAGTTTTTGTTAAATAATTCGTCAACAATTTTGCCCAAGACAACGATTTTGTGTTAGTATGTCGGTGTTACAGAGACGTATCGACCCAGCCCATAAACACTCACTTGAAGCATAGCGCCACCTAGTGATATGGGTAAATGCAAAAATTGGTATTTTGAGTTGCCAATATCTTGGACCGAGAAGGTGGAATTTTGCGCAAAATATGTCATGCATGATCACCACAAAGACCTCTAACATCACAGCACATGCCATAAAATTTGGTCCATAGGGGGCGCTGTAATTGTAGAAAATGTCATTTTGCCTATTATCTAGAGAAAGCTAATGTTTACAACAACTTTTTTTTTTATCGTGAAATCTATTGACCCTCACACATTGAAAGCACAGGTCGACGCCCACTTCCAACGAAAACAATTTCCGTGAAATTTTAACATTACAAAAATGAATTTGAACGAACTCGTCATAGGCCGTTCATGTGAATCTCACCAAATTTGGTATATGTCATCTACAGACAATGCTGACAAAAAGTTATCAAAGGATTTATCTTGAGATAAACCGTTTCGAAATTAAACGTCAATGAACATTTAACACGTAGCTTAAAATTGTTCAAAAGTCCATATCTTGGCTTTTAATTGCTCAAATTTGGTCAAAGTTGACATGCCATCTCTAAATAGCTTTCTTTTCATGTGTACTAAGTTTTGTGACATTTCGTCATAGGGGGCGATGTTTATTGGCGAAGCTAGGTATTAAAAAACAGCTTTTGTTAAATAATTCGTCAACAATTTTGCCAAAGACAACGATTTTGTGTTAGTATGTCGGTGTTACAGAGGCGTATCGGCCCAGCCCATAAACACTCACTTGAAGCATAGCGCCACCTAGTGATAAGGGTAAATGCAAAAATTGGTATTTTGAGTTGCTAATATTTTGGACCGAGAAGGTGGGAACTGCACAAAATACGTCATGCATGATCACCACAAAGACCTCTAACATCACAGCACATGCCATAAAATTTGGTCCATAGGGGGCGCTGTAATTGTAGAAAATGTAATTTTGCCTATTATCTAGAGAATGCTAATGTTTACAACAACTTTTTTTTTTATCATGAAATCTATTGACCCTCACGCATTGAAACCACTGGTCGACACCCACTTCCAATGAAAACAATTTCCGTGAAATTTTAACATTGCGAAAACGAATTTGAACAAACTCGTCATAGGCCGTTCATGTGAATCTCACCAAATTTGGTATATGTCATCTACAGACAATGCTGACAAAAAGTTATCAAAGGATTTATCTTGAGATAAACCGTTTCGAAGTTACACGTCAATGAACATTTAACACGTAGCTTAAAATTCTTCAAAAGTCCATATCTTGGCTTTTAATTGCTCAAATTTGGTCAATGTTGACCTGCCATCTCTAAACAGCTTTCTTTTCATGTGTACTAAATTTTGTGACATTTCGTCATGGGGGCGATGTTTATTGGCGAAGCTAGGTGTCAAAAAACAGTTTTTGTTAAATAATTCGTTAACAATTTTGCCCAAGACAACGATTTTGTGTACAAAATCTCATTTTGCCTATTCCTTTCAGAAATCACTCCTACACACTATACAAACACACACAATGTAATTCATTCAAAACCCACATTCGTGCCCACTTCCAGGAAATCATTTCCACATAAATTCTCACCTCACAACACTGCTCTTCCACACACTCATCATACCAACAGTTCCCACATTTCAATACACTGCGGCGGTCATACCATGTACCGCTATGCGATACATCTAGTTTTGACTATCACCAGCTATCACACCACCATTATTTATGGCAAAAAGTAATACACGGCGCTGTTCAAAAAGATCTCTTTACAGCCCCTAGTGGTGGGAAGACGGATGTATTCAAACATCCGGGCTACAGTAAATCGAAGGAGAGACATTGGAAAACCTTGGCGACAGTGACAATACAAAGACGTTGGGATTATAATTTGTTCTAACTAGTCTTAAACTTTGTGCTGGAATATATATTTCCTACATACATATCAACACTTTATTCTACATGAAACCGACTCGGGCGCGGACGTTGGCAGAAAACCTTGAACATCAACAGGTAGTTGACATTACATTGAGTATCAACAATTAGCTACCAAGCTAATGGTACCTATCAGATACTTAGGCCTCCGTTCAAGCCTTTGCCTAACTTTGTTAGCTCTCCTGATAACTGATCAACAGTAATTCGCACTTGAACTGTAAGCAGCAGTTCATAAAAAGCTATTTTGGTGTGAAAGGAAACTTTACAGGCGAATGTGGTAACTTGTCATCCTTTCGGATTTTTTTTATTTTACAGGAAGTGTTCTAATGTAAAGTTGTTGAAGTTTGCTGGCTATCAAACGTTAGCACGTTACCTCCAGCTAAGTAGCTGACTGCTTGGTCGTCAACGATACAGTGGCGTTAAATGCTTTCTGTTTATCTTAGCAAGTGAATGCAAGAAGTCAACTTTATACCAGTGTTTTGTGTCTTGTATGCATACAGGTTATGTCTTGGGTTAAGTTATAGTTAGCCAGACTTCCTCTGACTCTTAAATGTCACCTGCCAGCATAACTAGCTAGTGACTTATAACGTTAGCTGCACTAGCTGAGTTGACCGCACCTAACCTAGCTAGTTAACCAGGATTGCTGTCGTTAGCCTAAGTCCATGGTCTCTCAGTCAGATGAAGTATTCAGACGTTACAGCAAACATCAGTATGGGGCATGTACATATTGCAGAAAATATGTATTAACATGCGCATTTGCGCAGATGTTGAATAAGGTTCTGGTTAGTGAAGTTAGAAGTTTGGGTCATACGTAAGTTACATGACAAGGGAGGTAGTCAAATGCATTTTGTTACATACACAGCTAGCTAGCCAGTATTATCTGAACTGCAAAAATGTCAGTGAATTGAATTCCAAACCTATAGTAAAAGTGTCCTCGTTATACCTATGTAAGATGTTGCATTTGGACGGGCGTGATCTGACAGTGTTATCCTGTAGTTGTGCAGTGATCTTGTATTGTATGTTTGCAGCTGATTGTCAGGAAGAGGTGAATGGTGGGCACACTCGCGTGGACATTCATTACCCATCTCCCAGGCAGCAAGAAAGTGCTGCACACGACCCTGTTCTCCTTGTTGGCTGCGGACATACATGTTCTTACATGAAGAGAGGGGAGAAACCCGAAGGATACCGACAGATGCGACCCAAGACTTTCCCCACGAGCAACTACAGCGGCAACAGCGAGCACATGCTGCAGGAGATCCGCGAGAGCCTGCGCAATCTCCCCAGACCATCGGATGGCCTGAAAGTGGACATGGTGGCCGGGAAAGCGCTGCCCGATGACCCGAGGCAGCAGGGTCGCAGTGGCAACCCCAAAAATCCCTACTACAAGGCCCTTCAGGAAATCAAAAAATCTCTTATGCCCTTTGCTAACGAGCCATCGTCAGAGGTTAACAAGCAAATGAAGCTAGAGCTGATCAATGCTGGCTTTGATGAGGTATGAAAAGTGTTATGTCTGGTTGTTTGCATTTCACCAATATCAATTAATTTCCCATTGCTAGGACAATGTATTGTGTTAAATAGTGCATGTGCTATGCCATGTTTTTTGGGGGTGTTCATCAACTTGGGTGACTAAGTTTTACTCCACCAAACGTTATTATAGTGAAGAAGGTAATTGGCAGATGCAGGGGTTCCACACGAACATGCATGCATACATGCAACAGCATACATGCAAACCTAAACATGTTCCACTATCTGACTGGGATCCCCTGCTGTCCATGCCTGCAGGAGATGGCGGTGCGCGCCCTGAAGCAGACCAACAGCCGCAGCATAGAGGCAGCCATTGAGTACATCAGTAAGATGAGCTACCTGGACCCCGTCACACAGCAGATGGTCATGGTCGCTGCTGCCGCACGGCCCGTCAACGTAGGCATGAAAGCACCAGGTTTGCATCTGTCCCCTTGGGGCCTGTGTCACATTAAGCTAGCTGCATGCTTTTGTTCTTATCAAGACTTCAAGACTTATATTGTCATTGAATAGTTGCCTGTACAACGAAATTAAACAGCAAGGCCACAAAGGTGCAGGGTCAAAGTGCCAAGTGAGTCCTTGATGTGCTTTGGGACCAGCTTATGAGTCATGGCATGCCTCGTAGGCTGCTTTTCCTTGTATTCAGCAATCAAAGAATGGCACTCAGTGGCTGTGTTGTAAGACGTGTGTAATTTGAGTCCCGGCACTAGCTTAGCAATAATCAGTTTGCTTTGTTCATGATGGACGTTTAGGAAGCATGTTGTAAGTGTGAGTAACCTGTCAGTCAGAGGCCTCTGCTCTAGTGTGTGCGCACACTGTACTGTATCTGTCTTGTCTGTACTGTGTTTTAATAGTTGTGTGCATCACCAATTGTTCCCAATGAAACGTTTTGTTTCACTATGTATTATGTGTATAGTTTAAACAACAATAAACCTACTTGACTTCACTTGACTTGACTCTTTTGTGTGCAGGCGGGGCTCACATTCAGCAGCCGGTGTTGAGGAAGCCCAGTTGGAAGGGCTCCAAAGAGTCACTGGTGCCGCAGAGACATGGGCCCCTCATGGTGGACGGCATGATGTACCGCTCCAGCAGCCCTGGCCCGCACGGAGACCTGCCCGGACGCCCGCCGCCCCCCTCTTTCCCGCAGGGCCACCCAGCGAGCAGCCAGAGGGTCAACCCCCCCACGCTGCCCCCGCAGATGCGCAGCGTCACGCCGCCCCCCAACCGCGGGGCCACGCCACCCCCGTCCTCCTGGGACTCCAACCCCTCCACTAAGCGCTTCTCTGGCAACATGGACTTCCTGGTGCCACGCATCTCCCCTGTTCCCCAGAGCGGATGGCCCGACAGCTACTCGGCGGCCCCCTCCCAGACCCAGGGGCGAGGGATCAGCCCGGTGCCTGTGGGCCGTCAGCCTATCATCATGCCCTCCTCGGCAAGCAACAAGTTCACCTTCCCCCCTTGCTGGTCCCAGAATGGGGGCCCGCAGCAACCTGACTACATGGGGCACCAGAATGTTGGCATGAGCGGCAGCAGTCGGCAGCCTCCACCGCCATACCCCATGAACCAAACCAACAGGCAGAGTCCCACAGCACTGCAGATGCAAGCTGGGGGCCCGGCCCCTTCTCCGCCGTATGTCAACGGCGGCAACATCCCCCAGTCGATGCTGGTGCCCAACCGCAACAGCCACAATCTGGACATGTACAACCTGGGCGTGCCGCAGTCCTGGTCCCAGACGCCTCACAGCTCAGGCCAGCCGCAGCAAGCCCCGGGGGCTGGCGGCCAGGACCTGCCACCGCCGGCGTGGCCCCACACAGTCCCCGTGCGCTCCAACTCCTTCAACAACCCGCAGGTGAGTAGCCGGCAAGCGGGCCCACTTCCCTCCAGCTCCCAGCCGTCGGCCACCACCGTCACGGCCATCACGCAGGCGCCCATCCTGCAGCCTGTCAAGAGCATGCGCGTGCAGAAGCCCGAGCTGCACACCGCCGTGGCGCCCACCCATCCTCCCTGGATGCAGCAGCAGCCCCCGCCACCACCCCCCAGCCCCTACCAGGATGCTGTGTCCTCCTCCTCCTCGGGGGCACAGATGGCCATGGTGGTGGAGGTGCCCAGCTATCAGGGTCCCCCACCCCCCTACCCCAAGCACCTTCTCCAGCAACAGCAGCAGCCTTCGGGGCTGTGCCCAGCGTACGAGCCTGCCTCCAAGCCAGGTGAGGACGGAGGGACAGGGCCCGACGATGACCAGTGTAGCAGCAGCTCTGTGGAGAGAGAGAGGGAGACGGCCGAGGCGGGCAGTGAGGGCGAGAAGAAGCAGATCACCACCTCCCCGGTGCCGGTGCGGCGGAACAACAGGCGGGACGAGGAGCGGCGCGGGGAGGCGCGGGTGCCCATCTACTCGCCACAGGCCTTCAAGTTCTTCATGGAGCAGCACATGGAGAACATCCTGAAGAACTACCAGCAGAGGATCCGCCGCAAGAAACAGCTGGAGAGTGAGATGCAGAGGGTAAGAACACTTGGCGATATCTTAGACTTGTATTACCTTGTAAACCAGCCCATTGTACCAGCCTCATTTCATTTTGTACAGAGGGTCTGGCGTTGCTGCCATTGACATTCATGTATTCGGACCAAGCAAATCCGAGCCAATGAACGAACAGAGGGAGTGTTCGCGAGTGATGACGTTGACTTTGTGTGCTGCATTTGAATTGTAGTGTGTAGGTAGGCTAATTGCATACGTGACGACCAGACGTTAGCAACTGGGTAAAGGCAGAGCCGCTTGTTTTAAACTTCAGCAGAGTCCACAACTCCACCAAGAAATCGTTTCTCAATGCAGCAAGGCCAGACCCTCTGTACAAACTGAAATGAAATACGAGGGGCTGGTTTACCAGGCTAGACTTGTATAGTCCTCATTTCTTTTTTTTTTCTTTCTTTTTTTTTAACTTTTTCAGTACTTTCAGAAGCCTATGAAAATTTGTCTTTATTCTTTTGTAGTTCCTCTGTAGTGCAACTGTTACTTTGCTTCTATTTAGTTCCTGTCTCCTTTTACTGCTGTTCCATGCCTTTTGAGGCAGTTCTCTCTCCTGACCTCTCCTTTCGCCATGTATAGTCAGCTGTTTGTTCTCCTCTTTTTCTTCTCTTTCCATCTATCTCTCAGTCCTGTCACTAACCACTGGTGTAGCAGGTTAAAAGCTTTCTTCTTCGCTGTTGCCTGAGTAGTCCACACACACCCCGGTTCAAGTAAGGCACACGTTCTTCAGAAGAGTGATAATTTACTGTTTTACTGTTCACTAGAACCAGTTTATTAATGTTAATGTTTCTTTGCAAAAACAGTGTTTCCTTATGTTAATATACTAATTAGTTTGACACGAGACACAGGGCAATGCTGTGCACTTCCCAAACCGCATGTGACTTTGGTTCTGTGGTTGCTTAAATATGTAAATCACAAATTGCATGTACATTTAACATCAAACTTTGCATGAGTTGCATTCGAAAGACTGAGTCATAAGTTGATGCATGCAGAACGAACAAATAAAATGTTTTGTCCTTCCTAATGACAAATATGTGACCTTTGCCTTGTTTTCCATGACTTCATAATGTGCTGGTGGTTGACACATCTGTGTTGCATGATGGTATTTTAAGAATGCAGGTCTGACTGCATATCATTGTGTGTCTAACCACATTGGTTGAGAGTATAGTATGTCACCTGGATTGATTGCACTGTTTTGCTAAGCTGTGTGTTTGTGTGAGTGAGTTCAGCCTGTCATTATCCCTGCTGCCTGCAAAACGTGTTTCTGCATTATTACCTTTGAATCTGAACCCTTCACGTTTGTAACTGTTAATGCTTTGCTACTTGTATGTGTGTCTGTGTGTGTGTGTGCGCGCGTGCGTGCGTGCGTGCGTGCGTGCGTGCGTGCGTGCGTGCGTGCGTGCGTGTGTGTGTGTGTGTGTGTGTGTGTGTGTTTGCCTGTCCTAATCCCAGGTGGGCCTGTCAGGTGATGCGCAGGAGCAGATGCGCATGATGCTTTGCCAGAAGGAGTCTAACTACATCCGTCTGAAGCGCGCCAAGATGGACAAGTCCATGTTCATCAAGATCAAGACGCTGGGCGTGGGCGCCTTTGGCGAGGTGTGCCTGGCGCGCAAGGTGGACACGGGTGCCCTGTACGCTATGAAGACACTGCGCAAGAAGGACGTGCTGCTGCGCAACCAGGTGGCCCACGTGAAGGCGGAGCGCGACATCCTGGCCGAGGCGGACAACGAGTGGGTGGTGCGCCTCTACTACTCCTTCCAGGACAAGGACAACCTGTACTTCGTCATGGAGTACATCCCCGGCGGGGACATGATGAGCCTGCTCATCCGGCTGGGCATCTTCGAGGAGGAGCTGGCGCGCTTCTACATCGCTGAGCTAACCTGCGCCGTGGAGAGCGTGCACAAGATGGGCTTCATCCACCGCGACATCAAACCCGACAACATTCTCATCGACCGCGACGGCCACATCAAGCTCACCGACTTCGGCCTGTGCACGGGCTTCCGCTGGACACATGACTCCAAGTACTACCAGAGTGGTGAGTGAAGGCCAGGAGCACTGTTTGTTTATATGTGTAATATATGCCAACATGCATAAACAAATGTTCACCATGGAGCTTATTTATGTATACATGCACTGTGTATAACGTAGGTGTTTGTGTTTCTAAATGTATACATGTTTACAAAGTTGTACTCTGCCTGTATAACAATATTTTCTTCTCTGGTTTGCAAGGTTTTTTGTGTATTGTGATTGCACTTCAATTAAGCATATGTGGCAGTCAGGTTTTCTGTAAATTTAACAAAACGGCTGAAAATGTTTTTAGCTTAAAATAATACTATCCTCACACTGTGAGTGCTGTGTTGTTGGCATGTGCGCAGGCGATCATGTTCGGCAGGACAGCATGGACTTCAGCAAGGAGTGGGAGGACCCCGCCAACTGCCGCTGCGGTGACCGGCTCAAGCCTCTGGAGCGCCGGGCGGCCCGCCAACACCAGCGCTGCCTGGCCCACTCGCTCGTGGGCACGCCCAACTACATCGCCCCTGAAGTGCTGCTACGCACTGGTAAGCCAGTACCACTCACCAGGGACAGATTTAAATTCTGGTTCCCATTGGGTTTTTTTTTTTTTTTTTTTTTTTTTGTCTAGACCTAGTTTTTTTAAAACTATCCAAATCCATATTTCTTCACACAAATTTGCTATGGGCAAATCATTTTTTATGGGCTACTGTTTTCTTTCCTGTGTTCTATTTTATACATAAACACTTTATTATTAGACATGGCATTGCACTGACAGCTGTAGCATTGTTACATACTCTGTGTGTGGGCATCTGGATCTAAGCATGACCAGTGAATGTCCGCCTGGATGTGATGAAGTGTTTGTCCTCTCCTAACGCAGGCTACACACAGCTGTGCGACTGGTGGAGTGTGGGGGTGATCCTGTATGAGATGCTGGTGGGGCAGCCCCCCTTCCTGGCCACCACACCACTGGAAACTCAAGTCAAGGTAAGGGATGCCTCCTGACTATCTTCAAGTGTCTGTGGAATTTTCCAGGGTCATTTGAGTACAATGTGTTCATTTATTTATTTACTATTTATTTTTATTTTTCTGTTCTTTCTATTCTTTTATTCCTGTTTTGTGCTGTGTTATGTGTATTGGTAGATTGACATTTGGTAGATCGACATGGATAAACTAATGCACAATAAAACATTTGTTGGACTGGTGGACTGGTACACAATGTAGGACAGATGAAACAATTTCAGAAGTTAGTGTCCTTTCTGGTTTTAGAGGAATATTCTTCCAATAAAGTGGAGATGGATGGCTATAAAGCACTTTTCAGCAGAATGTTTTCTGCCAGTGGGTTGCCTGGTTACTGTGCTGTCATCATCTGTCTGTCATAATCAACATCACACTGCACATTGTGAAAGGGACATCAGTATGTTTTATTATCAGTGATATTTCAGTATGTGAGAATTTTTTTCTGTTTCTGCTTGAGCCCAATGGTAGATATGTATTGCTTACACATAGGGCTGGGTTAAAGAAAAAAAGATTTATCAACATGTATCGATACGGATTGATACTTTAATAATAGGTGCCTGCCGTTATTTGCTGGTGTTATTATTCATATATATATATATATACACAAACACTGGCTGGCTAAACATTGGTGAGCAGAGGGTTATTCTTCACTCAATCATTTCATAAAGAAAGTAAAAAACTGGCATTGATACTAAGAAATAATAACAAATATAATTTCAAAAAATTACATTAAAAATGTCTATATTATATGGAATTGTATCGGATTGAGAATTGTATTGTATTGTGACCTTGTGTATTGTATTGATTCAGAAAATCTGTATCGATACCCAGCCCTACACATTGTGTCACTAATGCTTTCTGACTGCGTGTGCTCAGGTGATAAACTGGCAGACCACGCTGCACATCCCACCGCAGGCCAAGCTGAGCCCCGAGGCGTCAGACCTGATCGTGAAGCTGTGCCGCGGGCCGGAGGACCGCCTGGGCAAGAACGGCGCTGACGAGATCAAGGCACAGCCCTTCTTCCGCTCGGTGGACTTCTCCACGGACCTGCGGCAGCAGCAGCAGCCGGCGCCCTACGTGCCCAAGATCACGCACAGCACCGACACGTCCAACTTCGACCCGGTTGACCCGGACAAGCTGTGGAGCAGCACGGGGGAGGAGGGCGATGGCGAGGGCAACCGCAACGACGACACGCTCAACGGCTGGTTCCGCAACGGCAAGCACCCCGAGCACGCCTTCTACGAGTTCACCTTCCGCCGCTTCTTCGACGACAACGGCCACCCCTACAGCTGCCCCAAGCCCATAGAGTACGAGGGCTACGAGGGGGAGGACGGCGAGGCCGAGGCTGCCGGACAGGAGCCAGCGGCAGGCTGCCAGGGGGCGCAAGCGACGCCAGGGCGGGACCTGGTGTACGTCTGAGATGCAACCGGGTTAGTCCAGCCTCGTCTCTTACACCCCCCCCCACCCCGCCAGTATGGACTGTCCCATAGCACCTCACTACAAGCAAAAGGAGGGTGGAAAGTAAGCAGGACTGTATATATTTTTTTCTTTTTCTTCCAGTCATGTTTCTTGGTTAATTTTGTAAAATTTAAACCTGTATGGTTGTAATGGCAACTGTTCTCAAGGAACAGATATTGTGGGGAGGGGGGCATTATTAAGAGTATGTCTGAAAAAATTCTGCCTGTTTTTAGGGCAGGACTATGGACCTGAGACAGATATTTTGGCTTGGTGTAAAGCGCCGTAATGAACAAGTGAGCAAAGTTCCTCTCCTGGCGAACCTTTCGATGTTGACTGGGGAGAAAGGGTGTACATCTCCTAGTTACGCTACAAATATATTTATTGTTTTGAGCTGTACAGGGTACACTTGCTCTATGAGGTCTAAACAGACGAAAAATGGTGAAAAGTTTTGCTTCCTTCTTTGAAAAAAAAAATCTTTTTAAGCCTTAATTTATTTAAAATGAAAGTCTTGACATGCTAGGTAATAGGCACACACTTTTTAAAATGATTGAATCTTGCTCTCATTACAGTTAATTTATATTTAAGTAGGTCTGTTTCTCACTTGGCTTGGTTGTGGGACTGAATGATTATTACTTTCTGAGAATAAATGTTGCTGTGCCTTTTTTATCTTTTTTTCCTTTCACCAAATATTTAGGGAATAATCAGCCTGTCAATTTAAATTAATTAGTTTGAGATGCAGGATTGTTCTAGTGTTTTTTTGTGTATTTGTCTAATTTATACATAAAATTGTATTTATATATAATGCTGTGTACGTTTGAAGTACAAAAATTGTCAAAACACTATCACAAAGAGCCTGAATCTGGAGCCTGTGCTTTCATACGTCTTATCCTCAAGGCCTTACATCGGCACTGAAATAGTACGAGTGATGAATAGTTGTCTTCATCCTTGGTCCCACTGCCTTCATCTCCTTTGGATGTCTCTACTGCTCTGCATTTGGAGAAAAATTCAAACTCCGTTAGTGCGCTTAAACACTAATTGAAAGGGGTCGAGGTTGCCTTTTTATTGTGTACATCATGACGTTGCAGTTCTTCTCACGAGGGTCTGTGCCTTTGCCGCTCTCCGTGTGTCTCTCTCTATTTGTCTCTCTCTCGATCTCTCTCTTCCTCGTTCTCTCTCTCTCTCTCTCTCTCTCTCCCTCCCTCCCTCCACCAAAGCACTACATGTAGCTGTACTCCTGTAGCCCAACCCCTCTTTGTGGGCCTGCCCATAATTCTGAAGAACTGACACCACACTGATTCATGCATAGAAGCACACACTAACTAGATTTGGTTCTGGAAGGTACAACAGCTTAGGGAAACTGTCCTGGGAGTCTCGTCCAAAGGCGCGCACCCTTTTTTTTTTTGCAACTTTTTTGTTATTAAAACAAATTGAATGAATGTCCGAACAGAGGAAAAGGGCAATCTTCCCTTGTGTGTTGTATTGTTTGCTCTTGTTAGTGTCCAGAGAGAAAAAAAAGGTTTGAATGTAGTTATGGGAATTGTATGTATATTTTCTGCACTGGTATTGTTATCATGTAAATGCAAATGGTTAAAGAAAAAGAAATTGGTGAATTATGTGTAAAATTGTATTTTATTTTATTTTGAGGGGGAGGGTGGGTCGGGGGTGAATAAAGAATGTTGAGCACATTTCTGCTTGTTCTCTTTTCAACTTGCCACCACTACAGTGCTTACAAGGGTTCCTGTCAGCCACAAAACAACATGCAGACAGCAAGAAGAGTTGCATAACTTTGAACAGCATGTCATTGTAGCGTCTGTTGGCAGGAGAAGGATTGGCACGACACAAGACTTGCTAATGGATTTAAAGCTCTGAAGCGTGTGAATGTAAGATCATGCAAAACGGGAGCTAAATGTTAATGAGAGATTAACCACTTCATAAGCTTTATATAATTTTAGCAGATAGATAGATAGATAGCAGAACATTGGTCTACTGTGTAAGATGTGGACTATGTAAGATAATGTGGCATGTTTTGCTTTTAAAAATCACTTACAATCATGAAAAGGCTGATATTTCAGTCTGTGGGGGTGAGTGAATGTTAATGTAATAAAACCGAGCTGTTTTCATACACTAGGGGGACTTTGCATATGTGGGAATCTTGGACCACCGTCTGAGAGAAGAAATCTACATGCAGTAGAATGACAAAATATACAGTAGGGTAAAGTTTGCACATACAAAGACAATGTAGAATTACACATATTGCTCAACAATGATGTGATAAGGAACATTTGTCTTCAGTAAGAAAAATTATGTTGATGTGTCCCTAACTATTATGGCTACACTAATGTTTTGTTTTTATTTCCTTTGGGACTTGTTGCAACCAGCGGTATCACGGTACAATGAAGGCATTTGCTCTTTCTGGCTGCAAATACTTTAAGTGCATAAAAGGATCAGATAAATATGCTTAAATATGTTAGCTAAATGTTATAGAATGTATAAATAGTTAAAAGTATTCTGTTGTTTGGTCGAATGTTTGGTCCAAATACTCAAAATGCATCAAGATATGACTCTCCCCCAAGCTGTAGCCCCTTGGAGTGGCTCTCTGTGGATGGTTGTGTGGCATTTTCCTGTCTTTCACTATCATCTTGTCAGGAGAGAGGAGGGGAGAGACATAGAGGGCCATGTATGGCTGGCATGCAGTGTCTGTCTCCTCTTATCAGAGTGTGAGGAAGATAAGTACCTATGCTGGTCAGAAAGGGCTGGTATGGCCCCTCTCTCACTCAGCTGGTGTGTGTGTGTGTGTGTGCGTGTGCTTGTGTGTGTGTGTGTGTGTGTGTGTGTGTGTGTGTGTGCGTGTGCTTGTGTGTGTGTGTATGTGTGTGTATGTGTGTGTGTGTGCGTGTGTGTGTGTGTATGTGCGTTCCTAGGGAGATCTGTTAAAATAGAATGGGAGGATGGGTTGAATGGCAGCAGTGGAGCATTAGGAGATAAAAGTTAATGTCACTCAAAGCTCATGAGTCCTCAGTGCCCTGTGCTGACTAAAGAGCCAACCATGCTGCATGGAAAACTGGCGTCTCCCCAGACTGATATGAAGGGAGAGGAAAGGGCACTAAAAGGTGCAATAGACATAAGTGTGTGAAGAAAATTAAAGTTGAGTAAAATTGAATGGAACATGTAATGACAAAGCCAAGTCAAAGGTAAAAGAAGAACAGTTTGTGTTAAAATGATTGTTAATGGTGCAGGGTTTTTGGGATGGACCAGCAATACACTCCCTCTCACGCCCTCCATCCTCCAGCCAATTTCCCGGAAGTCTGCTAAAAAAAAAAAAACTAACCTTGTCTGCAGGGACCACAGGACTGCCTCTGTGGAAAGAAAATGGACATTGTTTCCATCAATATTGCTACTGTTTACACATGTTTATACAAAGACTGTGAATAGAAATACTGCATGCATAAAAGGAATTTTCAGATGGGTGTAAGCCTCTCGACTGAATTAAATGTCAACAATAAGCTCTTGGTCTGACCTTCTGTCATTATAAGGTTGTGTTTAAAAACTGGGCTATTTTTGTTCTTTGGGATATTGAAAACACCTGTTTGCTAGAGGGACAAATTGTTTTCTTCTGTCATGACCACCACTCTGCAGTTCTATTCCTAAGTCACCTCTTTTTACCACGAGCATGACAGAAATATGACATGACTCCAACCAGCAAACACAGTAGGCCCTTTATTAATCTTTCTGATGTAGTTTTGTAATGGCAGCTAGTCCCACGTCTGTCTGATTCAAACGACCATAATCATCACTCAGACTATAAATGGAGGAGAATGACAGATCTGAGACACTTGTCGGATTTAGTAAGTCTGTCCTACAAGAGCGTTCATCTAACACACACCAAGTGTTACATGCGCGGGCCACTGGGCTGGGGACCTGGCAGCGTCACTTAACATTCCATAGGCGCAGCCAGGGCCGTAACCTAACAACCACGCAAAGTGGAAATAAACACAGATCCCGGGTGCTGAAAGACCACTGGTCTTGTGTAGGCCCCTGGTAGTATTCACAGAGGAGAATCAAGCCCTAAAATAGAGCCACCTGAAATAAAAGCGTATATTTAGACAAAGCAAATTGATTGCTGACACGGAATGAAGATGCGGATTTATAGTGACTCAGTGTTTACAAGTTCTTGATTGTCAAGTTTGGGTTATGAGTTGGCTGCTCATCCAAAACTACTAACCACACCCACTAATTCAAAATATTTTTATGGATAAACCTGTGTGAAGTAGAAAAGTAAAAGACACAATAGACTAGAAAATAATACCAGGTGTCCTAACTACATCAGCAAATGCCGTAAGATAAAAATGGTCCATGGATACAAAGGCCTTCAAGACAAAAGGCTGTAATGTAACGTGTGCTGTAATAGCTACGATAGGAATGTGATGTATGGCTATTCAGAAGATAAACTTAGTGCACACAGTTGAATATTTAAAACATAAGTGTGGTCTTAACACTACAGTAGGCCTAACATCTTCCAGATGTGATACCTTATTCTGGTAATTCATGATTAAAGAGGTCAGAAAGCATTATCCACATTAATTATTAAATAGAATTACTTTTTAATTAAAACGGACAATATTAACAGATGTCTCATACAACTACAACACTGAGTATGATTGATGTTATGAATAGTATTAAGCTGTTAAATAAAGAGCTATTTTATGATTTGGCGCATGGCCACGACACTGGGTCGTTGGCCAACATGTCGTCAACGGTAGGGCGTGGCCATAGTCGCGGAGATATGTTCTCTCTTTCAGCTTTGAGGATGCATGCGTGCATCCCGGTCTCCCTCCACTTGAACATCTCTGGGAAGAGCTGAAATAGTATATGAGATTCGCAATTTAACGCTTCCAGCAACGAGGAATCTGCATTGGCACAGCCATGGCGTCAAAGTGTCCTAAATGTGATAAAACTGTCTATTTTGGTAAGTGATCATTTAGTCTTTTATTTATTCATATTTCACTGTGAGGGAAGTGCTAAGAGCCAGACGACTGCATGGATGTAGCCCATTGAGTACCCATTAGGTATCTCAGGCAGAATATGATGGCTGGCTCAACTAATTGAACGACTGCAAAAGCCCAAAAACTACATCACTCACAGCTAGCATACGGCTTAGACGCCCATTTGAGTCGTAAAATCGAAGCCTTTATTTTCTCTATGCTCAAGCAGGCTACATTGATTAGCTTCGCTCTAATTTGGCCAGGCATTGCTCTTTTTATGCTGAGATCTCGTTCTCTTCAGACAGTTAGGAAGTCGACATAAATTGCAGCATATGGACTAAGATACAAAGAACACAGCCGTTCTGTTTCTTTAATAGGTCGATGGATTAGACTAATAACTCTCGGTAGACAATATCGTGTTCGAGTGATATGCACGCAATTCCATCTGACTAAAGAAGAATAATATCGCAGTCGTGCTTGGAGACCATGTCTAAAAGAATAAGGTGGCCGACAGTATCGACAGGGATCGACAGTAGGGCAGACTGAGGAAAAATCCCGGAGGCGCGATGCTCACTTCAGTACTAGTGACTACGGACAGCTCCCTACGCGGCGACACAACAACTTTCACAGCTAGTTAATGCCATTAGGCCAGTACTGGGGAGCTTACTCGCTAGGCCAGCCAATAGCTGATAAAATGTATGACGGTTGCTTTAGCGCCGGCAGAGAAATAGCTGGCCCCTAGTTTGGTTTAGAAAAGAAAATGATCAATTAAAAACAAAAAAACAAAATATGTACTGTAAATCGAGTACTCACCACATTTCTGTAACAAGGGCTTACAATAATGGGGGATGCAAGGTGGAATGTGAGTTCACGTTCTTCTGGAACGTGAGCGTAAATGGATATTCAGATTTGGATTGTGGAGCTCTAGTTTGGCACAGATTCAACAAAGCACTTAAACTAAATGCAGTATTTTATTCTCTGCGCGTCTGCAGTCCTTTCCCTTAAACCCGGGGCAGTGGTTGTTAAATAAGATGAGGTTATGTAGGCCTGTGGTTCCTATTCTCAGCGTGTCACAGCTCATTGTTCAGTTCATTTTATACACTCTGCAAACTCCACCTCAAGGTTTGAAGCAACTGTTTTGCATATTTGTACCCTATTTGTCCTCTCCTCTGCTGAGTCATTGCATGTGAAACCCCTGAAGGACACTTAAAAAAGAGAAAAATATTATATATTTTATTAAATTCCATTATGTTCTGTTAGTCCCTATAGAGACAGGGGCTGGGGGTCTCTGTATTATTTTAACCTCTGTCTCTCTTGCAGTGCCCCTCCCATGGTTGTTTGTATTTTAGATCTTGTGCGCATGTGTTGTTATCTTGTGGTTTCGTCATTATCTTGTGTGTACAAGATAACAATGTCCTCTGACAAGATAGTTACTGATGTGCTCAGGGAAAAAACGCCTACCTCTTTTGGGATTTGAGGACTAAAATGTTGACTGTATACGTTATAACAACATTATTTATGTGTGGTGAAGGAAGGAATGCTTGTCATGTTGATTATGCTGCATGGTCTGAAACTAAATGAAAACATACAGGTAAAATAACAATAGGAAACAGCATTGCTGATGGGTCACTCTTCTTGACATTTATTAAGTAGCTTGCCTCATAATTCAGAATGAATTTAGATGAACTAAAGTGTTGGCAGAAAACACATGAGTGCAGTATATGCCAAATAGGCCCCAGTTATGCATGTGTATGGCCCGTTGAGTGATGATTTTTAAGATAAATCAAACTAAACAAATTATCAAAGGACAGGCTCAATTGAATTGTCTACAACGTGCCACAACATTACGGCATTAAAATGATCCTAATCACTACAAAGACTGTGTAGCTGCAAAGCAATAAAACTTTGTATCTCTGACAACAAATTGAATATTCAGTCATCAACATTCAATCATCAAATCAAGTGAAGTCCTTTTATTTAGCATTGTAGTCTTATAGCTTTAATATCCAAAAATATGTAATGAAAACTGAGACTGTTGGCTTGACATTATCTATGCATTGCAGTGGTACAGACCTCAGTGCCAGATGGCAAGTGTGAACAGAATCTGATATGCTAATATCAAATTTCACTTCATTCTCACTGTGTCTATTGCTCGCACATCCTGTCACTTCTCCTATCTCCCTTCATACTCTCTCTCTCTCTCTCTCTCTCTTGCTCTCTCTCGCTCATAGTAGGCTAATGGTGGTAATGTTTAAATTACTGGTGAAAATGAGAATAGGTGTTAGATGTATGTTTTACCAGGAAACAGTGGGGTTAATTAATGGAAAAGTGTTTTGTTAGGAAGGGGTCATTGTCATTTGCACGGGTGACAATGGGAGACTTTTTTTAACCAGTAAGTTAGACTAAGTTGGGTTCTTGGTTTTTAGTCTTCTAATTAATAAAAACTGAATAGCTACGCACAGATTAAAAAAATATCTCTCTTTCTATTTCTCTCTTTCTCTCTCTTGTTCTCTGTCTCTGTCTCCTTCTCTGTTTTCAGCGGAGAAGGTGACATCTCTGGGAAAAGACTGGCACAAGTTTTGCCTGAAGTGTGATCGCTGCAACAAGACGCTGAACCCTGGAGGTCATGCAGAGGTGGGTGGCGACACCGGACACTGTGACTGGCGCAGCAAGGCCAGATATGCTCTGTCATATCAGCACCCCATGGCAACCTGCCACTAGCGTGTTCTGTTTAGCTTTACTTGAGTCATCTCCTGCAGGGTTTGTTCCAGTACTAATTAGTACACGGACAAACAGTGACATGACCAAAAGATAATGATAACTCTACTGCCACTCAACAGTTATCTTTAGTGTTTATTAGTTGTCCAAACCGTGTTACTGGTTATTTAATTACTTGGCACACAGTGATAATGTTTAATAATGTAATAATAATAGTGAAAGGTAATAACAGTATCTTATGGTGGCCATTTAAAAGTGAAATATAACTTTTCTGTGTTTGACAGATTAAAACTGTATGTATACCAGCAGCAATGTATACCCACCATGCTGACAAAAATCAGTGTCACTCTGCCTGACAGGCAGGAAAATCATTCATCCTCCAACAATTATCTTAGGGAACACTGAACATTTTAGCTGAAGAATACAGTGGTAAAAGTGGTTGAGTGGTCAAATTAGAGCCTTCAAAAAGGAATAATGATTTCGTATAGGCACTGTATATCTGCAATTTCTCCATGTTGTGAATGCCTTTGGCTATGTACTTTTTCTGCACACAGCACGATGGGAAACCTTACTGTCACAAGCCATGTTATGCTGCCCTCTATGGACCAAAAGGTGTAGTACATCTGACTCGCTCACTAATTCATGTCTTTTATGACAAACACAAAACTACAACATAAACACAAGAGAATGCTTAGTTTCCATTATGAATATTGACCACAAGCTTGTGTTTTGCATATCAAAATCTGAAAACAATATATCCTGAAGTAGGAATTATTTAAAAATTGGAATAAATTGATGAAAAAAAAAAAACAGTTTTTCTGAATTTACTGGTTGAGTATGTGCATTTCCTGCTACCCTTCCGAATGCTACTCTGTCTATTTGACTCAATCTTTTTTAATAAACACTGCCCATTAAGTGGAATGTCTCTCTAAAACAGCACTACATATGTTATATTAGCAAGTAAGTGTATCTCAAGATGCTGAATGCAGCTTAAGCATTAAACAATTACTAACATTAATGTAGTTTTATTAGAGGTCCAATATTGCATGCCACTTGTATGTAAAGTGTACTGAATATTATTGTTTAGCATAATTCCATATGAGTGTAAATGTTTACATCTCTGTGCCCACTTCTGACATCTCTCTCTCTGTGAAGGTGTGAACATTGGCGGAGCGGGCTCCTACGTCTACGATACCCCTCCAGCCGATGGCGTCGCCACGGATGGCTCTGCCAGCGTTCCCACGGAAACAGAGACAAAGCCAGCAGAGAAGAAGGCGTCCGCCCACGCCAAAGGCCCAGTGAAAGGTAGCCGAGACAAAAGAGACTAACATAGACTAGCATAACAGCTGCCTGACTACCTGTGGCTCTGCCACAGCTTCAGCTTCCTGCTGTGCCAGGATTCCTGTCTTTATGCAGGGTTTCAACCATGTCATGCCAAGCTGTTCATCCCTGTTGAAAATGGGAGGATATTAGGACATTAATTTGCTCTGAAATGGTAAAAGTCTAATGAAATTAAATTAGGTGGTCCATTACAGCATTCCTTTGGCAATAATATTTCTAAACCTGTTTTTATAATTAAAAAATAATCAGGGCTTTGAACCGGTTCAAGGAACGAAAACGAAAACCGGAAACTTTTAGCATTTTGCTTGGAACAGAAACAAAACCAGAAACTTTATAATTTTTTTTGTTCCGGAACAGAAACGCTTATTTAAAAATAATGGTAACCGGTTAATACCGGTTTATTTCGTTCTTTTAAAATTCTGTATAGTCTAGAATCAAAGTCATTCGTCTCCTAACCTAACGTCTATGGTAGCCTACAATGACCCAATGAGGTTCACTTCCTGTGACGTTCAAGATAGACGTTCATTGATTGAGAGGGCGGGAAGACCGTCATCAGATGTATGGGGAAAATTAGTTTTAGACACAATATCAATAGGATATATTTGCCTTGCGAATATTAAATCGACTGTCTATGCTTTTGTGACAAGGGTGTGGTGTAGAAATTGGTATTTTTTTGTTATATGGGAAAAAAATGTTGACTACTTTCATAATCGCATATAGCCAATTTTTTGTTGGTTAAATTACCTGACATATGGTATGGGAATTCTTTTTTTTTGTTATGTATGGAAAGTTTTTCATTGCCATATAGTCTACAATAAATGTGAATGGCATTTTTGTTAACAATACCTGGCGGATATGGTAAGGTAGGCCTAATTGCAATATTTTGTTTATATACTGTAGACTAACTAAGCCAAGTTAATCTGGTATGGTCCATGCTTTGATACTTTTTGCAAAATGTTTGAATACAATAAATAGCACAATTCTTGAAGAAACAATTGTTGTCTGGTTCTATGAAGGTTGTATTATAAATGATCTATATATGTAAGTCACAATATAGCTATAAACTAGCAGCATATAGAATATATGCCTATTGTTGTTAAACAGCTGACAAGGAACGTAATTAACCGTTCCGGGAACGATATTTTTTTGTTCTAACCGGTTCGGGAACGTCAATTTTATGGTGGAACTCAAAACCAGAAACATTAAAATTCTGTTTCTGCTCGGAACGAACCAATTGGCAAAAATTCTGGTTCAAAGCCCTGAAAATAATCCCGTTTGTAATTCCTTTCATTTTTATAATTTTGGCATCAGTTAAGATTGAAGTTTAATAATCCAATATGATGTCTTCTTAGCTGCAAGCTTCACATCTTTTGCTGGACAGCCAAATGTCTGCCCACGTTGCAACAAGACAGTGTACTTTGGTGAGTGTAAACGCTGTGCTTTCCATTCTGTCTATATAACATTTAAATGCTTATCATACACTGTGTGTCTGGATTTGTCATGTATAAACTAAAAC
This sequence comes from Coilia nasus, assembly GCA_027475355.1. NCBI lineage: Eukaryota > Metazoa > Chordata > Actinopteri > Clupeiformes > Engraulidae > Coilia > Coilia nasus. The sequence continues at coordinate 1,858,380 of CM050219.1, read as the reverse complement.
TTAGCAGATAAAGTTGTGTGTGTATGTGTGTTCCTGTGTGTGTGTGTGGGTGTGTGTGTATGTGTGTTTTAGCCGAAAAGGTGACATCCCTCGGTAAGGACTGGCACCGTCCCTGTCTGCGCTGTGAGAGGTGCAGCAAGACCCTGGCACCAGGGGGCCATGCCGAGGTGAGCGTGTCTGCATGTTTGTGTCCATTTAATTTATAGGTGTGATGAAAGGTTTTGAACTCAATTATGTTTAATGCATTTCACAGCATGAAGGCCAGCCCTACTGTCACAAGCCATGCTACGCTGTCCTGTTTGGACCCAAAGGTACATTAAAGTCCCATTTTTGTCATTGTGATCACACACAACAAAAGTCACCTCTGCATTTAACCCATCGCACAGACATGAGCAGGGGCCAGCCATGACAACGGCACCCGGGGAGCAGTGTGTGGGGATGGTACCATGGTCAGGGTACCTCAGTGGATTTAAACCCTGCGGTTAGAGGTCTGATACCTTAATCGCTAGGCCACAACTGCCCATAATGTCATAGTCACCTTCATTAAACTCCTTTCAGACATACAACAACAAACAAAAACATTACAGTGTGCACCATCATGATTTTTTCAAAGAATGCCTACAGACGCACTGAATACTTCTCGGTTTAAAAAGCTTTACTGATTTAGGTTTTTATTATACCCTTTCAATAGGGGTGAACACAGGAGGAGTAGGAAGTTACATCTATGATGACCCAAATGCTGAGACTCAACCTTGAGGCCTTCAAACCACCAGAGTCCCTGCCACCACCTCCAAACACCAGGCTGCCCGAGACCTTTATGATAATGGTGCACACAGCTGTACTTCAAACCTTGTTTCAGCCATTTTAACCCTTTTCTACAATGCTGTCAGTCTAATCCTCCCTGTGTCCATGTTTGTGTGTGTGTATCTGGGACTTGTAGTCAACAAACCACTATAGCTAGCTTGCTGCTGCCCACTTTTCTAGAGAATGGAAAAAATAACCATATGTGCCCTTCCAATGGCATAAAGATAGACATTTGCATTTTGAGTACAATTTCTTAACGTATTTCCACATTATTTGAGTATATTTTTTGTAACAAAAACTCAGCACATTTGTGTTAATATGGTGTTACTTTTCTGAAAACTTTAAACAGAGTATTTGCAAAGTGCCATGTGAGCAGTCTGCCATTGATTGAAAAACAAGTGAATAGAATAGAATGCCTTTTATTGTCACTATTCACATATACTGTACAATGATTTTTTTTTTAAGTGTATGAGTTATAGAGATGCATTCAGTCTGAGTGTTAATGTGGCAGAGGCATCACCTTTGATTAGGAATATCACTCTAGAATAGAACTAAATTCAGCTTAAACTCACATGACATATGACAAAGACAACTCCAAAGTGTTCTTTACCTGCTGGTTTAGCAGTGGAGTTCTGTGGTATGTTTGCATAATTATTACTAACAAATGTTTAGAAGTATGCTTTCTCCTGTATGTTTGTTGTTGAACACCTGTTTCATAGGTTCTGAATAATTAATTTGACACAGAATTTTCTACATAAAAGCTGTGAATGTGTAACAAAGCTTTCATAGTATTTTTCATTATTGTTTTTTTGTGCAATGGCCTATTTTTGACAAGAGAGGCCTACTGGTGTAGCTGGTAAGTTCTATAGAATGGCAGAGGGAAAGGCTGAAAGGTCTATTGTCAGATAGAACACACTAGAAGATGTACTGCTGACAGTACATCAATCAGTGATGTTAGTTTCCCTACCACTCCAGATTTGTGAAGTGAACTCCACTATGAACCACTGTTAATCCATAAATGTTGTTCTTGCCTCAGCACAATAATATGCACACACTAACACTGAACGCCTGTGACAGTGACTGAGGTTGTTGTTTTGTTTTATCTGCAGTATAACAAGGTACGAAATTCATTTTCAATCATAGATCCTATAAAAATTTCCCAACCTTTGGGTCCTGACCCCATGTAGAGTCACCTGAAATTAAAATGGGGTTGTGTGATACCACTGACCAGCACAAACATAAAGCAATTTTTAATTTTACAAAGCATAATTAATTACAGACATCTTGGAATAAATACAGTGAGGTTACCTGTTAATAGAGGATATGTTTAACCAAGGTAATGTGGGTCCTGCAAAAAAGGCTAAAGAGGACCATTGTGTTGCTTCCTTTTTGGATCAAGATAGTGGGCCTACAAATTTTACTTGAGCACAAAATGTCCTCTATTAACCGTCTGAAATACAGTGGAAATAGACAAAATAAATATCAAGCTAAAAACTATAGCATTTTCCAAGTGAACAGGGATATGCCTACAGCCAACAACAGAGAAATAGCCTGTGCAAACAGACTAATTCAATTTGTATATTAATTCTATTATTGTCCTTCTGTCTTGGCTTGCGCCCTGGCTTCACGCAACAGGAAGTGACGATCAGTACATGCGCTCGCGTGACATAAACAAAACAGTGACAGAAGGGAATTGGAGTTGCTGGTTTTCACGCGGCTGTCTTAGTTTAGGGGAGAGCACCATTCACATTGCCCTAATGTCAGCAGCGATTATTTTAACAGCTGTACTCGGTGGAGGGATTCTACTCATCGCCCGCAGGATATTTTTCAAGCGAAAATCTGTGAAATTGCTTAGCTATCCAGCTGGAATGATGCGCGGAAAGACCATTATTGTGACTGGTGCGAACAGCGGCATTGGGAAAGCAACTGTCACCGAATTGCTAAAACTTCAGGCCCGGGTGATTATGGCATGTCGAGATCTGCCCAGAGCCGAGGAAGTAGCAGTGGAAATCAAGAAAACAGTGGGACCTGACCAAGGACAGGTTGTCATCAAGCATTTGGACCTGGCGTCCCTGAAGTCAGTTCACAGTTTCTGCGAAGAGGTTATCAAGGTGAGTTTTGATACTGCGTTGATACAGCTAACCCTTCCAGCTAGTTAACTGAACATCAAGGTAGACATAAGTATTCTGGAATCTGTTAGGTAAATTGAGGTCAAGACGTCCTGGTTTCGCAAACCTCACTAAATAGCTCCCCCAAGTGCTGAAAACTGATATTGAAATAGAAGTATAGAGACTTCAACGATATAGAGATAGATAATATCGTGGTCATAATATGTGAATTACCTAGGTAAGTAAATGTATTTTTCTTACTTGTGTACGTTCAGATAAACTTTGCATTGTTAATATACCTCTGAGTAATTTAAATATTGTTCATTCAACTCAACATTACCTTGAGGGGAAGAGACTGATTTTCTAACCTATCTTTCTGTTACGTTATCAGGAGGAGCTCAAGATTGACGTGCTCATAAACAATGCAGGCATCTACCAGTGCCCATACACCAAGACTGAGGAGGGCTTCGAGATGCAGCTTGGTGTCAACCATCTTGGTCACTTCCTGCTCACTCACCTTCTCCTGGACCTCCTGAAGTCCTCTGCTCCCAGCCGCATTGTGGTGGTCTCCTCCAAGCTCTACAAGTATGGCCACATCAACTTTGAAGACCTGAACAGCACTGTCAACTACAACAAGGCCTTCTGCTACAGCCAGAGCAAGCTAGCCAACCTGCTCTTCACCCGCGAGCTGGCTCGTCGGATAGACGGCACAGGTGTCACCGTTAACGCCCTTACACCGGGCATCGTGAGGACCAATCTCGGCAGGCACGTCCACATCCCACTGCTGGCCAGGCCCCTGTTCAAGCTGGTCTCCTGGCTGTTCTTCAAGAGCCCACTAGAGGGCGCTCAGACGCCACTCTACTTAGCCTGCTCGTCGGACATGGAAGGTGTGACCGGGAAGTGCTTCGCCAACTGCGAGGAAGAGATGCTGCAGCCCAAGGCCACAGACGACCAGGCAGCACAGAGGCTCTGGGCACTGAGTGAGGAGATGGTTGGGTTGAGAAAGTGACAGATCCACCCAACCGTATACCACGCCATACTTCACAGAACACTGACAGCACAGCTCTTCAGCACACCAGAAGCCGTGGAAAGGTTTTTGAAGACTGCTGTCTGCTTTGTTTTCATTTTCAGGACATCAGTGCATAAGGAAATAATGTTTCATGCTGTTGTGCTGGGACATGATAAGGCAAGTAATGGCCTGTAATTAAAACAGATTTCCTGTGATATAGGAAAAATTGGCAAACCCCTGTGCCAAACCACCTCATATTGCATACTGTGAAACTCCAGAAGTTCGTTTGATGTAAGGCTCTTCGAGTGTGTAAACTTGAATTGGACTGTTCAGTTTAGTTCCACCTTTGCTGTGGAATAAATTGGTGAATCTGCTCACAAATCAGGTGGCTTGTTGTTTTTCAGAAAGGCTGACTGAGATTGAAGTGGTTAACTAACTCCATCACCGCGAATAAAAATGACTGCAGCAGCACGGCAGTGAGATGCACTGTTCACTGGGGAAAACTCAATTTGGCTGGCATGAATATTTCACAAGTACTCTCCAGAATAATTGGGATTCTCCTCCTGGCTGGGCGATTGCATCCTATATCTCATGCAGCTGTTGCACTGGTTCAGCTGTTGGCCACTGATAAATAATCAGCACGGGAACTCATGAATAATTAAACAGGAGCTTATGACAGCCCGTTTGCCATTAGGCCTAACGCAATGCGTCTCAACACAGTCAAAAGTTTGTTGTTCTTTGATTCCTGTGTGCTGTATTTTAATAACACCATCTGTTCCACTGTAAAAAGAAACTTGCATGCGTTCCCTTCTCCCATGTGACCTGTTCAAAGGGAAAAGCTTCTGTATATCTAAATGGTGATGCTGTCACTGTTGTATTGTTCTCAGATCATTTTTAACTGGTTGAATGAAAACACAAAGGCAACAAAGAGCAAAAGAATGAGACTGTGGTCATAGTCTGCTGCACTTAGTTGTTTATTTGGGAGGGGAGGGAAAAAAAGAACAGCATGCAATTTCAGTTTTCGCCAGTGTCCAGGGTTGCGGCAGGGACTGCGGATATGGCTTGTTTCCTAGCTGATGTGCTTGAGTTAAAGCGTTTTTGAAATGTAAATGCACGTCCTGCTGTGTCTTGTGTGGGCAGGGGAAATTTAAGTGACATTGAGAGTCAGTGGAGAAACACTGAGCTGCCACAGCAAAAGCTTTGTCCCTTTTATTCATTCTTTGGCGAAAAAGAAACTCCTGCGAAAGCTCAAAGTGTACCATTGTGAATTTCAGTGCCACAATCACAGTGCTGTCCAAACCTGTAACGTACTAAGAGGAAAATGCTAATTAATGGAGCGGGGGGCTGTTTTAAGTCCTGCTTTTAGCCCGCAGTTAATTCAGTGGAGGCATTTCCTCCCTCCCTGTTTTTGTGTTGCTAATCTTAAGCAGATTGACCCCAGAGCTGCACATTAGACTGTGCACTGCACCAGATTGCTGTCTCAGAGGGCCCTGCCGCTTGCTGTTACAGTTTGGGTGTAAACAAGCCCCGGCGCTCCGCAAATTCCACCCAGCACACTTAATTATCCAGCCCTTGAAACAGACGAATCAGATTCTCTACCATCTTCTGTGTGTGTGTGTGGGTGTGTGTGTATGTGTGTGCGTGTGCGCGTGTTGGTTTGTAATAGCACGCCTGGGGAGGCAAGCAGAAAGCCCCGCCAAATGAGACCGGCTGTGGACTTGTAGAGGAGGAGAGAGAGAACACCCCTTTAGTGCAGAGACAGCCATCTTGCGCAGTCTTGTGCTTTATTGGGTAGAGAAACATACATCAGAAATATAGTCATGCATCATGGTGTCAGTAGAAATGAGTTCCCAGCTGATTAAGGAGGGAATGGGGATGGGGAAGGGGGGTAAGGTCTGTGGGGGAAGAATCTTGAGGTAGAGTGGGCCAGGAAAACAAGTCAGTATAGAATAAAGAAAGTTTCACAACAGAATAAAATATCAACAACTCAAAACATTCAACCACTGAGAAAAATCGCATCAAAACAACCCCACAGGTTTCGTCCAGGTAATAATAAAACATCAAGTCAGGACTCTTAAAACCACAATTCAGCCAAATAAGATGAAATGTCTATCAGTGAACAGAATTAGAGTTCTGAATGTACAGTACCACATGTCTAGATTTCAATTGAAGATAATCCTCAATAGATGCCAGTGTAGCAGATACTAAATGAAATTTAAGTAGATCTGTGCACATATATTATTTTAAATATACTAGACAAACCATCATAGTCTTTCTCCAATTACCTGGAAAATACCTCAGTAATTCATGTTCAAGGCAGAGAGAGTTTTTTTCAGTTACTAATAGAAATGGAATTGTAATGGTCAATGTAAGCACTGTCATCGCCAGCGCTTTCTTCTTCAGTAAGGCTCTTTTGGGAATTCTTCTAAGATTGCCAGCAGCCAGCACATTCAAATCCCATTTTTATCTAACTTCTAAACATCCTTTGCATCTGTTGGTCGTAGTGTTTGTATATAATTACTAATATAATTACCACAGTTTATGTCAGTCTAGGCTATTTTCCTAAGGGGCGAGGGGCTCTTTTAAGGAAAAATAATAATATTTAGTTTCATACAACATTTAATGATATTAATATATTTGTTCTTTTGAGTGCAGCTATGGTTAAAATATATTTGTAATATATCAATCATCAAAATGACTTTTTTTTACAGGTACCTCTATCACATCACAAATCTCAAAGTAATGTTTTACAGTAACCCAGGTGTGTCTTTAATGTGATACACCTTTGGTGACATGAAAGAAGTAGTGTTCTGTGGTCTGTGTTGTCCTAGAGATATCGGCCATGGTTGAACACACCATGTGTCTTTATATGCGCTTGCACAGCTGTGGTTGGCTGGTTAAGTTGGGTTAAGCGTTGATCGTCAGATGCGGGTGGGTATAGGTGGACCTAGATATCACCAAGAGTGATTCAACTGTAGAGGGGACTCAGAATACCTGATAACTGATTTCACTTTTTCTAAAAGCCCACCCAGAACAGTCCAAAAAAGCTGTGTGTGAACAGAGTAACAGACCCAGCGTACATTCATGAACAGTTACAAAAACACTGCAGAAAAAAAGGAGGAGCAGAGAAAGACAGAGTCAGAGTAAGTGAGTCAGAGAGAGAGAGAGAGGTGAGGAGAGAAAGAAAGACAGGAAATCAGGAAGAGTGAGAGAGAAAGAAACTAGAGAGCCTTTGTGCCACTGTCTGCCTGTAGCATTTTCATGACTCAGCAGCACATTCCCCTCCAATCTTTCACCGCACCCGACACCTAACCTGTCCTGGCACTGATGTAGCCTAGAGCTCGGCTCACACCACTATAAACCGGTAGGGAGGGAGCTTTTCTTAACTTCCCTGTGAGCATTCTCTCCCTCAGTTGAGCAGAGTCCCGTACAGCTGGGCCTTGGTGAGGCTGTCTTTGCGGGTGAGTCCCAGGGTGCCGAATTTTTGGTACTGCTGCGGATGCTGGGCGGAGGAGGGCCTTGGGGTGGCCCTCTGCGTTGGTGTGGCCCTCTGGGTTGGTGTGGCCCTCTGCGGAGAGCTGGCGTGCACGTGTGCGTGCATCTCGGCCTGGTACATCTGCAGCTCGCGCTCGCCCGCCATCTCCAGCGAGCCCTGCAGGTGTAGCGACTCTGTGGAGCTGTTGGGGCTCTCTTCGACGTACTCGGCCGCCTCCGCTGCACCACCACCGGCCACGCCTGCCGTGCCGACCACCTGCCCGAGGCTGCCCTCCATGTCCTTGGAGCTACCCACCGAGTGGTACAGGCTGTGCTCTGACTCCTCCTGGCTGTCAGTTTTGGCGGCGCGGTACAGCTGAGCCTGACTGTGGGCCTGCCGGACGCCTGTGGGGCTGCGCTTTGGGCTGGGGGAGGAGAAGCAGACCTGGTCCAGGATGGCGCTGCCCCCTGCACCGCTAGCGCTGGGGGTGCCGATCAGGTGGTGATGGTGGTAAACGTCGGTGCCCTCCTGGAAGCTGCTGTAGAGCGGGCCGAGGCGGATTTTGGCGGGGCGCACGGAGAAGTGCTGCTCGGAGAAGCTGTAGGGCGAGGCGCGGCCCGGGCTGCTGCGGTAGGCGTGTGCCGCCGCTGCGGCCGCCGCGCTCAGGTCGTCCACGCTCAGCTGCCGCCAGCGGCCGATCATCAGCTCTTCTTCCTCCTCGAGCTCCTCCTCCTCGACCGCCAGCGCACTGCTCCGCCGGCTGTCGCCGTACGCCGCCACGCTGGGTGAGGAGGGCAGCGGCTCATACGGCTCGCTGTAGCACGACGACATAGTCCGGCTGTAGACAGGCGAGCCCCCGCTGCCGCCACCCCCACCGCCATTTTGGCTGTGGAGGCTGAGCTCCTGCTGGAAGCTGTGCGCCTTGGAGAAGACGCCGGGGCTGTCGTGCTCCCACGATGAGTCGCTTTTGTGCTCGTAGTCACCCGCCCCGTCCCGCCAGTCCATGTAGAGGGCGTGGTGGTGCGGTGAGGACGCGGCGCTGCTCAGCGGGCCCCCCTGGCCCTTCCCCTCGGAGCCACCTCCGCTGAAGCTGGAGTAGGAGCTGGAGCCGCCGCCCAGGGAGGTGGTGAACTTGGTGCTGAAGTGCTCCTGTGCGAACGGACCGCCCGGCATGTCCTGCAGGTCGCCCTCGTCCGGGTTGCTGTCAGTGGAGTTCTGCGGCCCGTACAGCTGCCCGGCGTGCGGGTGCTGGTGCTGTGTGGTACCGCCGGTGCCGTGGACGTCCATACTGGGCCTGCGCTCGCGACGCCGCTCGTCTGGGCAATAGAGCGCCGTGTCGCTGCTGTACAGATCCGACTTGTAGGTGGCGCGCAGCCCCACGCCCAGCCTCTCACCAACACTGCTGCCCACGCTGCCCATGCTGCCCCCCAGCAGGAAGCCCTGCTCCTGGGGCTGGGGGCTAGGCGAGTGGGAGGCCTGGCTACTGCCGCAGACTTCATCCGGCTTCTCCAGCACCTTGGCAATGACCGAGGCCGGGACTGTGTCGGAGTAGGGAGAATGACATAGGGGGGCGGCCTCCATGTGCATGCTCACACGCTCCTGGAAATCGGCAGGCAGCTAGGGGTGTGAAGTCAAGAACAAAAAAAGAGAAGGAAAACAGCAAGAAAAGAAAGAAAGGGGTTGAGAGAAGGATGAGTGTGAGTGGGAATGCAGAAAGAGTGTGTGATGGAAGTGTAGAGGAAAGAGAGAGAAAAAGGGAAAGAAAGAGAAATATACATTACACACCACATAAATACACATCATTAACAAACAAAAGAAGCCAAGACTACAGGGACCTATGCACACTGAGCAAATTCGGGGGCTATACACATGGATCTCACATCAGATCTAATGAATAAAACATTGAACTCAACCCCAAAGTTGAATACATAATTCCACTGTAAATATTTTGACATTCTGCCATCAACACTGCAGCACTCCCTCTATAGTGAGAGGGGCCTAAAGTGTGAAGTGGTATTTATCGCAGAGCTGTATACAGACACGTGACTCATCCACAGGTTCCAGTGTGCACGCGCAAGTGGCACAGTGCTGGGTCTGAATCCTCTTAACATTAGATCTTTTCTTTACTTGTCAGCTTGCTCACCATGGCAACAACCAGAAGTAAATGGCAACTAATTTCCAGAGGGAACACGGCTAATTATAGCACTGTGCCAACAACAGGAACTAGTTTGAGAGAAAATGATTTCATATGAAAGCCAGCAGCACAAGGTAACTCTTGGCCACTTTGACTAACTTGCATCGCATATCAGCAATACATATGGTTTGGTAAGATTTAAACGGCTTTATGGCATTAAGTAAATGGCTCTGGTGCCAAAACAGAAATGGGTGCTACTTTTCAACAATGATTTGGCATTGGTTATCTTTTTTTCGTACATTCTGTGAGTAATTTAAATTTTGACTTTCTTCATGGTTAAAATTTAATCACTATTCAATCACAAGAGCTATTATCTAAAAATACAACATTGCCAAAAGAGTTATGTCTGAATGGTTTTGCCTGAACAGACGCATACTTACAGATTACACATGTTTATTTGTGTGTGTGTGTGTGTGTGTGTGTTTATGTATGATACATGACAAAGATACATATATATTAATATGTTAATTATTTATTTGTATATCTCTCAAACGCCAGGCAGAGTGCCAGTTTTAAATCCTCTGTTATACCACCCAGGAGTGGCACACTGCCCGCAGATAATGCAGTGCGCACTGGTGCCAGGCTGTGTTGGCGTTTGTGCATCTCATCAATGCCCAGGCAAGCTGCCTGCTTTTAAAGAAACACATGATGCTTTTGGCGAGAGCGACAGGGACCGTTGCTATCCTCAGCTCTACGTTTTTATGCTTTGAGCTCGATGCATAATTCATTCGTCCCATCAACAAGCTGTCATTCATCCATCACGAGTGCTGTGCATCTTTTCAGCGAGTTTCAATAGACAAGTTCAATGTCACTCCGCAATTCATTTGCATTAAACTAGAGGAGTCTTTTTGTCTCTGTGATATATTCTGAAAGATGATTATGGTATTGTTATGGGCTGCACCACACCAAAGGAATGGTAATTACACGTGGCCCTGTAGTTAATTGACAAACTTTTCAAACAGTCACACACCCCTTTGATTATACATGTGGGAGTGCGCGGTCCATGCTGTCCTTGTTGTCCTCTTACAATGAAGGATTGTACAAAGGATACTCAAATTTGAACAGCCATGCATTGCGTTCTTACTGACATACTGAATGTGCAAGACATGAGGAATTATTATTATTATTATTATTATTATTATTATTATTATTATTATTATTATTATTATTATTATTATTATTATTATTATCTTTTTGGTGTTGTTTTTCAAGTTCATGAGAAGAGGAAACTATTGAATTAAATGAATGGCCTAAAATATTCGGTGTTTCCTTGCAACTTCTTTTGCAGAGTTTATAAGTAGACTTAAAAACATGTTTACATGTTTACAAAAATATTCACAAATACCACCAACCACACAATTGCACCACTCACACGATAAGCATGAGAATCATGCAATGAACAGATCTCATGCTCTCACACCACACATCCTCCTCCAATCTCCAATGAGATCTGAGCATTAAACTCAGACCTATGTAGCCTACAGTGGATTGTAAATATGTAATGTTGAATACACCGACACGTTATCTATCTGGTGTGCTGCCTCAAAGTAAAAGTGAAACAGTTTTGAATGAACATTAATGTTTTTCCCCACTGATGGTTCATGTATGATTTATATTAAAAAAAAAACTAAACTACTAAAAAAGAATACACTACTAAATGCTATAGTACTGTACTTTACTTCTAAATGCTATACTACTACTAAAATACTATACTATACAGAAACAAATCCCCTTCCTCCACACCCAATAAACATGGCTAAGCTCGCCCAGAGCCTAGACCCCTACCCACGCGGGCAGACGGACGGACGGACATGACTCACCTCAGAGAGCTGGGCCCGGTAGTGGGTCTTACTGCACTGCAGGAGCTGGGCAGCCAGGTTGCAGTCCTTGCGGTAGAGGTCCTACAATCCGCCCCCACCCCCCAAAACACACAGGAAACAGACAGGTGGGTGAGAAGCCCCCTCTGTGATCAGCACTAATTTATGATGTGACTCAGCCACACACAATCTGTCACCCTGGATAAGGTAATGCTGTGTGGTGAGTGCGTGTGTGTGTGTGTGCATACACGTGTGTGTGTGTACCTGCGCGTGTATATCTGTGCATGTGTGTATGTCTATACCTGTGTGCGTGTGTTTGTGTGTGTGTGTGTGTGTGTGTGTGTATTTGCATGTGTGTGTGTACCTGCGCATATATATGTGTACATGTGTGTATGTCTGTACCTGTGTGTGTGTGTATGTATGTGTGTTAAGGAAGGTAGGCGGTAGATGATGGAAAAAGACTGAGAGTCCTGGTGTTGGCTTGTGTGCCCACTGTGTGCCTGGGGTTTAGTGTAATTAAAAAGAGCCATGGGATGTACTTATGCACAGAGCACCACACCATGCCATGGCATGAGAACACTGGGCCTCCACAGTGCTGTGGCTACAAAGTATTCAGTAGAATAAAAAAAACAGTTGAACACTATCCTTGGCTCTTATTACTGACAGTCCCTGTTGCTTTGATTGGCAGACATAGAGCTTGACAGACAGCACTGTGTGCATGTATGTGCCCACACATAAAAACAGGACACAGAGAGACATGCAGGGAAACAGGCGGAACGCAGTCACGGATAAAAAAAGCAAGACAGAAATATAGCTAGACATACACAGATGAACTAGAAAAGAGAGGGAAAAGAGGGAGAGAAAGATAAAGAAAGAGATGTAGGAGAGAGGTATAAAGGAGCGAGAAAGAGAAAGAGGCTTTACATTGTCCTCGCGTAGTTTCTCAATGGTCATCTTGGCCTCCATGAGATGGTTGTTAAGGACGATGATCTCTCGGCTCAGCGCTCTCTTTTCGTCGTCATGGTGCTGAGACTGAGGGAGAAAAAAAGAGAGGAGGGGGGCAGTGAGTGTGTGTGTGTGTATGTGTGTGTGTGTGTGTAATTGTGTGTGTGTGTATGTGTGTATGTGTGGTGTGTGTGTCTGTGTGTGAGTGTGTATGTGTGTCTGTGTGTGGGAGTGTGTGTGTATGTGTGGTGTGTGTGTCTGTGTATCTGTGTGTCTGTGTGTGTGTATGTGTTAATGTGTGTCTGCACACGATTGCGGGGTTGGAACACCTCAAGTCCAGCTCACACAATGCCGTCAGCACTTTTCTGCCTGAGCCTCCCTAAGATTGCAGAGCCGCCTCTGAATTCAGCCTTCATCCCTGCCCTCCTCATCCTCTCAAAATGCCACCCCTCATCCCCAAGACCATCCCCACCACACAAACACACACACACGCACACACACATACACGTACTGGCTAAATGGATTTACCTTAATTATTCAAATGAACTCGTCATTATTTGGATTGAAGCAGTTCTTGTGGAGCCTGCCATGTGTGACAGGCCAGCAGAATGAGATGTCACACGTCCCCAAAGCGCTTTTACACGTGAGCGGCCAGGGACAGTGGGAGATGAGGTGGGAAGAGCGTGGGGACTCATACATGTACACACACACACACGCGCGCGCACACACACACACGCACAAACACACACACACACACACGCACAAACACACACACACATGCACACACACACACACACACTCACACACATGCATACACACAAATACACACACAATCCCACATACATATACACATGCTCTCTTGGTCTCACATACACACGTACGCACACACACACACACACACACACACACACACATACACATACCCACAAATACACTCTCTTTCACATACACACTCACACACACACACACACACACACACACACACACACACACACACACACACACACACACACGCATATAGTAGCCGGCCTCACTTCATGACAGCTTGATGGATGAGACGCACCCAGGAACCTGAAAGACTTCTAGAAACTTCCATCATCCTCCCATCCCCCTACCTCTCTCACCACATGCATGAACAAATGAATATGAAATGAGCTTTTGGGTAAGCTCGTACACTGCACTGTATGCCATCCACCCACTGAACCACTCACAAGAAAATAAAACACTTAAACCAACCCCGCCATCACCTATTTAATTTATGTATCTGCCAGCTCTGACACCTTGGCTTAAAGCAACACTATGGAGTGTTTTTGGTGTAAAACCTAGTGGACCAGTTACCTAAAAGGCACAAACTCTTTCAAATATTTTCCAGACTCTGACTGTTGCTGCTATAAGTTGCATCACTAGTGTTTGGTGGCAATGTCATGCTGTAAATGTTCTTCTTTTATTTTGGGGTGGTTTCCAACGCTCCATCCAGTATTGCACAGTGCATACTCGTGATTGCTGATGGGACTAACACTTGTGTTGAGCCACCTGTCATATAATTATATGATATCCAAATAAAGTTGGAAATGGTCCTGAAACAAATTGTCTGAAAACCAGAAAAGCACTCAGAGAGCACAGACCTCAGCCAGGGCAGCTCAGTTCAAACTCGCCCTATCTTGCAATGGTGAAGAATTGTATAAAAAATTCCTGGATCCAGATGGTGATCCAGATCACCACCAAAATCACTTTGAAGTTAGCCCATTTTTGAGCTACCCTGAAAATGTCATTAAAATCCCTTAATAACTTTTTGAGTTGCTAACAAACAAACAAACAAACAAACGCAGGTGATTACATAACCTCCACTGGCGGAGGTAAAAATGATACCAGGTCAAATAATGGTGAAAAGTTATATACTGTTGCTGTAATACCAGCTTTAATTCTGTGGCTTGATTCATATCCTCCACTTTAGGTTATACTGGGTAAAAGCATCTGCTTTAAGTGTGATGCAATGTAATACAAAAAAAAAACAACAGCACACAGCTAGCTTCAACACCCAACTACATGCCTGTAACGTGCAACAACAAACGCCAGTGCAATGTGCTTGCTCTGTGAGGACTAATTGCACCCTAGTGAGAGTGTGGCATCGCCACGGTGACATGAGAGATGTGGGTGCTCGCAGGGACAATAGACTCTGTGCCCTTGGGCAGCGGGGGATGTGGGGGATGGGGGGGACAATGAGGAGGGATGTTATTAGTGTCACTAGTATCCCGGTATGCTGCATTGGCATTGAGGCTCATGCTAGAACCATCTCTCTCTCTCTCCTTCTCATTCTCATTCTCGTTCTCTCTCTCTCTCTCTGTCTTGTCTTTCTCTCTCTCTATTTATATGTATATCTTACTGTCTTTCTCTCCTGTTTTCCCTCTCTCTTTCTCTCTCTCCCTTTCTTTCTCTTTTGCTCTGTCTTCCTCTCTTTCTCTGGGCCAGAATTGTGATGTACGCATATGATGTTAGATTTCATATGCAACCTGACATACCAGTATCACTCATCTCTCTCTTTACTTTCTCTTTCTATTCTTTCTCTACTCTCTCTCTCCCTCTCTCTCTCTCTCTCTCTCCCTCTCTCTCTCTCAGTCACGCACTCTCCATCTCTCACGTAGGCAGTGTGTTTGCTCTCAGTCTTGCCTAATCATGCATGCAGAGATAGATGGATGGACGAGTGGATGAATGGGCCTGAACAGAGATCTTGGTGTATGACGTTGGGAGTTCATGATATGCATCCTCACGCACGTATAACTAACACTCATCTCTCTCTCTCTCTCTCTCTCTCTCTCTCTCTCTTTCTCTCTCTTATTCTCTTTTTCTTTCTCTCACTCCCCTCTTCCCTCTCCCCCCATCATACACAGAAACACACACATACACAGACACAAACCTGCACACACTTCCTTGCTATCTCTTTTCACGACACAAGCACAAACTCAAACAGACACAAAAATACACAGATTGCCTTGCTCTTGCACTATCCTTTGCACTACACTCAAGTGTAGTCACACACACACACACACACACACACACACATACACACACACACACACACACACACACACACACACACACAGAATGAGGGAAAGAAAGAGACTCTTTCCTAGACTTTGAGTAATATGCACACAAACACGTACACGTAGGCACTCAGTGAAACAGTCACGTTCGGCTGCTTTATTAACTCACCGTTCTGTGGATCTTGTCCTCCAGGTCCTGGTTGATTCTCTGCAGGGCCGAGTAGCTGCTCTGTATGCTGTGGAGGCAAAACACACACACACACACACACACACACACACACACACACACACACACACACACACACACACACACACACACACACACACACGCACGCACACACACAAACACACACAGCACACAACACACACCATCAATCCCCCTCTTCATTTCTGGACCAGAGGCCGCTTCCATCCCCTGCTGTGGCAAATCCCTCTGTAAAGCCCCAGTGTTACAGTTCACCAGCAGCACGACTAGCGCAGTGCTAGCAGCACAATCAGGCAGACCATAGCAACACACCACCCAGGGGATAGCTTTGGATTAGGACCCGCTCAAATGAAACAGGAAAAACTAACTCCTTAGAATAAATACACAACTCGTAAACTTAAACTTGTACAGCATCTACTGCATGTAGGCACTACGGCCAAAATAGTACATGCATGAGGCTTGGAAATGAAGTGTTATGGTATTTGAGCCCACTGACGACTTCAGCCATTACCTCTGGTTAATAGCTCAAAAACTGCTACTCGATTAATCGTGGTGCACAAAAATATACTGGTAAAGGAATGTACAATATTCTGAGCAAAATCAGTCTCTGTAAATTTAGTAGTGAGATTAAAGGTGGAGACAATGTTGGGCTACATGAACAGCAGAAATGATAAAATTAATTTTAGCGCCCTATGTGGTACGTCACAGACCATTACCCTTTATGCTCAGTGGAAAATAACTCGGATATGCAAAGTATAATTATATCTGTGCATGCCACTGTAGGATGGCTACAATACACACACACACATGCACATACACACACATACACACACACACAGACTTACACAAACTTGGCAACTTCCTTTGTCCTTTGCCTATATAAAAATCTATTTGTATGATAAAGTCATGACCCTGAGCACTTATGCCTCTGTAGATCTGTAGATTGACTCTCCTCTTGTTTACTGATGAGGGATGATGAGTGTAAAGTACAACAATGCCAAATTCAAACAACACATACACACTCTACAGGAACTCAGTGTGAGTTTGGAATATGATTAAATTATTTTATCATCTTTGAACTAATTCTGAAATGTTAGTAATACATAAAATGCTTATTTCTGGGGTTAAATTACTTGGTGACTGATAGATCAGTTCTCATATAATTTCTGTCAGGTGTAACAGTTAAGAATATATATGCGTTGCCAGGGGCAGCAGGTATGTTAATGTCTTTCCATACATCCTCTCCTCGCCTTCCAAGAAGTGCTTAAAAGGCTTACATGAATAAAACCTCATTCCATAAATGACATAACATGCTATCAGTCATGCATTAAGGCTTTGAAGATGGATCATTTTTAAATGGATCCCTACTCTTAACACGCACCCCCGTCCATCCATTTAGATTCAGTCATTCTAGACATGCTTTTATCCACCATGACGCACAGCGAAGGTAACAGGTACCTTAACTCCCTGGATGCTAAATGTACGGCTTTGATGCCATTAAATTCAATCTCTAATGGCTAAGTTATGGATGAGTTGGGCTATTAGGAGCTAGAGATCCAAGATTTGAGAGGATATCTTCAGGTAACGCCCACCTCCTAAGAGAGAAGTAGTGATCCACTTTGCAGTCTTTGCCACAAGGGGAGAAGCTAGATGTTGTTAAGGCCTCGTAAAAAAGAAAAAAAGCCATCTCTGTAGTAGTCCACATCTCAACTTGTTTCCATGTTCTAACCTCTTGTCTGCTCTTGTCACTCTTGTCAGACTCTGGAGCCTTTTCAAGGTTTTCTCTGCAACCACTTGCCTGCTACAGCTCTTGTGTGATGTTGGTTAGTCACCATCACCCTGTCACGATTTAGGTCTTACTTGTGTGGGCGACACTCTATCTCTGCTATCTGGGGCTTTCAGTTAAGCATGGAAGATGGCTCATCGTTTTCCCCATTGTATCCCCCTGTTCTTTGTCCCCCCTACCCCCTGAAACTTATCAGCACCCTTCTGTTCCTCCACATCCCTTAGTCTCTCTATCCTCTCCCATACTTGCCTACACCCAACCCCTGAACCTCCTTCTCCTTCTTCCTCTCCTCATTCCTTGCCCTATCTGCCCATTTTACACCACCAAAAACCTCACTCACTCACCGGCGTAGTTTATCGGTGAGCATGTCAAGCTCCTCCTGGGCCTACCAAACCATCCTCTTTCTTTCGTCTTTCACTCTCCCCACTCAGTCACTCAGTCACTCACTCACCGGCGCAGTTTGTCGGTGAACTTGTCGAGCTCCTCCTGGGCGCGGCGCAGCTCGGTCTCCAGGTACTGGCGCGTGGAGTCGAACTCATTCTGCAGCAGCTCCAGCTTGTGGGTGGTGTAGGCCAGACGCTTCCGCAGGTCCTCCTTCTGCTCCTGCAGGGAGCTGCGAGCAGCGATGTGGGCGAGGAAACGGAAGAAAAGAGAGACAGAGAGAGAGAGAAACAGAGAGAGAAAAAGAGAGAGAGAGAAAGAAAGAGAGGGAAACAGAGAGAGAGAAACAGAGAGAGAGAGTCTAGAGATGGTGGAGCCTTGACACTGAAGGCTACAGAAAGGTTAACTTCCTGCTGGGAGACTGAATACTAAGAAGTGTACGCCTCCACTCTGAACTGTTAACGTGCCCTATATACCACTGTACACTGGCTTATAACTACTACTACCATTACTAGCATGACTTCCTGTAATAACTGCAATATATATAACAGTAATGGTAAGAGTAATAGTAATAGTAATAGTAGTATAATATTACTAATGGTGATAATAATAATA
>CM050219.1:1732500-1835000 GCA_027475355.1 Coilia nasus | reverse complement strand
AAGAGGCTATTTGGTGATGGAGACTGGTGTTAAATGTGTGTTAAACTATGTAGGGAATGACTGTCGCAGGAATGATGATCAGTTTTCCGCTACATAAGCAGGGCCAAGCAGCAAATAGGAAGCTGGACTGCAATTTCCAACAACATTGTTTATACAAGACTTACAACAATATTTACTAAATGTGAAATTAATAAATTTTAATACCGCATACATAAAAGGCACACACAAACTCATTGCAGTACATAATGTGTCTGTTGATGCATACATCTACCATTAATCACTAAAAATGTACAAATTTGAAAACATGAAAAATTGAAAATAAACATGTTTTTTTTTGTACAAATAGACATATGCATTAACTTGCACACATACACACATATACACACACACACAAGAGTGTACACACACACACACACCTACACACACACACACACACACACACACACGTTTACATTGCTATCCTTATGGGGACCTCCCATTGACTCTCATTATAATACAACTAAAGAATGTTAAACTGTGCCCAGACCAAACCCATCCCTAATCCTAACCTGTCAGTAAAGCAATGTTTTTGCACTTTTAGCTTTTGTCATTAGCAACAAAAAACCAACAAAACACTGTTAGATTGGAGGGGATGTCAATTTTGTCCCCCAAAACCACCTCTTGTCTGAGTTTCCTGTCTTACAGGGGACATTTTGTCTCCACATGTATAGCAATGCAAAACCCATACACACACACACACAGATGCAAACACAAACAGACACACACACACACACACACACACACACACACACACACACACACACACACACACACACATTGACAGTCAGGATAGTGGCGGTGCAGTAGTGCCTGAGTCTTGTCTCACTCCAGATGGTGACAGTTCTGCCTCTCTGCTGGGTCCCTGTCAGCTCCAGCTGCTCCCCCCAGTCTCCTCTCTATGAGTCATCACAGGCGCGCTTGCACACACACACACACACACACGCACGTGCTCGCGCACGCGCACACACACATACACACACACACGCATGCATACATATATGCACGCACACGTACACACACACACACACATGCACATACAGACACACGCATACATATATGCACACACACATACGCACGCACGGGGCACACATAAGGAAGACAAGACATTCTCTCCACACACACATACACACATTCACACACACACATAAGCACACAAAATACACTCTCCATACAGACACCATACAAACACAGACACATACAGACACAAGCACATACATGCATACCCACTCTCTCCTTACACACATACAAAGCCATCTATACACACACAGAGACACATATACAGACACACACGTACACTCGTACGCACACTAAGGCCACGCAGTGGCTTTATTC
This sequence comes from Coilia nasus, assembly GCA_027475355.1. Lineage (NCBI taxonomy): Eukaryota > Metazoa > Chordata > Actinopteri > Clupeiformes > Engraulidae > Coilia > Coilia nasus. The sequence continues at coordinate 1,833,629 of CM050219.1, read as the reverse complement.
TCACTGCATCTCAGCAGGGAGGCAAAGTAACAATGTCTGCCCAAAATTTCCACACTGACAAATCAGCATCACCACCAGCAGCAGCAGCAGAAGCAGCAGCAGCAGCAGCGACGGTCCATCCTCCACACCCTCCAAACTACTGCAGTCAGCCATGCTATATTCACAGTTATCTGTCAGATACCTCAACACATATATATGTCTGTTACAGAGACTGTGTGTGTGTGTGTGTGTGTGTGTGTGTGTGTGTGTGTGTGTGTGTGTGTGTGTGTGTGTGTGTGTGTGTGTGTGTGTGTGTGTGTGTGTGTGTGTGTGTGTGTGTGTGTGTGAAGGAAGGAGGGGAGGGAGGCAGGCAGGAAGAGAGATTTGATCTGTGCATTGCTCTTGCCTTCACTGAAAGGCCCCCATCCCTCGCTCCAAGCCTCAGTGGGGAAAGGCTGACATTTCAAAAGAATGAAGGAGTGAAATGAAAGGCGAGAGAGACAGAAAGAGAGAAAGAGGGAGAGAGGGAGAGGTGGAGGAGGAGATAAGCCAATGGATGGGGTGTGACATGAAACGAGGAGAGGTGGGGAGACACAGAGGAAGAATTCAGCTTAAGATGAAGGAAAGGAGATGATGAGAATTTGGTGGAGCAAAAAGAGCAGAGAGATAGAGAGAGAAGAGAGAGACAGAGACAGAGAGAGAGAGAAGCGGTATGAAATGGTAAAAAAATAGATTATGAAAGAAAGAGAGAGGGAGAGAGAGAGAAGGAAGCAGTGGGAAATGGTAATGAAAAAAATTGATTGAGAGAGAGAGAGAAAGAGAGGGAGGGAGAGAGAGTGATAGGGAGAGGGGAAGAGAGAAAGTGATAGGGAGGTGGAGAGAGAAAGAGAGTGATAGGGAGGTGGAGAGAGAGAGGGAGAGAGTGATAGGGAGGGAGAGAGAAAGAGCGAGAGAGAGAGAGAGAGAGAGAGAGAGAGACAGGGAGGGAGAGAGAAAGAGCGAGAGAGAGAGAGAGAGAGAGAGAGACAGGGAGGGAGAGAGAAAGAGCGAGAGAGAGAGAGAGAGATGGGGAGGGGGAGGGCGTAGAGCCGGAGAAAAGGAGTGACTCATGGTCCTTTATCTTCTCTGGTGCTGCGTGCTCACAGATGGATCATCTCACAGGAAAACCCTGTAATCGGCCTCTCCAGCCTGGGAAACCCGAGGCTGACTCACACACACACACACACACAAACACACACACACACATATACACACACACACGTATACACACACACACACAGACACACATATGTATTCACACACACACGCACACACACACATATGTTCACACACTTGCATACACACACACACACACACAGAGCTCATTTATCGATAACCAGTTCATGCTACTAATACAGTATATTCACTGGTATTGGGATTCAGTCGATACACATATAGAGCTACACATACAGTCTCAACATGGCATCACACACACACACGTACACACACACACACACACACACACACACACACACACACACACACACACACACACACACACACACACACACACAGCTTTCTAGTCAGGTGAGTTGTGCTGGAGCCACCCACACTCTTCCCTCTGTGGCTAGTGTCCAATCCATTAGTGACAGCAGGGAATAATTAGGGCCAAGGAGGACTTCATGCACCAGCGTGCACACACACACGCACACACACACACTTCTAAACACACACACACACACGCACACACACACACTCTCTCTGACACATGCATACACAGACTAACACACACAACCCCTGGAAACACATTATGCACACACACACAAAGCACGCAATGCTAAGGAAAATGTTTATTTTTGACCATAGGCACGAGCTGAGCCCTCCACCTGATCAGTCCAAGCGTTCTCCTTTTTCTCCCATCTCCAGGAGCAAGTGTTTACTCCAACATTCACCCATCTGGGACACTGTGATGGAAAGAGCTCATTTTCACCAAAGTCCCCATCACGCTGGGAGCAAGACAAAGAAGATTTTGGCTGGACGCAGCAGTGTGGCACTAGGTTTCTGGAGGGTATACTTGCCTAGGAGCTGCTGTCTTTGTTTTTCTTTTGTTTGGATTTGGTTTTGTTTCCTGTGGGGTTTCAGTGTTTGATATTAATACCTGTTTATTTTATCTATCTATCTATCTATCTATCTATCTATCTATCTATCTATCTATCTATCTATCTATCTATCTATCTATCTATCTATCTATCTATCTATCTATCTATCTATCTATCTATCTATCTATCTATCTATCTATTTATTTACTTATTTACTTATTTATTTATTAACTGGGGGAGACAATGTCGAAAACTCACTGTAATAGCTACTAATATTTGACTGCATATGGTGAAAAATTGTTAATAATATAAAGGTTTGTCATATGACATTAATTTTGACCCATAGAAAGCTGTAGTAATCATCACACACAATAGCAGCCTATTTGATTTTTAGAAGAATAACAAAATATTAAAGGTTGTCTTTCAGCTCTTTCAGGGACTTTTTATTCTGACAGCTACCCTGTGCTCTTCCCATTGTGGTTATGGCCATGCTTTTTGTCCTACAGTAAAGGACCATATAAGCTGTACATACATAGCTTGGTTACTTTACGAGGGGTAAAATTTTCCATCAAAATGACAGTGCAGATATATTTAGCACAATTATAGTCTCTAAACATTGCAGATTTTAGGTCAGAATTTATCCATTGTGGACTGATTACATGTTAGGAAGAAGGTAATTGGTTGAGGTAATTGTCACACATTTCCATGACCATCACTTCCATTTCCATTACATAAAACGTGGCGGCAATTGTCCTGGCAACAGCATGTGATTGCTTAGTAACATGTCATTAATGAACAAAGAGTTTACAGAAGAGAAAGATAATGATACAGATTTGTTTATTATACATTCTTTTTATTGATGCTGGTACGAATGAGTGATTGTAACAATCAGGCAACAACTAACAACCATCTGTCAAAGCTGTGCTGTATAGATTTTTCAATTTATTGGCAATGGGCCTATACTGGTACTCTTAGGGTGCTTTCACACTGACAGGATTTGGTGCGCACCAAACGTCCCATTCGAACCAAAAGTTCTTAGTACGGTTCGTTTTCGTTGGTGTGAATGCAATCTCGGTACTTTGGTGCGCACCAAATCAACCGGTCCGAGACCGCTAAAAAGGGGTGGTCTCGGACCGCTTTATCTGCCCTGTTTTGGTACGGTTCCTCTGGTGTGAAAGCAACCAAACCAAATTGGACGGAACAGTAGAGTTTAGTGCATTATTATTATCGAAAGTGGTGCGTTTTAGTCCGGTTGCGGTGGCGATGATCTTCGCTGTCTATTTTGGTTAGTTTAGAACTATGCATATGTGAAAGCCAACCGTACCCACGTCTGTTTGCTACATTGTAACATTTTTCTGACTAGTGCGGACCAAAGCAATCGAACTATAAGTCTGAAAGCGCCCTTAATCACACAAAGATGTGCAGAGGCATGTAACCTCACACCCACATGTACTTTCTCGCTCTCTCTTTCTCTGTCTGTCTGTCTGTCTTTCTCTCTCTCTCACACACACACACACACAAACACACACAACATTTTTAAGATTTGGCTGAACCCCACTATCTAGCCCATGCACTGGTGTGCAGTGTTGTGTCTTTATCTCTGCACAAATTGTATGGCACACACACACACACACACACACACACACACACACACACACACACACACACACACACACACACACACACACACACACACACACACACACAGAAACACGCTCCTTCTCTATCAGACTCTTTCACCCACCCACTCATGCATGCTCGAGCATGTGCATGCTGCTCACTCACACACATACATGTGCACAGGCACACACTCACACACACACACACACACACACACACACACACACACACACACACACACACACACACAGCCACTCTCATCAGGCGCTCATCAGGCTGCGAGTGTGGCTCCTCCAGGGTAAAAATAGCATCGATAACGATCGGGGCCCACCATGTCACATTGGCTCAGACTGACACATGTCTGATTGACATGGGCTAGCCAGAAACTCACACGCAACCACAGAAACCATGCAATTGGCTGGACTGGAGAATTAATACTGGAGCCAGTGCAGTGTATTGTGCCAGCAGGCATCTTTGCTTTTCCATCTACTCATCTCTCTTTCTCTCTCCCTCATTCTCTCACTCTTATGAAGACATAGAGTTATATGTCTTTCCCTTCAGCAATATTAATACCTCTCTCATATCTTTGCAAGATCCCTATTCACCTTAAAACATTCAGCATAAGTATTTCATAAGGGATGACATTTTTTCTCCCACTGTGTTTTAATACCATATATCATGAACCAGAGGTTTAATATCCTACACATGTCCCTAGGACACAATCTACACTACACGCATTTGCTGCAATATAGCACTGCCCAAGCTGCATCCAAACAACACACACACACACACACACACACACACACACACACACACACACACACACACACACACACACAGATACACACAGTCAGAATCCAATTACTAGCATTCTTCTAGATGTCTGATTATTGTCAGTCATGACCCATCAGAGATAGTGCCATGTGCTGAGGGCTGTTGAAAAGGCATCTCTTGCCCCCCCTGAGGAGACTTTATCTGCCAATGTGTGACGAGTCCAACACACCCACACCCACACCCACCCCCACCCTCCACCCCCCTCTTGCTCCCTCACTGCCTTCTCTGAACACCCACACTGCCAACCACTGGCGAGGTAAACGACCAGCATCAACTGCTCTGTCAATCACCACCACCAGCCGGAGGGTAGAGAGAGAGGGAGAGAGGAAGGCAGAGAGAGAGAGACAGAGAGAGAGAGGGAGAGAGGGAGGCAGAGAGAGAGAGAGAGAGAGAGAGAGAGAGAGAGGGAGAGAGAGAGAGGAAGGGACACATGGCATCGGGGCAGGTTGCAGTGAGTCACCATCAGTTCTACAGGGAGCTATGAAATTCTGGAAACACAACCAAATCAGTGACCTCGATACCCTGCAGTACATTTCAATTACCCTCCAAAGTCAAGAGGCAAGCGTGAAGATGAGTCCCCTCAGCCAACTAGTTCTAAGAGTGAGCGACCTTCCACCAACAAGTCTTGCTAAAATAAAAAAACAGCAAAACAGAATTCAATTGGCAAATGAAATTCACTCAAATAAAATTACAAATGCCGAGAAAGAAAATTATATTACACATTGGAACAATGTCAAGTCCCGGCATAAGCTTGAATGCTATTTGACCCTTAATAATTTTGATATATTAGCCCCATATCTCACCATAGTAAAAGACAATAAACTCCAAAGCATTGAAAATACACAGGCTCAGTAATCACAACCTGGCCATAGAACAAGGAAGGCAAAGGCAATCCTGGCTTCCTAGAGAAGCCAGGCTATGTCCCTAATGCAACAGAAATGCTGTGGAGAGAGAGGTACATTTCCTCACAGAGTGCAGTCTAAATTCAGAGATTCTATTCAAAGGTAAATACTATTTGCTCAGAAATAAAAATAAATTGAAATGAAGAAAATCTAAAATATATTTTGGGTAAAGTAAAAGAGATGCCACTATTTGCAGCAAATTATGTGGCAGCCTGGCATAAAAGAAGGCAAGAAATTACCTCCAACATCACCACACTACCCTTAAAATAAATCTTTATGAAAGAAATATATATTTATTATATTTAATTTTTAAATATAAAATTCTTTTTTTCCCCAAGTTAGTTTTAGCCATTGAACACTTTTTTACAGTTTCCTTTTATTTATTATTATTATCTTATTATTACATTTTAATTTTATTATTATTGTAATATTGTTGATTATTTTTTGTCTATGCTTTGGCAATATTCTTAGTAGTCATGCCCATAAAACACATTTGAATAAACACAGCCCATGTTATCAATCCTATCTGTATGCAGGCATTTTTTGCCCTGTCGTCAAAGTTCCTCTCTCTGCTGGTATTAGAGAATTCCTTTTCTCACCCTCTGACAGTTTTTCTCTCCACCTACCACTTAAAGCTTGTCTTCTCCCTTTGTCATGAGGCTCTTATCTCGTCTTTCCTCATGCAGTTCTACTGAAATGCCCTGTCCTCAGACAGTTCCCCACTCATCATAAAGTTCCTCCCTTTTCGGTCCTCATGGAGTTACTATCTCCTCTGCCTCAGTTATTCTGACTCAGTTGTCCTGACTACGTTCTTCTCTCCACCCCTCCCCGTAGCTCCTTACTTCCCCAGTTCCTCATGCAGTGTTTTTTAATGCACTGTCCTCATTAGCCGGATTTACATTGCAGAGCTGTGCCGGGCCGGGCCTTTAGGGAGCACCCTCAGTGCTTGTAGCCATAGGGCACTAGCCCCATGCCCTGAGAGCTGTTGTGTCCACACTGCCCAGCTACTAGCCCCTCTGGGTTATGCCCTCGTTTGCAAAAATGTCACTGATACAGCCCATTTTCAAGCAGGATAGGCGGGCAATTCAGTAGCAGTAGCAGAAGACAGTAGAAGACGGTTATATGATTATATGAAGTATCAAACCAGCAACTACTGCCGATACCTCTGACTGCAAATACTTCTTTGGAGGATAATAGACGCCATGGAACCTCTGCTGGCGCAGATCGTCCTTCATGTTGTTCATGTTCCAATATATTTCTATATATTACTATGCGCTATAAAGCAAAAATACACCGTCCTTATGTTTTAATGGAACAAGACCAACGGCCACGGAGCATCAAATGCTTGTTAGGGAATGCATCTCACATTCTGATATTTCCACACAGTGCTGCCAACAAAACGTAGCCAAATGACACAATTTAATGCCACTTTAAGGTATAACAATGACAGAAACAGATCATTTTAATACTAATTAGATCAACAAATTGCAATTTTTATGAGCCAAATATGAGCTAGGTCATCTATATTGCATTACTTTTGTTTACCGATGGCAACGGCTGCTAAAGGAAGAAAAGTCTTGTTTCAAACCAACGGTACCACTACCTTCAACCCAAACGATCGGAAATAGCTAATATATATGAATTTCATAGAAAAACAAGTGATTTCACCTATTGGCTTGACACACGTTTAGAACAGTTAACTGCGAAGTCCCGGCATAACCACGTTACAATGCACAAGGCATGTAAAGGAGAGACACTGGGAAGTTGTGATTTTAGCTGCACACTTCAGCACTGCGAAACTGCATAAAAAGTAGCCTAAAATGACACAAGACAATGTTATAGGCCTACTCATTTGTTTGTTCCAATTCATTTGACAAGGAGTCATTTAATCCACAGCATCACGGTGGGCAATTGAAATGTTACCAGCCAAATACTGTACAAGACATACAGAGAATGTAGAATTAAGCTCGCTTGAGTAAAAGCAATTCAGATTTATTTTATGTGGGGAAGGGGGATTGGTTTGCTATACCATGTCTTTTTAGTTGTAGTTTTTTTATGCTTCTCGCAAATTTGCCGGGTTGTTGTTCGCTGAATGTCCAACTTGCTGTGCCGCTTCATGACTTCCTCGTTTCGTAATTTTTCTTTTTCATATTCTTCAGTAACGACTGTAATACAGGTGCAGATAATACTCTGCCATCTCCGCTTTATTTTGCTTCCAAATGTTGACACCGCCCCGACCTTGACACCGCCTCTAGACCCGCTGTAGCTCCTGTAGGACCATCGTTTAGGTTGGACCAGAAATCGCGAGCTAGTAGCCCCAGGACAGCCCCTGTAGGCCTGTGTTAGCATCTGGCCCTGAACGTGTGAAGCCGTGTCGGCTCGGCTTTCGCCCGGCAATGTAAACCCCGCTATTGAGTTCCCTCCTCTAAATAACCTCCACATACAGTTCCTCTGACCTTTGTTTTGTTGTCATAGTGGTCATAAAGTTCTCTCTGCCCTCCTCCTCATTAAAGTTCCTCTCCCCCCTGCTGTCACATAGTCCCTCCTCATAGTTCTCCTCTGTCCCATCTGGTGTCAGGGGAGCGCTGGGGTTTGCATCCCTAATCTGACGCAGGCTGCTCTAAACACTCGCAGGGCTCCTGAGGAGCTCAATCGGCTGAGTCAGGTGGATCATAACAGCGGAGCCGATGAGCAATGTCTGCAGGAGGGGGAGAAAGCCAGGGAGAGAGAGAGCCAGGGAGAGCCAGAGAGAGTGGGAGAGGGCCGTGGAGAGCCGGGGAGAGCCAGGGAGAGTGAGGCAAAGCGCCGAGCAGCCACTGGGCTCTGCGAATCTAACACAACTAAGTGTGGAGGCTGAACAAGAGGCCAAGGTTCCATCCACTCAACTACTCTCAACTACCCTGCTCTTTTTCTTTTTCTCTCTCTCTCCACCTCTCTGTCCCTCTCGCTTTCACATGCACATTCTCACTCTGTTTGTCTTTCTCTCTCACTCACTCACAAAGACACACACACACACACACAAACACACACACACATACACACAGATAAATGCACTCACACACACACTAATCTGATCTGTATTCAGTCCAGTCCCTCTGTGTGGTATATAGCCAGTGCACTAATTCTGTCCTCTGAGTCCAACTCTGCTTAACTCTGCAACCTGGAAGGATGAGAGATCTTGAGCTGAGACAGATGGGGTATAGAGAGAGAGAAAGAGAGACAGAGAGAGAGAAAGTAAGACAGAATAAAAGAAAGTAAGACAGCATGAGAGAGACAGTGAGAGAGAAAGAGGGGTGGGAGGGAGAGAGAGAGAGTGAGAGAGAGAGGGAGAGAGAGACAGAGGAAGAGAGAGAGAGTGAGAGAGAGAGAAAGGGACACATTGCATCAGGGCAGGTTGCAGTGAGGTTACATCACACGTACCACCCATATCTTTGAGGTCAGGGAACCGTCGTGATGATTCAGCCACAACACAAAACACTTTCACTCCCTTACTGTGCATCTCTCTCTCTCACTCTCTCTCTCTCTCCCTCTGTCACACACACTTTAACTCTCTTTTTCTCTGTCTCTCGCCTACATGCATTCAACCAGCACCATTTTCATAGCCTTAGATAGTAACAGAAGCCTGTACAATCACACAGTATGTGTCATATAGGACCTTTTAAAGTCAATCCTAACAAAAACTTTGTCAACACAGTCCTTTAAGTGTTCTAATTTTAACAATAATTTAATAGTTGAATAATTCAACAATGCTGATACTAAATTCATGTGGGGGTGTCTTTGCAGACCTTTCTGGTCCAACTGATTTGCAAGTCACGGCATTTAAGATTCATATCTGAGTTGGGTGAGAAGTACTAGATAAAGCATCCGTACATCCATCTCCCAGGGGTGCTGCTTGCGTAGGCGTGTGTGTGTGCTATTCACTATGAAGCACCAGCACACACATGAGAGCTGCCAGGGCCACAGAAATAAAAGCCCGTCGGCTGGGTCTTTACCATGGGAAATAAAACACACTTTTGACATGACTTCAGGTCTACAGTACAGCTGCATAATCACACTGTGGTCATATTGAATTACTGGGAGATATGGTGGCTGCTGCAGGAAAAGACAGTTTTATCATACGTTCCACAGATGTTCTTTATAGCTGTGAGACTTTGACTCGTATACCATCTCATTACACTTATATCACTCCCGTAGCCTTTGCAGACAGCAGTGCAAAGAAACATTTCTTAAGCCAGCATAAGAGGGCTTACTGTGGGCTTTGGGAGTGGGCTTCTTTGCAGACCCTCCAGCCCCCGCCTACACTCCTCTGGCACAGCAGCTGCTCCAGGTCCCCTGTGTTTTTTGGCAGTGAGGAGACCTCTGAGTTCTCGCTACACAGCCTTTGGTCAAGCTGTGCCAGTGCGATATAGAGAGCGGGTGGGCTCGGCACACACTGGATCGAGCCGAGCTCTCCGGATCATCCTCACCTCTGAGCTGCCACAGGCTGTGGATTAGGTCCAGTAGGAAACGAGGAAGGCTGATTGGGGGAGATTGATCTGCCTGATCCTTAGCAACCCAGAACCCAACATCACCACCATCCTCCCAGCCCCCTGCCCAGACCTTCCCGCTGGCTAGATGAACTGAGCCAAAACAGAGAGAGACTACAGACAAAGCGATAGAGGAAGAGTTGGCAGGTCTTAACTTTTCCAATGCTTTGTTTCTTGGAAATGTTATAGTTTGATAGACATTATGCAAGACAGCTCCATTGGAATGGACTATAACTGATTTAACTTGTTGTCAGCTGCCCTAACTCTTATGTTTTGGTAACACCAACACATGAGTCCATCCAGAAAGCCTTGACCACTTCAGTACAATGTTATCTTGGAAACCTTGAGCATTATAGATGGACGGATCTATATTAGTTAAGAGTCTTTAGAACTGCCTGTCTTTTTCCTGGCTTTTTAGTGCTGACTTCCAATCTCAAGTAGATGGGCTTTGATTTTACAATTACAGTCTTTAAAAAAAGGGGAAAAAAACCCTTCAGAGATGGAGGGTCAAGGATAAGAAAGGAGTAATGTGTGCTTTTTTACTACCACTCAAGGGCACAAATCGTTCGGCTTTGGTGACACCACATAAAAAAATAGGCCAGCCTTTGTTGCTGAGACAAAATTATGATTCAATTAAAAACCAAAGATATAAATTATTTCCAGAGTTTTCAAAAATGGTTCGATGTGTGGAGCCAGGCAACAATCCAAAAGCTGTAAAATGTGAACAGAACTGCTATCTCAGCAATACCATAATCATTTAACAAATGAACTATAATGAGACTACAGTGAACCACTAAGAAGTATCTGTGTTTTTCCAAGGAGCTCATTTTCAGCCCTATTTTCACCATTCCCACAGCCTGCAACTCCACCCCTCCCCATTTAGCATCAATGTTTCGTCTGCTCTAGATGTTTAGTAGTGAACGCACCAAAGCAGTGCACACAATTTTCAAATTACCTGGTGAGTGTTTACCCACCCCTTGTGGGCTGCTGGAGGTTAATAGCTCGTGTGCTTGTTGACGAACCGTCACATCGCCATGACAATGACACCCGGGGGCTCCAAAACAGCAGGAAGGTGGGCCATTAGGGTAAAATCACCCCCTCCCACACTATGTCTTTCCATCCATCTCTCTCACACTTCCCTTCTCTCTCTCTCTCTCTCTCTCTCTCTCTCTCTCTCTCTCTCTCTCTCTCTCATTATCTCATTGCTTTCTCTCTCTGTCTCCTCTCTATCCCTATCTGGTATGGTGGAGGGGCAGCAATGAGAGGCATTACCTTTGCTTTGAAGTGACAGCCATCGTCAGGCTATGAATGAGCAGCACTAACAGCGTGACACCAGGGGAAATCCCCCACTGGAGGTAGAAAAAAAAGGAAAATAATATACAGTAGCGTGAATCAGATCGGCTTGCCCTCAACACTGGAGTCAAAGAGTCGCAAATGTACGGTACTCCCAAAAAATCACTTAAGCTGACAGATTATATGTTTTAAAAGCAGTATATGCTGATGCAAAATTACCCTTTTCCAGTAGGAATAAAAAACAACACAACTGCTCGCATTTTCTTACTTGCTCCCTGTCTCCCAGAAAACGGCTGGATGTGATATATGCGCAACTTCATATTTTATTCTCAAGCTTCCATGGGTGACTCAGACAGGAAGGCGAGATCAATTCACAGGGACCGAGGCAAATAAAAGAGAAAAAAGAGGAGAGACTTGCTTGGAAATATCGCATTTACAGTTTTGCCGCTCTCCCCATTGTTATCCATCACAACCCTCTAAAGCAATACATTTCAGCAGCAAGCCATACACTAAAACATGCACAAATCAGCACATGTTCATCGCACACACTTCAAAGCCATTCAGTACACATGCAAAGAAAAGGCGAAACACACACATACGCATTTACACACACTGAATAAAAAGAGAAATACACTGAAACACTACAAAACATCAAGCCAAGTTCCACATCGTAAAGTGAATGCCTTTCAGGTTCTACCTTTCTTTCCTCAAAAACCTCATTTTCAGTGGGCTGGAGACCCAGCAGTCACAGTAATCCTGATCCCTCTCCTCGCAGTGGAGAAAGCCCTTTGCGATGCTTGCTGGCTTAAACAGCTTTGATAAGCATTGAGAACCCCCTCCAGTAATTGAGAGAGAGAGAGAGAGAGAGAGAGAGAGAGAATGAGAGAAGGAAGGGAGACAGAGGGAGAGAGAGTGTGTGAGAAAGAGACGAAGGGGTGGGGGTGAGAGAAAGAGAAAGGTTGGGGGGGATTAGGTCTATGCAACGAGAGAGAGAAAGCAGGAAGCGTGAGAGTGAGAGGCAAAAAAGGAGGGGAGTGGAGAAAAGCTAGAGAGAGGAAGCAGAAGAATCAGGAGAAGTGAGAGAGACAGTGTTTGAGAGAATGAGAGACTGAGAGTGACAGAGTAAAGAAAAGCGAGATAGAGAGAAAGAGAGGGAGAGAGAGAGTGTAGAGACAGAGACAGGCATGTAAATGTGGGCGCAGAGAGGGAAAGAGAGTTGCTTACCTTATGGTTAGCAGGTCCTCAGCGGACAGCTAGGGGAGAGCGGAGCATTATTGCAATGGATGAGTCAGAGTGCAGGAGCTGCAATAGCATCACTGCAGTCCAAAGCAGTGCAGGCACAAACATATACAAACACTCCTGTCATTCTGCCTTCTCTCTCTAGCTCTCTCTGTCTCTTTTCTCTTTTTTGCTTTCTCTCTCCTCCCTCTTTTGCTCTCTCATTCTCTCTCTCTCTTTCTCTCTCTCTCTCTCTGTCTCTGTCTCACACACATACACACCCACACACACACACTAAGTCTCTCCCAGTAGTCCTTGCCTGTATTCAGCTGATGTGTGAGGAGAGGAGAGAAGAGGAGAGGAGAAGAGAAGAGAGGAGTAGCCTGTCAGATTACTGAAGATGGGAAGGAGGAAGAGTAGAAGGAAATCTCGGCTCACACTCTGACTGCAGATACATTTGCAGCCTCTTCCTACCCATCGATGGAGGTAAGGAAAGGGAGAGAGAGAAAGACAGAGGGAGAGGGAGAAAGTGAGAGAAAGAGAGAGAGAGAGGAAATACAGAGAATGGACGAAGGAGGGGGAAGCACTTTATTCTGTAGCAGAATTAATCTGGACAGAAAATGGTGTGGAAGGAGAGGAAGAGAAAAAGAGAGAAGGGAGGAGGGAGAGGAGAGAGCCAGGCAGACCTAGAATGGGTAGCAAAAGGGGAACAGGTGGCTTCATCTGTTGATGCAGGGGTGGGGGAGGTGTGTGTGTGTGAGTGTGTGTGTGTGTGCGTGTGTGTGTGTGTGTGCACGCGCATGCAGAGAAAGGGGCGTATAGAAGAGAGAGGAGTTCTCACCTACACTTAGTGCTGTTTGTATTTCAGGGGTGAACGTGCTCAAATGCCACTCCCTTCTCTCTCTCTCTTTTTCTGTCTCTCTTTCATCTCCCTCTCCTGATGAATAATGCAGCTAAATGCTGAGATTATGCCCGAGGATTCGCCATTCTCATTCAGTCCTTGTGTGCACGTTGACCCGCTGAAGGCTAAAAAAGGAAGCCATATGCTATGATCACTCCCCCCTTCAAGACCCTTGTCTTGTATTTTGTCATCTATCTTGCCTGATGTTACAGCTTTACAGCTAAAAATAGACATGTGGTATATACCATTGGTATCATTATTATTCTCAGCCTCTTCCTTCCCCCACAACATCAAAGTACTGTATGTTCATTAGTTATGAATGAAACATTAGATTCATCAATGGACCACAATCTTCAAGGTTGCATTCAGTGCAGCATTAGAGCAGTCATGGAATTACATATCACCATAAATGTAAAACAAAATTTTCGATTGATTGATAGCCTACTTGCAATACATAGATAAATATTTACAAATCTACTTTAATATTTGGAGACAAATACCAATTAATGGTCAAGTAGCACCAGTAATCAATGCTGTGAATAGATGGCTTCAATAGACGTTCTGCAGGTCGGTCTGATGTCAATTAAATTCTAAGCTTGCAGTAGTAGACAACCAAGAGTCATGAATCCCTATACACCCCTTCATACAGGTACAAGGAATGAATAGTTAAAACACACACACACACACACACACACACACACACATACACACACACACACACACACACACACACACACACACACACACACACACACACACACACACACACACACACACACACACACACACAGAAAGACAAAACCACAGACATCCATACATAAGGACTAGTATAAAGTCAGCTCACACACACACACCCACACACATGCATGCACACACACGGACATACACATGTGCTCAGACACACACACACACGCACACACACACACACACACACACACACACACACACACACACACACACACACAAATACAAACATTTCAGCCCCCTCACCACCCACGTTTTTTTTTTTTCTCTTCCCCAAGCAGTTGCTAAGGTGACGGTGGTGAGAGTGAGCATTTTAATCAGACAACAAATTAAAGTGGAAGTGTTTTGTCTTTTGTAAGCGTGATAATTCACAAGCCTCACTTACAATCATAAAGAGTCTGATTGTATTGTGAAGGAGGAAAAGAAAAACCTGGAAAAAAGACACCTTAGGGTTTATTTTGATAACTTGGTGACATCTGCATTATTTTTACCCTCTTTTAGGGGGTGTATGAGGCCACATTCAAATTGTTGTCCTGAATGTTATCTTAAATATTGATTTTCACGGAAATGCTACCCTCGTTGCTGAACCAGGACAGCACAAGGATAACACACACTGATCAATATTTCTGAGAGTTATGTAATGTATTGAGAGTAATCAATTACATCAGGCCATGTGCAGGACTAAAATGAGATCTCTGCATCAACATGAGTACATAATGAACATATCATACGTAGCTCACCCACACACCCTGGTTAATGTCTTTCACTTGACTGCCATAAAGAGAAAAACAAAGGTACCAACAGACTTCCACTTCCCTGTTTCCATTTTTAGCACTATATACAGAATTAAGCTGCTTGTGAGTTTTATTGGCTGTGAGTGTTCTACAATGGTACTACTCAAGACTCTCTGAAGATGATACGGCATGTTCTTGCGCAAAAGTGAACTCAGTGTAAATAAATCACCAGAAATATAACCAGTCAATTCAATATCAACTACTCTGTAGAAATATTCTAAAGTAAAAGAAAGAAAGAAAGAAAGAAAGAAAGAAAGAAAGAAAGAAAGAAAGAAAGAAAGAAAGGAAAAAGAAAAAGGAAAAGAAGAAAAAAAGACGATAGAAACAAAGAAAGACGAAAAAAGATAGAAACAAAAAAACAAAAGAAAGAAGCAAAGAGAGAAAGAAAGAAAACTAATTTGCACTCACATTAGGGGTATAAGTGAGAAACTAGGTTGCATACCATGTTGATTCCTCTGGGGAGAGAAATGGACCTGCAAGGATATTTGAAGAAACCTTCATCCCAGTTCGGCATGGTGCCCAGGCTCCCCACCTGATCCAAAGATCTCAGATGACACTCTGGAAGAAGAATCATGGGTCTCTTCTTCTCCTCCTTCTGTGGTTGACTGGCACCCTCCATCTTCACCTTCCTGTCCTTCATCTCGTCCTGCTTGCGGACACAGTCAATGTCTGTCTCCAGGTAGGCCTTCTCCTTCCCCGTGGTGATGCTCAGATCATGGGAGCCTAAAAAATCGTCTTGCATCGTCTTCCCAGGCTGGCTGGCTTGCTGTGCCTGGTCTGGGCCCCCAGATCCACTCCCCTCAGGGTCCTTGTGATGTGGAAGAGTAGAAGTTGTGATACCAGGCTGTGGCAGTGACAGTGTGCTGGCAGAGTTGGTTGGAGTGGTGGGGGACGTGGAAAGCGCGGGGGGTGTCTCTCGACTGAACGCCTGCAGGCTAATGGGAGGCAGCACTCTCTGAGTAACCTCGTCCAGGAACTGCGAGAACTTCAGCTTGGTCTGGATGATTAGCTCCAGGCGACGCTCGGCCAGACTCAGTGCACTGGCTGGCCCCACCGACACAGTGGTGTTCTGGCGCAGGGGAAGGGGACGGCCTGTCCAGATGGTGGAACCCCTCCCAACGCCCTGTGCCAAGCCCTCCCTCCTGTTCTGTCCAACCCTCAGGGGTAGTGTGACCGACCAGCCAGGCAGACGGTGACCCCTGCTGGTGGGAGGCCTGCCACTGTGACCAGGGGGGTCATGCTGGTAGAGGTGAGCGCTGCTGGCTCTTTTAAGGTTAGCAATGAAAAAGCCGTCTCTGGCTGACAGCAAACCACTGGTCCTTCTGCTGCTGCTGCCTTTACTGTTACTAGTGCTAGCACTGCTGTTGCTACTGCTGCTGTTGTTACTGGTGGTTGCTGAGGCACTCGGGTAGCTTCTGGAGGCCTGGGCATTGGCACCAGAGTCTGGAGGCCACTGCTGACACAACTGGCTGCTGCTGGCTCTTCTCAGGGTGGCCACAAAGGAGGTAGTGCTGTCTGAGAGAAAATTACTTCTGCTGCTGCTGCTGCTGGTATCACAGCTACGGTTGTCACGGAGGAGGGTGGTGATGGTGGCAGTAGAAGACTTTGTTGATATCAGGGTGCTGGCCTCATATTCAGGTGCTGCCTGCTTGCAAAACTGGATAGTGCTGGCTCTGATCAGTGCAGCCAAAGAAGAAGTGGTGCTGTCTGAAAATAAGTCACTGCTGATGCTAATGGTGCTACTGCTAGTGCTACTGCTAGTGCTGCCTTTGCAGGAAGTGGTGGCCGGAGGAGTAGACGTGGTGCTGGAGGAGCTGGTGGATGTCTGGTCACCAATGTCACCTCCAAAAAACTGCTCTTGCTGGCAGAGCTGGATGTTTCCGGCTCTTCTAAGAGTAGTCATAGAAGAGCTGCTCCTGTCGGAGAGCAGATCGTCGCTGCTGCTACTACCACCGCTGCTGCTGCTGGAGCTATTTGAGTTCTGGATTCTGGAGCTAAGGCTGGTGGTGGAGAGGAGGGCTAACACTCCCTCGGCTTCCTCAAGGAAAGACTGGCAGTCATCGCTGGCCCTCTGAGACAAAGACGTGAGTGATGAGGAGGAGAAGGAGGATGATGATGATGAGGAGGAGGACATGGACTCTTTTTCAGGCCGGGCCTCTTGAGGCAGGACGGTGGTGGATGCCATGCTGTCAGCTGGCGCTTAGTCTGCTAGTGTGCCAGGGGCTTCGAAGCAGCGAGTCAGAGAGAGACAGAGAGAGCACAAGTGCATATGTTGCCTCGGACTGGCCAATTTGACAAATGGACCATGGAGGATGGCCCTGATTTTAGAGCATTTAGCCCCAATACATGCCTCGTCTGGAACGCTGTCCCTTTGTAATGACCTAGGACTGGCTTCCCCGTATTGTCAATAGATTTTGTTTTAAAGGTACAACATGTACTTTTGTAGACACCACAACCATTTCCAGACAACATGTACTTAGTCATACAATAGACACGATTTGAAAAGCAATGTCTTCCACTCTACCTGATTTTTGACCACTTGTGATTTTTTTTGAGTCTTTGAAAAGGCCATAAACCTAGTAACAGTATCAAGAAAATAATTTTAAACAACAAGCAATGTGGAAAACACTGCAGTGCTAGCCTGTAGAAAGACATTCTTGCCATTAACCTTTTTTTTTAGAAAACATCTACAAATTGCACACCTGAAACAACCAGTCTGAGTTAAAATTACATGATTGATGTACTGTTGATGATTACCAAGAAGCCTTTCCACCACCTGTAAATATTCTTGCTACTGATACTCCTGGGCTTATAAGATAGATATGGCCTCCTCTGGCTTGTTCCCAAAGTCTAAAAGCAGGATCTTTTCTGGCCTACCCATGAGATGAGAAAAAGCAAGGCAAAAGTGTGAAGACCTACAAACACAATTCATGGAGTTCAATCAATTTCATTTCAGCACCTGCAGGTAAAAAAACTAATAAGACTAAATTATGGAGAGAGAGAGAGAGAGAGAGAGAGAGAGAGAGAGAGAGAGACAGAGAGAGAGATACAGAGAGAGAGAGCGATGGGGTTAGCACTCCCAGGCCATGACGTATGCTCCTATAAACGTGTGCCTAATTAGGGCAGCTATTGATAGTTGAGCTGGCAGTCAAATTGGCCAAACTTTATTTCAGGTCAATGCTTTCTGCTGTGAATTGATCACACAACTACCTCACAAATGCTACATGTAATGTTTTTTTTTTTTGCTAAATGGTGGTGAGGGTAAGTCACCTCAAATGGATGTATTGGCAAAGCAAGGACAAAAGATACAATTGCATTAGAGTGTTTCAAAACTGTTCAAAGTGTTTTAAAAATGTGTGCTTATACTTTGCACTTTGGGCCAGTTTGCAAAATGGGAGCGTTAGTAATTATGTCTTCCTTCATCCAACACCCTCAAGCTTGGTGTAAAACCACAAAAGGCTGTATTGCAGCTCCAGATTACTGACATTTCCAAACTACTCCTTTCTGGGACTAATAGTCACATTGTGGTCACCAAAAAGACAGATAGACCATCAGTTAAAAAAACACCTTCAGGAAAAAGACTTGTGACAAACCCATGCGCTGCTGCAATTGCTTGACATGCTATTTTTACCTCCTTGAAGATTCTCACACATTTAAAGATGCCTCTGTCCAAACTGTCTGAGAGCATCCTAGGGACAATTACAAGCAATTTGCTCTTGTCCAGGGGATAGAGGAGCACAGTCAAAAATGGATCTTGATTTGGCCTAATCTTTTTTTTGTGAAGTGTCTTCATCTACTTGTCCCTTAAAGCCTTTCACATCACACTTATTGTGTGGATCCAGCCCTGTGAGTCAGGCGGCCAGGTCTCAGCCACATGATTAATGCCAGTGTTAGCCAGTATACTGTACGTCACAGAGGTCATGAATAAATGTGTTTTTATATTACATCACCTTAGTCTCAGACTCAGTGTGTGTGTGTGTGTGTGTGTGTGTGTGTGCGTGTGTGTGTGTGTGTGTGTGTGCATGCATGTTCAGTGGCGGTTCTACATTGAATAATTACTCCCCAGGCGAGACCCCCTCCAAGCACCCCCCCACCAGTAAAAAAAAAAAAAAATTTGCACGTTTTATCATGACCACGTAGTGATTCTTATTATTGAATTGCAATTGAAATTAACATCAAAATACTGTAGGCTACAAAAACTGTTACACAAAACATCCATAAATTGCAATTTTATATTAACATCCCCTTACATGCCAAATGTCTCCCAACTAGCTCCTTGGTTACTGCCTCGAATTCTACAGTATGCTTGTTACACGTTCAGGTATGACTGGTTAACTATGCTAAACTATAGTTAAACTATGCAAACGAGTTGCAGCAAATTGCAAATGTTGAAACTACCATAATAACATTCTGTTGGCTAATGACAGGGCCCAACGTTAATCTAAATTATGGAAATCAATAATAACTGAACTTGTAACAGTTTTGTTGCAAAGCCAAATCTTATGGTGAAATTAGATGTGTTTGTTGAGCTAAGACCGAATTATTGTTGAGTATAGCAATCCTAGCATCATAGCTAGAAGGCTAACAAACGTAAGAGCTATATCATGGTTAACATTAGCCCTTCATTCGTGGCATGGATAACGTAATCATGCAGAGAGAACAGTTGCATACCTTCATCTTTTGCTCGTTTCTATTCTTCTAATGGCTTTGACCTTTTTCTGTCCATCTCCTTCTGTTTGTCACTCGACAGTCAACATACTGTATTTCCCATCCCTGAACACTGTCACTGCCGACCAGGAGTTAAGACTAATTCACCTTGGTGACCGCATACTCGTTTTGTATTGCCCTTTTTTATTAGCCCTTTCACCAAATTAAAAAACGTGCAGGAATTATAAACCTGTAGATATAATATTATGAATGCAATGTGCGTTATTGGGAAGGAAGCGTATGTGTGACTGACTTCGCTCACTAATTGCAGAGTATTGTCCACTTGTGCGTTGCATTTGAGAGACCCAGAGGTGAACTGTCCCCGCGCCCCCTCCCTTTTCCTTGAAAACACAGCTTCTGTGCACTGGGCCTTTTCAGCAGGGGCGCCTGCAGCCAAAGGGGCCACCAATTTGCCAATTTCCTACACAGTGATATGATAGATAATTTTTTAGATTTTTTTTCAAGCGCTCGTGAGGCCAAAGGCACGGCGCCCTTCACGAAATTGCACACTGGGCAATGGCCCCACTCGCCCCCCCCCAAGAACCGCTACTGCGCATGTTAGCTTATGCAGAAAACACAATGTCACACAGGCCCTGCTGTTCACTGCTTTGATAAGGGTGGTGCTCACATCTTGTAATTTTTTATATGGAAAGCACCTTTCTCTTAGCCTGGTAAACCAGCCCTTCGTACTTCATTTCATTTTGTACAGAGGGTCTGGAACACAGACCGTCAGAAAAGATTTGTTGGAGGTGTGGACTCGCTGATTGGATCGGTCTTGCTGGGATTTGCTAAATGACACTCAAGGGATTCCGGTCCAGACCCTCTGTACAAAATGAAATGAAGTACGAGGGGTGGGTTTACCAGGCTACCTTTCTCTATCTCCTCATCTCTTTTTTATCATTTCTCCCCATTTTCTTTCCTCACCATCACTCTCTCCCATTTCTCCCTTTATGCCTCTTCCTCTCTCTCTCTACCCCCCCAGTAGTCAGAGCCTTATAGTTGGACAAGCTCAGGAGAAGAGGGAAGAGGAAGGCCTGTTTCATTGCAGGAAGACTCATCCTCCCCAATTAGTGCTGCATAATAAGTGGTGGAAGGCAGCCTGATTCCTGTGAGGGGGGAGTCATATGGTGTGTGTGTGTGTGTGTACATGTGCACACGTTTGTGTGTACGTGCGAGCATTTGTGTGTAGGTGTGTGGTGTGTGTGTATGTGTGTGTGTGTGTGTGCATGCGCGTTTGTGTGTAGGTGCGTGCGTTTGTGTGTAGGTGTGTGTGTATGTGTGCAAGTGTGTGAGCGCACGTTTGTGTGGTGTGTGTGTTTGCGCATGCGCTCCCCCTGGTGTGCAAAAAGCCCCCTGCCTTTTCCCCCTGCTGGCATCCACACTCCCTGGGGGCATTTCCAGTCTGCTTGTAGTGCCCGCTGCCAACAGGATGCTTCGGTGCCTTGGAGAACAGTGTAGCATGCTGAGGACACAGCACAGACTTCTCAGTCCTAACCTCTTTTAATCGCCCTTCTGCTGTTGTGGTTTGTTGTTGTTGATGATGAGGATGATGATGATGAAAAGGAGAAATAGCATGCTAAAGTGCTTAAGTGTCCTCTGTTAAAAATGGTTGTAATAATCTGTCATCAGCACAAAATGAGTGTACAGGGAGGAGGAGGAGGAGGAGCAGGAGCAGGGGGCAGGTGTAAAGAGGAGGAGATGGAAGTGGAGGCAAATTTAGAAACTATTGCCCTGGTGGCACTACACAATGAGGGGAGGGGGAGATGCTTTGGAGACAGCGATGGCCATGAAATTGATTTGCACCACACCAGCAGTAGGGAGGATAATTGGTGAGGGCTGTCGAAAGGTTGTGCTCTGCCTTTTTCCCCTCCTCATCCTCTTTCTCCTATCTCTTTCTCTCTCGCTCTATCTCCCCCTGGCTTTGTATCTATCTATCTATCCATCTTTTTCTTGTTCCTGTAGCTGCTCACCCAGACCTCTTTGTCTCTCCCTCTAGGTGCACTGTCAGACCTCTCTCTCCCTTCTCCTACTCTGTGTCTTTTTCTGCCTTCTTCCTTTTCTTTTCTCTACCCCCACCTCCATATCTCTGTCTTGTCTATTAGTATCTGAGCTCCAGGAGTTAGGTAATGACCCAGTGTACACACACAGTGGAGGTGTGGCAGGTCAGCTCCGTTTCTCCGGACTCGTTAGACAAGAAGCCCTGGTGGTGGAGTGTGGAGGCTCTCTCTCTCTCTCTGTGCGCGGTCTGTGTGTGTGTCTCGGAGGCCATGCCCACCCTGTGTGCGTTTGTGTGTGTGTGTCGCCGATCTGCGAGTGTGTCTGTCTGTCACCACCATCCACCCCCGTCTCTCCCCTCCTGCCCTCCCTCTAGTTCAGCACCCACCACTCTTCTCTCGCAACCTTGAGGCAGCAGAACACACAGTGTCCGTGTCCACTCTGCTGCTTCTCACCCTAATAGTAATAATAATACATTTTATTTGAAGCGCCTTTCACGGTACCCAAGGACACTGTACAGTAATTAAAACAGTAGCAAGACAGACTGCAACATACATACACTAAACGCCACCACCATCATACACAAACAATAAAGCAAGAGACAAATATCAATCAAGATAATAAATCACCTAACAGTCAGCACTGTGTTTAAAAAGCCAGGGTGAAAAGGTGGGTTTTGAGCCTAGTTTTGAAGGTGGAGAGTGAAGTGCATTGACACAGTGCAAGTGGAAACCCCTGATGGTGCCTGGAGCCTGATGGTCAATGTGTACCCACAGGGTTACCTCTTCAGCTTCTGATAAAGGCCTCGGTAATTTTGTAGTCAAAAGGGACTTACATAATCAATTTAAAAATGAAATGTCAGTCACTGATCATATGGCTTCTTAAATTCTTCAAAATAGTATTGGAAAAATAATACGGGTACCACTTTAGTTTATCAGTCAAGTAGCTTTTACATTGTGCGCTATCAATGTGCTCATATATTTTATCTCAGCATTTAGATGTACTGTAACTTTACTGTTTTTCTTTTTACTTTAAGATTTTTACAGTGTATTGGCTATGGGAAATTTCTGCTTGATTTTGCAGCGCAGCAAATGCATAGCTTTCACAGAGATGCCTGACTACTTTGCAGGGGCTAGTAGTAAAATCTTGCAGCTGCACTCACAGAAAAACGCAAGTACATCTTCTCATTACAGATGTATTATATTGGCCTTGTCTTTGCCTGATTCTACAGCTGCAGTACTTACTAAGCCTTTCTAACCAAAAATACAATGTGTACTATAGTTTGAGTAACACATTTGAATGCAAGCTACACATAGAATATGCACATCATAGTTTTTGTACTTTTGTCCAATCTTAGACAGAAGGTGCAGTTTGCAAAGTCAACTGTCCAGTTACCAAAAGTTTGTCTACCATGCTGGAGTGGTCTTGACACATCTGTGAATGTATTTCTTAACACAGTAAAACAATGTAATATAATAATAGCCTTTTTTGAAACAACAAACACAATATGGAACTGTGGGGCATTCCTGTATGGCATGTTCCATCAAAGAGACAGTCTTTTTGGCTGGGCAGTACCTTATATCCTCCAAGTAGCTTGATAGGACAACTGGGAAGAGAACTATTGACCAACGGCTGCTTAAAAGATCTTAAAATACAACGATTGCAAACTTAAAGAAGATTCTTGAAATGCATGTCACTTTAAAGATTTTGTTTCTTGGCAACCTGGCAGGGAAAACAGAGCTGCTGAGATAACTCCACTGGCAGTGCGAGAGACCATCTGACCTGAATACATGTCATTATATCACTCACACTTTCCCGCAGTCAGAGGAGAGAGGCAGCCGTCTAACTGCCCTGCTCCCACGTCTGACTGGCTGTTTGAGTTGTACCCCCTAAACATGGACACACACACACACACACACACTCACATGCCTGCATAGCCTCACCCCAGACACTCATAACACTAACACACAGAGGCTCTTATCTCCCTTAGTCTCTCTCGTTCTCGCTCTCTCTCTCTCTCTCGCAGACACACACTCAAAACACCCAAATACAGATGCAGCATTCCACTATGTGGGAAGTACGATTAATGATTATCGGAATGAAGAGGCAGACAGTCACTTCACAGCCATAACTCTTTACCCTTGAGAGGGGCAGCGACCCAGCCCACATACTGATATGATGTACAGGCCACTTCATGCAAAGCAAATTCAGGGCTCTGATCTTATGCGGTGCCACCATGTACATTTTGGTGTCATTTATTCTGGCTGACAAAAAGTGCTCCAAAGCTTTTTTCAGCTCTAATCTTTTCTTCTTTTCTAACATACATCAAGTCCTAAGCAAGCAAAGTCTTTTTGCTCTCTTGTGTCGGCACAGAGGTAACCATAGCAACAAGCTGACGGGCAGAGGGATCAGGAGGAAGGGAAGTTGGATCCCTCACGCTACTCCCCCCTACCGACCACACACACACACAACAACCAATCATTTTTGCAGTGTGGCTTACACGTAAAATATCTCGCGTGCTGGCGCCACCATGTGGCTGATTTGGAGAACATAACCCCCCACACACCATGATAATTTCACCTGTACCTACCTGAGGAAATTAGCTTTTTGGTTGAAAATTTTACTGATATTCTGACAAAAGTCCAGATAATGACTATTTATCCATTCTTACGTGTATCATACAATGGAGTGCTTCTCAAATCTGGGAGAAACACTCAGATTGCACGATTTACAAGAATTCAATAATGAATCCAAGAATATTTACATAATATTAAGTGTGTGACCCCATTCTACCAAACTATCCATTGTCTACATGATGGCACATTAGACATATGACAAAATAATACTCTTTTGATAGTGGTCCATGTGTTTATTTTTAAGTAAAAGAAGTACGTTTGTAGGTTACCTGGTGTCTAAGCGCACCCTTTGGTTTAAAACAGGCAGCGTCAGTGATCAGGTGCACAGTCTTGCCGGTGCCTAGCATATGTTTAAAAGTTAAAAAAGACTTTAAGCTATTCAGGCCTGTTTCCAACTCTTGGGGGATCAAGCTTGAAGTGCAAGACAAGGAACATGGAAGGCAAACCCTGGAGAGGACAACTGCATTTTTAGGTACTTACATACCTTACTCCCCAAAGTAAAAAAGGCAGGAAAAATAAAAGAGGAATTCAAAATGTTTTCAAGGTGGTGTTAAACATTATAAATCATTTATAGTATAGTGATATTCTACCTTATACTGCCCTGCTGTAACATTGCTGGAGTCATATGCGTGAACTAATTTTTAAAGGTATTGAAGATAAAGGTGCTAAAAGGCCTGTAAAAACTTCCTCCAAACAGTGCAGCACAATAATACAATGACAAACAAGACTTAGGCTGTGTCTAGCATCTGTACATCTGATGCATTTGTTCGAATACACGTCCTAAGTCATCACACCAACACAACATGAAGCCATCCCTCAGTGATCAGAGAAACAGCATTGTGATAATCTTTTGACAGTAGTAACTGTGATATGGCAATACGTGTTTGAATGTTGTGTGACAAATGCCCACAGATACAAGTACAAGTGATGTGATTTCAAAAAAGAACAGTGCAAGCGAAACTTTGTAAACAGAGTGATAACATAAAAATGAGCTGAGGCAGACCAAGGCATGTACCACTTTAGTATGCCAAGTGTAATACACTAAAGGCATTTGCTTGATGGAAGCCCATCTCTGCAATCTAAGGATGGCCCAGCAGCTAGAGAATGAAACAAAGAAAAACCTCCATGAAACCTCAACCATAATATAAAAATACAGATCCTCTAAAAGCTGTTGTATAAAACATCTTCTAAAAAATACAATTCCTGTATAGATTTAGACAATAGACTTGCAGATACATTAAGCAATACAAAACCAACCCAACATGAAGACACAATAAGCACTGTATGCAAAGACGAATCATCACATTGCTCTGTTGTGAGGTGCCTTTTAGAGTTACATACGTACATACAAATCTATCCTGACGACACACCTTAGAATTATCCTACAAAAAAGATACTTACTAAAAAAGTAATCAACATAAATATATGTTGGATATTCAATGACACAATGCTAAGCTAAAATATAATTTTGTCAGTGACATTATAAGTGGACATTACCACTTGCAGATGCTTTCTCAGCATAATACAGTATTTGTGTGCAACAACCATTAGTACTTATACTTAAAAATAAAAAAGCTTGCACACTTTGCTCTATTCCTGTGGTCGTCTGTCATAGAGGACACTTGTATTGTAGTATTCCATGATTTGTTACATCAAACATAAATATGACAAAAGTTATATTTAAAAAAAAAAATATATATATATATAGTAACAGCACAGAAAAGATGTATATGAACAACTAAACACAGTGACAAAAGGTGCATCTTTTGTACGTAATCACCAACCAACCTACCACACCCACTCCCTCAGTGCCACCTGAGTCCGACCCTCAGTTCTTGCTCCTCGGCTGCTCAATCAGCTTCCCTTTGTGGTACTTCTGGCCGATGCCGTAAGGCACGTGGGCCGCGATGGTACCCAGCTCCTGGGCGCCCTCGATGTGGAACATCTGATCGTCGAAGAAGATGTGCGGCCGGATCTTCTGTAGCAGGGGTCCCTTGGGGGCCCCGGCCAGGAACAGGGCCTCGTCGATCTCCAGGCCCCAGCTCCGCAGTGTCTTGAGCACGCGGGCCCCCGAGCTTGCTGCGCTGCGGGCCGTCACCAGGAAGGTGCGGATGGGACAGTTCATGCGTTGATTCTTGGCATAGAACTTCCTCTGCAGTTTGCCTAGCGCCTCCAAGAAGCACTTCAGGGGACCCTGAGGACAAACACTTTTAGTCACTTTGCAGGTATACAATCTGCTCATGGCAGGCATTTCTTAGCTGAGTCACTTTGCAGGTATACAATCTGCTCATGGAAGACATTTCTTCTTGATAACTAGAGTAATCAAGAGTATCAAACACTAAAATCCAAAGGGAGCATTACTTTAACCATTTAATGACACCCCCTATTATGACTTTGTTGTTACGCAATGACCAAGTTGTTTTGTGTTACTAAAGACTCTCTACTGGGCTACTGTAACAGTTACATAACTATTTTTTATTGCTACTTCAAACTATAAATACTAGTTATTGTTCTTGCTAAGTATTAGCAAGCGAGCAGATAAAAAACAGCCCATTTGAATTACTCATTATTGTATTATATATTGAACAGTGAAAAAACATGAACTTCACTTCATAACACCTTAATAACATTACTTAACCATTTGTAATCTATTCGTAAAGCAGTTAGCATGTTTCTTTTAATAGACCTTTGAATACATTATGAATATATTTTACTGGGCCACATTTTTTTAATAACGAATTAATATATTACCTTATATTTTACCTTAAATTATATTACCTGTGCAAGAGGTTTGTTCTCAAACTCCTTTTCATGCTCAAAGAATGTGTCCAGGCCATGTTCCTTCACAATGATCTCAGACTCGTCAGAGAAAAGGACAGCGTCGCCATCAAATGCCACTCTCAGCTGAGTATCACTCAACTGGTTTTCCACATCAGAGCTGAACATGGTAGCAGCTGCAATACCTACATCAAAAACCACAAACAGTTGGCCAGTTGTGCTACTTGGGTGTGAAGAGTAAGCATTCCTCTGGTGCTCATTGGTTTAGGAATTACAAGGTTTCAAAAAGGTACAAAAAGATCTGAAGCATGCAAAAGAATTACACATGTATAATTCTGTAAACCAAACACTGTATATGAAATGCTTATAACTGAAAGGGATTCGCTTCAGTGCAAAGGTATGTTGGCAGGCAGACATTGCCCGTCTTGCATGGTTACTGAATCAACATGTCTGTCAAGACTAGCGCAACACTCCTTTAACTATATTACAGCATATTGAGCAATCTCACTCTACCAGTCATGCTGTTTCAGCTTCCAATGCAATTCAATTTGATTCAGTAAGTTATATTGGCGTAGCCATTTAAATAGAAAAAGTGTTGCCAAAGCACATAGAATACATCACACCTCATATGCATGCACACATACACCTACAGAGACACGCACACACACAAACACACAATCACTCCTGACCCTTACCTTCTTCTATGGCCTCCTGTACCTTCTCAGAGTCCTTGGAGAGGTAGAGGTTGGTCATGTAGGCCTTCAGGTAGCCAATGGGACTCTGGCCGCCCGTCATGCAGAACCTCTCAATGGTCAGATCTGCAGAAACCAGCACCAGAGTCACTCACTCACTCATTCACTGCTTTCCACATATAATAATAATCAGAATAATAATACATTTTAATTATAGAGCACTTTTCTAAGTATGCAAAGACACTTTACAAAGGTAAAAACTAATGTAACGTATACATATATCCTGCATCTACTTTCATTCTTCCACTATTAGCAACCCATTCTTCTAGCATTCTTCTAGTTCTTTACCCTCTCGTCACAGTCTAAAAGACTAAGTGGTGTAAAATAGCCACGTGAAGCACAGTAAGCACTATATATGTTGTTCAAAGTAAAGGCACAGTGAGCAAACAGCAGCAGTGCTCCCCAACAGTAATCTGTTCGACCACATAATTGAAGCCAGACAGCATAATGACATCCAGGCAGTCTTTTTTTTATCTGAAGTTTCCAATACAGTTAGTGAGAGACCCTGTCTTAAAGGTGTAGCGCTTAATTCTGGTAATGTTTACGTAATAACAGTACAAAACAGGGCCAAACCACAATGACTTAACACATAAAAGTATAAACAATGACAGCTATACTATGTGAAATATGGGCACATATGGGCACAGTGAAGCGAAATACTAAATACATAACTTAACAAAATGCTGCTTCAGTGGTTTGCATGTAAGGGGTAACATCCGACGAGGCGTGCATTATACAGTTTTAAGTCAAGGAGGTGGAGCCTAAGAACTTCCCGACGCGAAGCGAAGGGAAGCTTGCTCCGCCTAGAGGTTAAGTTGCTTTTGACAAGTCACAGGGTAGACAAAAGTGTGAAGAAGCCCAACAGTAGTAATTAGTATAATAGAAAAAGAAGTAAAAAGAAACCTATGACTAACAGAACCTGATACATAGGCTATTCAAGTTCCTGTCTATCTAGAGTATTGTAAAGCATAATTTTGTCATTCCCAGCATGCCTCTAAGGACGGTAACAGTAGTCGCCCATAAAAACATATATAGGCACAACATGTAGTACAACTGCAACGTAGTGTTGCATTGAATGTATTTTATACACTATGTGGATAATATTTGGGATGGGATAATATTATGGGATAATATTTTTGTTCTTATGTGTATGGCTCTTAGTTAAGGTGTTGTTTTCAGTTAGGCATTATTAGTCACACTCATAGCAGCAAGTAATTACAGTATATAATCAGTGTACACACACACACCTAGGTTTATGTTACTACTGGAGTTACTAAGGTGGCTCCGCATGCCACACCTACCATAATGATTGATGCTGTTGATTAGCCTCACCCCAACCTGGGCGTGGTTGTTAGTCATCAGGACAATGTCGAAAAGCTCCTCGCTGTCCGGGTACAGTTCTCTCAGTCTGCTGTTAACTGTCATAAGAGCCTGTGCATATTCAGTGTTTAGACAAGGATTAAGATACTAAGAAAGAGCTATAACTCATTACTGGGTTATTCTGGGTATGCACCCACTATGGCCTACACTTCTTAACTGTGACAAGCATTACAATCATATTTACTGATATATGGCATCATTGTATCACATTTGTTGCAGCTTGCAACACCTCTAATTTCACACTGCATGTTTAAGCAACTGCAAGGTGAAACGAAAACAAAAAACTACTTGTTAAACTGAAACCAGGTTTCAGGTTAGTTTATAACCACTGTCTGCAAACGCAAAAGTATGCCTTTAAGTCCATCTAAAACACTAAGATAAGTTACAGCTACAGTTAACACCTGAATCACACAACAAAAAGTTAAGTCTCATCCTGGACTTACCTTTACAAACGGGAACGCCGCTCCAGGTTTCAGAGGTTCGCTTTCATGTTCTACCTGATAGGCAACGTACTTCTCAAGGCCCTCCTCCTCATAAAGCTTCCTCTCCTCACTCAAGTTGAATAACGTCCGCGACGACACTGCGATGGTCACGGCATACCTCGGTTTAGGCTACCAATTGCAAACAGCAAAACGAAATACAATTTGGAACGTATGTAGTAAACTAATATTAACATGCGTTAAGTGCGTCCTGCGTCTGCTTTTTAGATAACCAAACTCAAATACTCACTGGTCTGGGTTTCTTCGTTTTCAAGCTGTCGAAAAAGGCTTTGGCAGCTACCCAGTCTTTCTCTTCTCCAGCATCCTGTGTTCCATCAGCTACTGCGTCGTCTGGTTTTATTTCACTCATGTTATTAGACTGCTCTGAAAAATTCTAACTTCTAAAAATGTAATCAATGGTCCAAAACACAATCCACTTCAGAATAACTTCTACAATCGCGGAAATAGCAGGGAATGGTAGAAAAGGGGCGTGGCGTTCTACCCATGATGCTCACTTCCCTGTTGTCAAGACCATAGTATGTCTATGGTCAAGACACCCTTGCACACTTCACTTTGCTTTAGGATAGCTTACTGCATGACCTCGGGTGATGTGTTTGACCTATGGTATACGCCCAATGCCATGGAAGAATAGTCTAAATCATTTCCCATCTCTGCCTCTATAATACTAGGATTATTTGCCTTTCTGAGTTATGAGAGCACCGTCAGTGCAGACCCCTTGTCTTTATTGTCAACCCAGCGCCTCATAAATCTCATTCAATTACCCTATGTTTATATGCAATATTTGATGTATAGCCTGATATGACCGAAACGTCAAGTGCATGCAAACCTGCAGTATTAAATTGCCAGCAATTTTACACTGTAGAAATGGTAGGCCTATAGCCTATTTTATGATAGGCCATAACTGCATACAATATAGCCTAATGATACAACGACCTTAGCCCAACTTGTAGCAGCTATATTTTAGCTATATTTGTAAAGTTGTACCTTAAAAAACACACACAACAAAACAAACAAACAAACAAAACATTGTTTTTTTATTCATCAGGTAAAATCAGTAGTCTCACCTTCTATCTTATTATAAAATATATTCTGAGAAGACGGAGGATTTAAAAGTGTGTCTGTCCAACCTTAGACGGCTATCCTATTAGTAATTCCATGGCGTGCACACTTCAATAACTTAATGGAACGGGTCACTTCCGTTGATGTTTTAACTGATTCCAGTAAGGTAGACCTACATCCACCCCTCCACTCCAGGACACACACACACACCAAGCAAAAACTGAGGAGAGAAATGCACACAGTTGTATTTTCAAAGTGAGGGAATGCAATCTGAATTTCATTCCTCAATTCCTGAATACATACCTTCTATATTTAATCATATTCTTATCGGACCACGACGCGCCTTGCATGTCATTTTCATAGCAGATATAGTAGTGAGCAGGATGTCTTACAGGAGGACAGTGAAATTACATAACAGGGATGCACAGGAGGTGGTGGTGGTGGGGGGGGGTTGTGGCAAGTGTGGGCTTGCGCGCGCGCCAGCGCCTGCGTACCCTTCCTAGCATCCTATTGTAAGCTACCTCATCCTGTGATCGGACAAGACTGCCGTTTCCTCAAACATGGAAAATCACTTACTACTCAGCTCACACCCCGCGTTGATTTTATCGACAACAGCACATCATGACGATTGAGGGTGAGTGGCAAAGTTATATTGTAACACGTTATTATTGTTCCTCATATGGGACAGACCTGTGTTGACGTGGGTTGTTTGAGGACTTGCGCCCCAACCTGCCTATCGACAGTGAATAAAACTGAATAGCGTGAAGTTTACCTTCGGCTTGCAATCGATCTGTCCCTGTTGCTGCGAAACGGGGAGGTACGAGCTGCAACTGCATTGATGCAGACCTTGTCCTGTGACGGCGTAGCCTACTGCGAGTGGTCCTGAATGAACAGCAACCGTGCAGTAGGTGCTAAGACAGAAGTTAAGCTCAACACAACGGCCAGGCGTCCTGGAATTCGGAAATGTCAGATAATAGCACAGCGGGTGCCTTGTTTTACTTCAACTGTATACAGCATTGTAATGGGAGATATAATTCTAATAGCATAATTGCACGTTTTATTATGTTTTCGACATGAAACTCACAATACATGCCACATTACCCAAAGAGACATTAGTAAGTTGCTGGAGTCTCTGCGAGTGTGTAGGCACCCCATGGGAGCACGCCAGCAAGACTTTTCCCCGAGCCTAACTGAATATTTAAAATTCTGTACAGTGCAGTAGTGCACTCCTGACTCTCAGGTGTTTAACCCTTACGCTTCCAAGTGGGACTTTACCGCATGTTCTTATAGGGATTGAGAGATTTATGCTTAAAACGTGACATTTAGTAATATGCATTTTTTCCCACAAGGCGACAGAATCTGAGGACGTTTTAAAATCTGACCCTTCTAACAAAATCTTTACCTGTGGGTAAAGTTTGTTTAAAATATGTAATTCTGATTGAGGATAGGTTAGTCTGGTGTGCTATTTCTGTTCCCACTGCAGGCAGTGTGAACACAAATCTTCATATTTAATTTCAGCCTAAACTGTAGACTGCACTTGTAATTCAGAAGCTAGGATGAGTTTATTTTGGTTGATGTATGTGCAACGATAATAAAAGTACACCTAAAAACAACAAACTTAAATAAATGGTTTTGTTCATCTTTTAGAAATACACAAATAAAACAGCACAGATTGAAAGTGTAACACATGAAAAAGGAAAACTTTTTCAAACTTAAAAAGCATAATGAATAACAACTTGTGAATGGTTAAACGGAGATACTTTCGTGAATAAAAATCACACAATCATACAATCATTCATGATTTTACTGAAGTGCCTAAGATCTAAGAAGGAGTATAATAATCTGTTACGCCTACAACATGCTCCGTTCTAACCCTGCAGGTGCTACTGTTTACGGGCACATGTGGAACATCTCACCAGTTGACATTCAATAACCATTAGAAGTGCCTTGTGGCCCATGAATGTTTTATAAACCAGATAAAGGCAATTCTATAACCTGTAGCCTAGGAAAGTGTTTGGTAGCAAGTCTTTGGTAGCTCAATAACAATCCTGAGATGCTACGGAAAATGAAATGGTGACATAGTGTATAAATTAATTATGACAGAGACTATTTGTATATTCGGTATTGTCATGACCTAAATTACACTATACTGCATGTGTGTCAGAATTTCTTAAGTGTCAGCATTAGCCCTTGGGACCTTGCTCTAAATAGAATGCTAGCAGGCAATGTGAAAGTCCATTACAGCTGACGAAGGCATTTTTATGTAGACTGTCCATAGCTTAAACACAGACAGTAAGAGAAGGGGGAGGGAGAAAGGAAAAAAGCGAGAGGGAGCAACACCTGTGCAAACTCAGAAAACAGAAGAAAGTACTGCATGGGGAAGTTTGCAGATAATCTCTGCAGATTGATGCACATAGTAAAGGTCACACACCTGCTGTGACCAACTTAGTTGGTGAATAAGCAACCATATACAGTAGCCTAACAGCAAAGAGACATGCAGTTATTGTATTGTATGCCAAAGCTGGTTTCCTCATAGGTGTAACTTAATTGATGAATAAACATATAATATAAGGCAAAGCAAAGCACTGTGCAGTTATTGTATTGTATGCCCTAACCACAGCAAAGCATTATAAAGTTATTGTATTGCATACTTTAACCACAACTGGTTTCCTCACAGGTGGGGGACGGAGTTGTGGTGCCCATGAGCTCATTTGTGCCCGAAGAGGTACGTAAGTGGAGCCTTACCCACACACACCCACTCTGTCTCTCTGTCACAGCTCTCTCAGACTCTGTCATTCACATTCATGTCTTTTTATGTCTCTTCTTTGTTGTGTGTCTGGGCATCTACTCTACAAATTATACGTCAGAATGTGTTATAGGGCTTTGGTGATATCAAAGGAACTTACAGTGTTTGTGAGGTGCAAGGTGTTCAACAGCATGGTTGGATCCACTGTGTAGTATCGGTTGGCTAAGATGGCTTCTCTGCACTTGGTAGACTGCCATGTACAGCAGCCTTACTAGGCTAGTCTGGCTAAGTAAGGCAGACCAGTTATGGGCCTGGGTCCACAGAAGGTTTCTATATCCCCTCTGGTGTGAATTATAAATGAGCTATCAGGTTTTTTGGACCCGCTGTCATGTTTAATTTAGTGCCAATGGCTCTGTTTCCATGTGTGTGACAGTAGTGTTAAAACAGCAGCAGGTTAACAACTTAGCTTAAGTAAACATGGCCTGGATTTCTTGAGTCCCCTTAAACATTTGAGTTGGTCTTCATCAGCTGTTGCCTTTGGGTATAAAATGGCTTCATACTGATATTTGGAATGGCCTTAGGATCTCAGAACATTGCCATGATTGAGAAACAAAAGGCGTTATCTTACATTTGCAGTAATTTACAGTGTGCATATATTATGTCCAGGGGGTTGGTGCCATGTGATTTATCTCCTTTTTATCGCCCTTACACAGCCTTGAACAGCCACAATATGAAACAAGATGTAACAGCACCAACCTACATAGCTGGCATGCAGCATACCCATGACTTAGAGAGTGTGCATGTGAGTGTTAGATGTGGAGAAGGAGCTAGCTGCTAGTTGCATAACCAACCCCAGTGGCATGGAGGAGCTTGAGTAGCCGCTACTGCTGCATCCTGCATCCTGCATCCTCCTGGGGCACAAACAACTCTGACAGCTAAGCTCAGCTGCCCGGAGGCCCCATGCCCACATGCCCACATGCACAGAGCCTGTGTAAATCGAGCAGCTCCTTTCCTTCCTCCATCACTAGCAGTCTGTCTCCGCAGATACAGCTCAGGTTAGGTAACAGTGCCAGCCAGTGGCAGCCCGTGGTGTTCCTTCTGCCTAGTCAGTGCAGTGCAGTGCATGCTTGGATGTGCTGTTGAGGCCCGCGAACAAACAGGTGGGTGCTGGGGATGTGGTTGCCATTACAAATGGAGTGTGAAATCCAAGAGGTTTGTTGCAGCTCTTTATTGGGCTTACGTATGTCTCTCTGGTGTGCCTAGCCTAAGTGCTTGCTTTAGGGTTTTAGGTTGAGAGCTCTTTAAATGGCATCTGGACCATTTCAGTTGTTATTGGTGCTACATTTGCAAATGAAATTGAAACAGAAAAAAACAAAGGGTTCTCTGGGTTCCAAAACAAATAGACATTGGGAGAACAGGAGGACTCCAGGAGGATACAATAACACTGTTTTTGAAAAGGCCAGTGTGTTTTTGAAGCTTGGAAATATAGGGAGCTTGCTTTGCTCTATTCTGCATGTTAGCTCAGCACACCTGGGATCATGATACAGCAGCCTGTACAATAAACCAGAGCATTTGTCATTTTATGAGTAATACAGAGTTATTTCAGTAACACCCGAAATTTTTCATTGTTTTCCAAATGATTTGTTTACTTGGACATGTACACGACTCTGCCACAAGCAGCTGGAAAACTGAACAACCCAGTAATTGCATCCAGGCTGTATGAGATTCATCCGCTCTGGCAGTTTGAGTAAAACAGCTATGGGCGGGCTGGTACCAGGAGAGAAATATGCCATCGGCGAGGAGTCGTGCGGGTGCATTGATAATGTAATTATCGTGATTGAGAAGCACACTCTGAAGGACTGAACCATGAACCCTCAAGGGCACCCCAATCAATCAGGGATCCCACCGTGCCACGGCACCCAAGCTGTCCCCCTGTCCTTGTGGTGGTTGTTTGTGCCACTACAGAGATTACAGTAAACAAACAAATGAATATGTTTTTTAATTCAGGGCGACATATCAATTTGCATACATATCAATGACATCTCATGAGACTGTCCCTCCTGCATCATCACATGAACACGGCCAGTGACATAATATGAGCTGGCGGATGAGCACCAGGGAAAAGTCCCAACTGTATACATTACTTAGTATTGGTAACACTAAGGGCTCATTTCCACAAAACAATCCTCGTATACAGCGCGTATACAGCGCGTAGACAGCAGGCGCCGTTTTCTGTCCGTATTCATTTAGAATGCACGTTAACAACTTAGACCATTTCCACCGCACGCGTGATCTGAGCGTATTCTGTCACACAGACACACATATTGTACACGGTTTCGTGCTGTACACGCTCAAGCCAGTGGAAATGAGGCCTCACACTTAGCTTGAATAGTCTGCCTAAAGGGACTTTATAGATTAATTTCTTGGTCTTTCTAATTGTTCACTCAACTTTACCTTAACCAAATCTCTAACCCAAAGCGTAACCATACATTAGAGTTAAGCAGTGTTTTAGCCAACTGAGCATCTGTACATTTTCTATAGGGGAGCATTCAAATAAAAGGTGACTCTCTAAATTACTAATTATGCTACTTTTCGTGTGTCCCCTTCTTGTTATCGTCACGGTGCACTTTAGCAGCTGTTCAGTTGCCAATTAGCGTGACACACAACACCATGGTGACTTGTTTCCTCTGCGCTGGGCCTGTCGTCAGGTGGGCGGACAGTAGCTTTTGTGACACACTCACTGGTTAAAGGCCACTCCTGCACTCTTGGGATGTACGGTGGCATCATGTTGCCTCCCGTGTTGTAAATTATTTAGTCGGTCTTTGAATAGTCATGTGACAGCTATATAGGATGTCAGGGGATTCTGGAGCAGGTAAAAAAAGACAGCAAAAGGAGAATTCTGTGAAAGCGACGTAGGCAGAGGGCAGAGAATGCAAACCGAGTGAGTTTTAGCAAGTCAAACCGAACATCTTAAAGAGGCTGAGATTTTCAAGCGGAGTACACCTGAGTGACGTTTTGTTTTTGGTTGGGGAGACGGAGCATGAAATCATTCTTATTGAGTATGTCTGGATGTTATATTTTCCTTGTGATGTGTTGTGAGTACTACCATCAGTGGAAGTAGTTGAAAGGGTTATTGTTAAAGGAAGAGGTGGGTGTTTTTAACTTAACTCTTTTTTCCTGAAATATTTTTCTTAATTTCTCACTTTGTCTAAAGACTGTCGGCTTGTTAACACGTTTCTCTGAACCCCATGAGTCATTACGTTCTGTCTAACATGAGATAAACTAACTTAACTGTTAACGTAACTGTTTATCCGTGTTTAGCCGCAACTCCATAGTATCATAATAGATGTGTTCCTTCTGCAATGCATTCTTTCTGTCAAGGCTTTATAGTGTAGATATCTCTAGAAACTTCTAGAAGCCCCAAGAGCTGTCCTTAGTATGTTGTAACTGTTTCAGTGTTTTCTGTTGTCTGCCTCTGGTGTCTTCCTGATTCTCACACATCTCTCTCCATCTGCCTCTTCTTTATCTCTCTTACCTCCTCAGTGTCTCCTGAGTTGCTAGGCATCCTGTCCTCCATAGCTGTCTTCATGGCGGTGATTGCTTTTTTTTTCCTCTACCTCAGTAACAAGTTGTCCGTGGAGAACACCAGTGAATTCTCCTGCTTTGATGAGTACAGAAAAGATTTGAAAGGTAAATATATGCCAGCTGTCCTATTTACATGACTGGGAAGTTAAGAATTGAGGGAATTAATCATTGAACAACTTACCTGTATTGGTGTATTGTTTACACACTACTACTGTCTACACTTGTTTGCATTTATGTTCATATATCACACCCATTATTAATAAGAGGAATTATGAATTGCAGTAATGTAGCTAAGTTGCATATTATTTCGTTTCAGTGTCATGTGAATGGAAGTGGATTACTGTAACTGCAAGTCATTTCGCCCTTCAGTGCTTTTATGGGATGAATAACTAATGCTCTCTATGTCTAAAGCCTCAACAGACTGAGACGTGTCTGTGTGGTCATTACTGGGATCAGTTTTTTTCCCCCATCCGTCAGCAGTTTTGCTTTGATCTCATTTAGAGAAAACTTTTGATCATTATTTATTTAGAGTGCAGTTCCACCCCTGTTTGAGAGTGTGTCTATATGGCTGACTCGAGAAAAAATCACAAGTGAAGATCTGCTGAAGCAGTTATTGCTTGAAGTCAGAGTGAATAAGAATCTTCAGAAGAGTGTTATCTTCATTCCTCGAGACGGGCCACCTACTAACAGCATTATATGAGAAAGTAGAGAGAAAGTCAGTCCATAACTTTACTTTGAGAATTACTTTGAAGCTTTGTATCATCTGTGAATAAAAACAACATCGTTATAGGCAACCATGGCATTTTTTAAGAGCTTCCAGCAAAGCCTACCGTCCGTCACCTCCATCTTGGACTCGGTCTCGAGCAAAGTGGACGACCTGTCCACTGCCGTGAGCGACGCCACCTATAACATCAGCGACCAGCTAACAGAGAAGGTCAACAATGTCATCAGCAAGGTGCAGCAGGAGGAGGAGGAGAGGGCCAGGAAGGCGGAGGAGGCTGAGTTGGCAGCCCAGACTGCCGAGGAAGAGGAGTGGTACACGTCTGGAAGAGGCAAACTCAAGCGCCAGGATCGGTCCAGCCACGATTCGTACGGGGGAGCCTACGAGGAGGAGGATGAGGAGGAGAGGGAAAGGAGGTTAAGGAAGGAGGAAAGGAGGAGAGAACGAGAGAGGAGAAAAGAAGAGGAGAGGCTCAGGGAGGAAGAGAGAATGAGAGAGGAGGAGGAGGAAAGGAGACGGCAGGAAGAAGAAAGGAGACAGCAGGAAAAGGAAAAGAAGCGAAGGGAAGAAGAGAGGAGAAGAAAGGAGGAGGAGAGAAGGAAAGCACAAGAGGAGGCTCAAAGAGAAGAGGAGGAAGAGGAGCAGAATGTTGAAGAGGAGGAGGAAGAGGATGAATGGTCTCGGAGAAACAAGCTGTGTAAGAATAAAGAACAGGCCAAAAAGAAGAAAGAGGAAGAGGAGGAAGAAGAAAAGGAAGAGGAGGTCAAACAACAGGCTGAGATGGAGGAGGAGCAGGACGAGCGTTCCCCCTTAAACTCAAAAAACAAATCCCGTCACAGCCGGACCCAGGATGACGAGGACTCGGGAGACAGAAGAGGGTCTTCTTCCTCGCAGAACAAGAAGAACAGACGTGGCCAGCCGCAGGAACCGGAGGAACCGGAGGAGGACGACACTGAGAGGAGTCGCCAAGGGAGCACCAAAGCAACCAGCAAAGACAATCACACGGACACCTCAAAATCTGCCAATCAGAAGAGCCAGAAGAAAGCAAACAGAAGTTATGAGGAGGAAGAGGAAGTGGAGGAGGTGGAGGAAGAAGAGGAAGAGTGTAAAGAGGAGGATGATGACCATCACAAACCTGGGAAAGGGGGAAAAAGTGAGAAACCGACAAAGAGTTCTGGTAAAGGTGAGATAATGGAGGTGTGTCACTGTGTGTCTCCAGGATCTCTCCTTCAATAGTGTTTCCACTTTCACTGAGATTCCTGCTTCTTCTGCTTCTTCGGTTCCAGTCTTTTGAGTTTCCTCTGATGCTTTTCAACTGTTCACGTCTGTTCATGTTTCAATATTTTTGATGCCACAAGACTTAGGATCAAACACTTGGGTTCCTTTCTTTGCACTCTATTACTATTAGTAGGGAAAAGTAAAAAGTTAAAGTGCTTGTAAAGGGGGCTACGTGCAGCATTTTGCTTTCAGGACAACTTATAATGCTATGTAAACAACCAGTGGTGTAATGACATGTAGAGTAGAAAGGTAGATCACATGACCTCTGCGTGTGTTATTCGAGAGCTGCCAAGATGGCAATGCATTCACACTAGTTTGTGTCAAGTAATGGGATGGTGGGGTATGGCCAGTTTCTCCTGATTTACATGCTGTGCTGAACTGCAATGTCTTGCAGTGAAATTAAAATTGTACGTAGCCCCTGAAATTAAACAATAATTGGATTACCAGGGAAAAGCACTCAGGAAAGAGATGTTCTGTCAAATCTTTAATTCCTTGAACTGATGTCCTTTTAAAAGCTCCTTCTTCAAATAAACAGCTGTGCTGATCTTCTGATCTCCAGCAAATCTTCAAACATATCATAATTATTTTTTTACTCTGAGTGTTCACTCTGGCTTTTAAGTGTATTTTTGCCGATGTGTATTATCCCTGCAGACCGAGGCACCGAACAGGGGTCCTCGGAGAGCGAAGAAGAGAGGCCGTGGAGGCGTGACGAGCC
The DNA here is from genome assembly GCA_027475355.1 of Coilia nasus. Taxonomy (NCBI): domain Eukaryota; kingdom Metazoa; phylum Chordata; class Actinopteri; order Clupeiformes; family Engraulidae; genus Coilia; species Coilia nasus. The sequence continues at coordinate 1,793,888 of CM050219.1, read as the reverse complement.
GGCCTCACATCCTCAGAGGGCGTCTGGCTGGCGCAGCGGCAGCAGCAAGCAGCCGGAGAATGAGACCCATAACAGCAGAGCCCCAGCAGTTCAGGGTAGGCTATTATAAATGGAGATAAGGGCTTCTCAGTTTCCCCGACCATACTTATCTGCTATCTCTTCCTGCCACCGGAACTTCTGATTAAAGCCAGTGCAATTATCCTGTTCTGGATGACCTAAATTACGTGTGTTGAACTACACAAGAGTGCCACTGGTGCTCAAAGCAGAAAAAGATGGAAAGCATCCACTAGGAGCAGTATCAGATGTGTATTACTGTAAAATTCATATTTTACTTCAAATTTAGTATTTAGCTGATAATGGTAGCTCTTTCAAATATTGTGGGAAATGTTAGCCCTACTCTACGTACTTGGATAGACCATGTATCAGCCACCCCCAATATTAAAGCTACTATGGAGCTTATTACATGAAGTATTGCTACCACAAAACAAACCTATCCTGCAGTAATTGGAATGTAATTGGTGTTTTTTCATTATGACAGTAGTCTTGAGATTATTTGATTTGTGTGTTTGTATGTGTGTGTGTGTGTATGTGTCTGTCTATCTGTCTGTTTGGCTGTCTTACTGTGTGTCTGTGTGTATGTGTGCATAAGTGTGTGAGGCAAATATTTTTTAGATTTTATTAGCCTGCCCCATTTCTTCTGTTTTCTATCTAAAACTTAGCCAATAGCGTCCTCTCTCTCTCTCTCTCTCTCTCTCTCTCTCTCTCTCTCTCTCTCACTCTCTCTCTCTCACTCTCTCTCTCTCTCTCTCTGTATGTATCCACCCTCCACAGCAAATAGTGTCCAGCACACAAGACACCCCTCACAGCTGAACGAGCTGCAGCCACCCCCATACAAAGCCTCCTCCCAGCAGCAGTCCCGGCAGACCCGTGCCCAGGACTCAGAGGAAGAGAGTGAAGAGGAGGAGGAGAGCGAAGAGGAGGAGGAGAGTGAGGAAGAGGAGGGCAGCGACGACCCAGACGTCCAGAAGGAGGACGCCCCCAGCGACAGCACGGCGGTTCTGGGCCAGGAGGTAAAGGAGGCCCTCAAAAATCTCCCCAAATGTGTGCTGCTGTAGAAACCCCTACAACGCTACCGTCGGTGTTGACACCACCACCACCACCACTACCACCACCACCACCACAACCACCCCTGTCATCCCTCCTTCAACACCCCCCTCCCCACTCCCAGTCTTTTCCCCACACCTCGCTCCATCAAAAGAGTTGGGGAGATGTGTCTTGTTTTCTGCACAGGTTTATGGATTAGGCCTAAAATTAGACTGCTGCATTTGATCCCTGCTTAGTTATCTGCTCCCTGAGGATCTTGTTAGAGACGTGCAGTGTAGAGCAAACTAGCTCTTTTAGAACTCTTTTATTGGTTGTTTGATTTTGTTTTTTGTACATCAGAAGCAGATGAGGCCAAAGATGTCAATTTGAAAGTCTGGGGAAAAAATCCCCCTTCTCTTTTTTGTCTTCTTCCATAATGTTTGACAAAATAAAACTTTGGTTTTGTGAATAGTACAAAGCACTCATTCAGCTTCAGAGACATTTCACGCAACACATATTTCACAAGCAATAAAGCATCACCAGTCCCCGTCATCACGATACTACAAATGAGACGTCAATCATCGGTGTGCATTTCATCTGAGTCATTTTCTATTTCAAGCGATATTGGACGTTACTGACGTTACTGGGCTCAGCATTGGGACTGATTGATTAAAATTTGCTCAAGGAGCAGGGCTTTGTCCCTGTCCTCGCACCACTTTGTCTCAGGGACACAGAGACCCATCAGTCTGTCCAGGGCCTCGGTAAGTCCCGCTGTGACTCCCTGAGTCTGCCTTTGGCTGCATGGTGACAGTCTTCGCCTAATGCACCAGCCTCCAACCGCTGGTGGACTAGGTACCACAGGCCTGTGTTGGCCATTTGCTTTTGGAGCAGGGTGGGACAACAGAAGGAGTTGAAGACATTTGCAAGTATCGGTAGGTTATTTGACATTTTAGTTTTTAAAAGCAAATATAAAACAACAATACCAAAGGCAACCCAATTTTAGGTACACCAGTTCATTAAGGTTGTATTAGAACTGTCTGTTGATTGTTTTTCTCAAATCTTGTTTCCATAAAGGCTTTTTGGGGGTGGTAGGGTAGGTCCGTAATGTCCTGCTCCATTTGGAAATGGTCAAAAGACTGGCACAGTCAAACTACTACACCAGCTTTGGCAGCTCTAAGGAGATTGTTATGCCCACATGTCTACATGGGACATTTGAGTGATGTGCCCTAATTGTGTCAATGCCACTCCTGCTGTTTCTGTTCTTGCTCCTGCCTGTCTTTGACCTGTTTTCTGTGTCTTTCTTTTTGCATTTATCACTATACATTTCTGACATATTTGCTTTTCTTTTGTTTAATCTGTTTGCTATTTTTTATTCCACACCACTGCTCTGACATAAATTCATGATTAACTTTTTTTATCCATCATCATCCTCCCACAGCTCTTTTCTTCTGCTACCTTTATCCCTTTGTCTTCAACTGTCTGTGCTTCTCTCTCTCTCTTTCTCTTTTTCTACCTCTATTTCACTCTCTATTTCTCCCAGGACTCTGGAGTGCCTCCTCTTCCTGCAGGGTATGAGCCGGAGGAGCTGGGGAAGTATGGGACGCTGGACGTGGCCTTCGAGTACGACTCGTGTGAGCAGCGCCTGGCCGTCACGGTCACAGCCGCCACCGACATTCCCGCCCTAAAGAGCACAGGCAACGTGTCTTGGCAGGTGTGTGGCAGAGCGAGAGAATAAGAGAAATGCACTGAGAACAGGAGAGGGAAATCAATAGAAGCAGATGGCCAGAGAAACTAGGTAGAAGTAATACAGGGAACGATATAACAAAGTAGGTGAACGATAGAATGGGAAGTATACTGAGATGAAAATGGGTTTAAAACAAAACATCCACTTCAACCCTCGCTGGTATTATTACTCATTAAAATGCATGTTTATTGCAGGCGGCAAGGAATATACACTTACGCCATAATTGTGATAGCCCCCTGTGCTAATTTTAATGTCTAATGTTAGGTTAAGGACAAACAACAACTACTTTGGCACTTGAGACTCCTTACTATAAAATACGTTGGCAGCATATGACTTTACCCATCCACAAAACAAAACCTGAAAAAAACAAAAATGGCACTTGTTCAATGTCATATGGTTACAGTAAATTGTCCTCTGGTTTTAATGAAGGGTTTTGAATGCTATCCTTCATGTTCTTTCAATTAATGTCCATCAGTGCTCTGGCACCATGGCAGACAATAGCACATATGTGGGCGAATATAATTGGCTACTGCAGACCTTGCAGATGCAGATGGCATAAATAGCTGCTGCCCTTGCGTTGCATCACTGACTGATTTATGACTTGCCATTGTAGGTCCATCTGGTCCTCCTGCCCACCAAGAAACAGCGGGCCAAGACTGGGGTGCAGAAGGGGCCCTGCCCTGTGTTTACGGAGACCTTTCGGTTCTCGCGCGTGGAACAGGAGGCACTGGGAAACTACGCGGTGCGGTTCCGTCTGTACAGCGTACGGAGGATGAAGAAGGAGAAGGTGCTCGGGGAGAAGGTGTTTTACCTCACCAAGCTCAACCTGGAGGGCAAGATGGCACTGCCCGTCACTCTGGAACCAGGGTCTTCCGTCACGGTCAGTCATGTGTGTTTATGTTTGTGTGTAAGTGTGTTTATATGTGTCTGTATTTGTTTTTTGTGTGTGTGGGGTGGGTTCTGTGTTCTGTGTGTGTGTGCGTGTATGCGCGCGTGTTATTGTGAGACAGAGAGAGAGAGAGAGAAAGAGAGACAGACAGAAAGAGACAAAAAGAAAGAGAGTTTGTGTGTGTGTGAAGCTGCATTTGTTGTTAAGTCAGATGGTAGGTGGTTGTGTGTGGGTGTGTGTAAAATGTACACTCTGTGTGCGCAGCTGGATGACAAAGAGGTAAATAAATTAAAAGAAAAAAAGACAGAAACCAAGAAACAAAAAAGAGAAGACAAGACAGTGAGTGAGAGAGTGAGAGAGCCCTTTTGAGCACCTGTGACTGTGTCCGTGTCTGTGACTGTGCCTTTCAAGGGCTGCGGGTCCATGGTGAGCGTGTCCCGCAGCATGGGGGCACTCTCGTACCACTCCACCGGCGAGTCTGCCACCCCAGAGCTCCTCCTGGGCCTCCTCTACAACTCCACCACCGGACGCCTCTCCGCAGAGATCATCAAGGGCACCCACTTCAAAAACAGCGCCTCCGAAAAACTGCCCAGTAAGACACTTTAGATAATAAGACCCATTAGTTAGTTAGTTAGTTAGTTAGGTAGTTCGTTAGGTAGTTACTTACTTACTTACTTACTTACTGACAAACTTTGTTTGTTTGTTTGGTTGTTTGTTTATTGTGCCCTTAGGGAAATGAATTTGCACAGTCATTATGCATTTTTAATGTCTTGCTTTGTAGTGGGAGTTAAGAGTTTACAAACATCAGACATTTAGGGCATCCACAGCAGACCAGATTAGGATAAACATACATATTATGGACACGTAGAGACACTGCTCAGAAATATTGTATGGTAGTTCAAATTAAGTAGCTCACATTAAGTCATTAATTTGGCATTTAAGTCGGCCTCTCTATCTTTCTTTGCGTAATGTGTTGATTCTGTGAAATGAACCGGGCTGTTTGGTTACAGTCTTGCATATGCAACAGGATGTTGTCTTTAGGTTATATGTTTTTTTGCATCATAGTGCATAGCTCATTGCATGTACAGTGCTTGATACGTGATGCTAAAGACATGTGACCTTTTATGGCCACTGTTACTGAAGTGTATGTCTGTTTTGTTTACCTGACAAAGTTCAGAAAAAAAACATAAATGGAATGTTCCTTTTCGTGTGAAGTGATTTCCTCTCACGTCATCCTCATGAGCTGCATCTCACACTTGGATGTCTAGTGCAATAATATTTTAGCACATACCTTACCAGCTTAAACAGCAGCAGCAACACAACACTCTCATGAAAATACAAACTTTTGTTTTGAGGAAATATATTGTTTGCACTCTATTCAAAATGCAATTTTCAGTAGTGTAAGATTCCTCCTGAAAGCTGTTTCTGTCACATATAATAGGTCTTGTGTTTATATTTATGCTCAGGGTGCTTTTCCCCCTCTCCTGCCTGTCGTTTCTTTTACGCCACCTCTCCTTAATCTCTAACCTCTCTTTTCCTCTACCTCTCCACACTTCCTACTGGTTCTTTGTCTGTTTGCGTGTGTCTCTCTCTGCGTCCCAGTTGGCCTATTCTGCTGCATAAAGCAGTGCATAGGAGGCCAGCTCTATATCATGCGAGGTGAGTTTATGTCCCCTTCCCCTCTTTGTTGCCTGCTGTCGATTGCAATCTCTTTTGTAAACACACTGTCACACACACACACACACACACACATGCATGCCCACATGCACACACACACACACACACACACACACACGTATGCACGCCCGCACACATTCACACACACACACACACATGCACACCCACACACATTCACACACACACACACACACACACACACACACACACACACACACACACACACACACACACACACACACACACACTCGCATGCACGCCCGCACACATTCACACACACACACATTCACACACACACACACACACACACACACACACACATACACACACACACGCACATGAATTCTCAGCCTTCAGCTTGGTGGTAAAATGAGTCTTCATTCCCACAAATCTCCCTCCTCCCTTTTCCTTCCATGCATAGGGCATCTCCTGAGACTTTCTTTTTATTTGAGTGTGAAAGACTTTTATATGCTCTCCCAGCTGTCAAAACCCTAATGTGAGAAGACTGTTGACACAGCACGCACCTCATACTCACCGTGTTTCAGACATGTGCTAAATGAAACTGAGAACCTCCGACAAGGGTGCCATGTCTGCCTTGCTCTCACTTTGTGTGTGTGTATGTGTGAGTGCGTACAGAGGGCTTGCTTCATTTGGGTCATGGGCTGTCATGAACATTTTGTGTGAGATGGCAAAATGGGGCATGAAATCCTGTGATGTACGCCAATCCTGTGGAGAGAAAAAAACAACATAGCCAGATGAGGTCTCATTGATGTTTTACCACATGTGTTACCCGAACATGCCACTAGATGGCTCTCTAGCTATGTGTAACTTATCCTTCTGCTTTCCCCTTTCTCTCCTCCAGGCTAGAACTGCTTAGCCTTAGGGCAAGAAATACAAAAGCCCACAGAAGCTGCAAGCACAAATCTTAAATAATGAATGTGACTAGAAAGCACAATAATGTTGAAATATTGTCTGTTTAATACCATTATTTGATATACATTTATTGGAGCTCTCCAAAATTATGTTTGACTACTTAATGCAATAAAAGGTTGTGTGCCTAAACTGTGTATTGGCTTTCATGTACTTATACTGTAAAACTGGTTGTAATTACTGACATGTTGTAATTATTACAATGAATGGAATTTCATGTTTTTTTTAAAACCGCATTGCACTGTTTCACAGCAGTCTAAAACTGGGTGTGAGTCTCCATGGAAATGCCCCCTGACTCGCACACAACTTTGCCTGCAGAATGCCACTGACGTTCTATCCCTATTCTGCAGACACGTACGTGAAGCTGATCATGCTGGACTCCAAGGGCAAGCAGATGTCCAAGTGCAAGACGTCGGTGTGCCGTGGCCAGCCCAGCCCCACCTACAAGGAGACCTTCATGTTCCAGGTGGCCCTGTTCCAGCTGTCCGAGGTGACGCTGCACGTGTCCGTGTACAGCCGCCGCAGCAGTGTGAAGCGGCGCGAGCGCCTGGGCTGGGTGGCGCTGGGCCTGAACAGCACCAGTGAGGAGCAGGAGGAGCACTGGACCCACATGAGGGAGTCCGAGGGCCAGCAGGTCTGCCAGTGGCACACGCTCCTGGACACCTGAGACCCCCCACAAAGGGTGACCTAGGGGAGAACAGCCATCAAACTGGCACTCAAGTGACAGCAGCAACAACAGTAACAACAACCGCAAACAACACAACAGCTGGGATGGGAATGAAAAAATGCAATTTGCAGTTGATTTCTTCATCGTACACTTCCAGCAATGAGCTGAACAGCTGGCTTGAGGAATCTACAAACTTCAACAGAATCACGTGATGGATGGGCTCATACAGATATTGCAACATGTGCCTGTCTGGAACCAGAGACTCTGTAGGCTCTGTGTTGTGTGTTCTTCTCCCTTGAAATCCATAGACTGGAGAGAAAGGAATGGGGCTCCAGAGAGACAGAGCGACATGGAGAACGGGAGAAAAAAAGCAGACTAGAGCTGATGGAGAGAAACAGGACAGATCTCAAACATCTTAAACAGTGTGCTCTCTCTCCTGTGCCTGCAGCACATAGTGTATCTGCTGTAAGACCCCCCCATTTAACTACCAGCCCCCCTGTCCCATCCTCTGTCCTGGACTGATGAACCTTTTGCCAGCTGTACTTCCACCCCTTGGGACAGACAGAGGGATTTTTTAATGGATGCCTCAGTGCAACCTTGGACCAGATGGGTTCGTTGAGGCGATAATTATGCAATGTTTCCTTCCTTCCACACTGAGGTGTGAACACGCATGCAACACATACAGACTAACAGACTATATGATGCATACGGTAAGTCAGCAGACCTGGTGTCAGAATTATTTTGCCATGCGCTGTGGGACCAAAGAGCATGCAGACCACTCTGAACAGCTACATTATTCAGTGACATTCACTATATGGGTTTGATTGTGTAGAGGGGTTGTGTCAGACCAGCCGGTGAAAACCAGGCTTGTTTATAGTTCAGAGGAGGATGTGGGGAATAAAATCAAGACCAGCAAAGATTTCCTAGCTGCCACCCCCAAGATATGGTAAATATATACTATATTCTGTTTACATGCAAATGGAATACAATTATGCATATTTCTATGGCTTTCTAAACTGACTGATGTCACTGGCAGTGTCATTGTTCCTATGTAGCATATTGTCTGGGTCTGCTCAGTATTTGACTTTGTTTTTTGTCATGAAATGCACAAACCGTTTTAAAGTTGAAAAAGAAATCTTTTGACTGATGTATACATTTTCTTTTGTGTTGCTTTGATCAATGACAGATCATTTTTCTTCTCTTGAAAATTACATAGTGTCATGTATTAAATCATGTTTACAGAACTTCAATGGAAATTGTAATTATTAAATCCAGGTCTGTTTACAAAAAATGTAGCTTCTCTTATGGTAAGAAAACCAAACAAAAGCAAGTCCTTGAATAGCAAGATCTGATGTGTAATATACCAACAGGTTTTAAATGCTATTCCTTTTAAACTTAAAAATCTGCCAGGATTGCTTCTGTCTTTATGTGATGTTTATCACCAGTCAAACCAGTTCTCGGGTCACTCGCAATCATTTGTCTGTGCTTTGTTGTGGCAAGTGCAGTAAGTGGGGGGGAAGTGAATAGGTGACAATACAAGCAGTGCCTCTCAGTTCCTTCTTCGTATTTCTTTTGAGTTTTCCAGGATGCCCCATTTTAAAAAAAGATCAATCAGGAAGTCCTCTGCCCAAGACATAACAATAAGGGATGCAAGTAAACTTTCCTGCCAAGGGCCCCTGAGAACTGTTTTCTGTGAGCTAAATAATACCAGTGGCAACCATATTTTTAAACTGGTAAACACTGGACGCATTTTTTTTTTTTTTAAGTTTATTTACTTTATTGATCCCTTGAGGGAAATTAGTTCTCTGCATTTATCCCAATTCCTGGTTTAATGAATTACACATGTGTCAGAATTACACGTGTCAGAGAAACATTATAGACTACCTTCAGTTTCTTCAAAACTTAAAAATGGTAACTAATATTTGTACAGTCTTAAAATTTGCACAGTTTATGGAACAGAACAGCAGAATATGTCCCATTCTGTGTGTGTGTGTGTGCGTGTGTGTGTGTGTGTGTGTGTGTGTGTGTGTGTGTGTGTGTGTGTGTGTGTGTGTGCGTGCGTGCGTGTGTGTGTACAGGGGTTGATGGTTAATTTTCCACTAGGCAGATGGTGTGCCATACATTTACTGTAATAGCCACTGTGCAATACTGCAGTATATTCTCAACCTACAGCAGATAATTTGCATAAAACTGAATTACCTCTGATCAACAATTACAACAAAAGTATTAGCAAAAAAGGTTTAGGACTGAAACATTTTGTACCTTATCACCACTCTCCATACAAACATGTTTGAATATAAGAATTACTTTTTACAAGACGTAGCTGTGTAGGTTGGCACTCAAGGAGTTAGCCTTTCAACATCTAGCTGTTCAGGATCATTTTGCGTTCCTGCATGTTATTTAGTATGATCCTGAGTTTCTTTCTGTCCGAAATGACAGCCAGCTACCAGCAGTGGAACATGCTCTGTCTATGAACACCTTACACCCACCAGCCTACTACAAACTTCTAGTTGTTTATGTTCATACTGTTGCCACAACATCTTTCTACCTATCCTTGTAAAATATGTTTTTCGATGTAAAATGCAGGTGATTGTGTCCCTACTGCCTTAAAGGTCAATGGTAGTGACATAGGGGAGACCGGGGCTGGTTGGATCAGGGGCAGGTTGAATCAGTGTTAATTTCCAAGCCACTATAGGGTGCTGAGACACAATTCCAACACTAAAATGATGCCCATTAGGACCAGAGTAAGTCAAGTTATGTAAGAAGTCTCAAGGTCATTAACCCTTTAGGTGAGTAAAACTTTTTAGTTTTGGGGGGTCAATTCCTGGATTTTATACCTTCCACTTAACAACTCCCAGAAGGGTAACAGTTAGGGATTTAAAAAAAAAAACTTGTTTTAAATGATTGTCAAGGGACTCAGCTATAATGTAAAATAAAGTTTGAGATCCTGAGATGACTAATGGTAGCAGGCTAACAGTGTTTGTGGAAAAATCTGTACCTCATTGTGGGTGGGGTTGGTTGGCACACTAATTTTGGGGCTGGTTGGCTCAACAGTTTACATGAGAAAGGCCCATTGGTACTCATAAAAATGAGCATTTTATACAGGGTGTTTAAAAAAATGACATAATTTGAAATGAGAATATTAAAAAAGTGGATTAGGCATAATTGTAATTATTATTATAAATTTTCAATTATAATTCAAATACAACCCTATTTGGTAACACTTTATAATAACTAATCCCTTATAAATCATGTATAATGTATTTGCAAACACTGAATTAACCCTTTGTTCATCATTTTTAACCATTATTTTCACATTATTTGTCATCCATAAATCAGTTATAAACATATTTATATTCTGTCTGCTTCTCTGTTGGCTGTTTGTCAGTATAAAAGAAGAAAAGAGGCACGTACATCCAAAAAATATATAATCACAGGTTCTAGAGTTGACTTTTCAGGTAACCATATGATTAGGCTACACGTTTTCAGTCATTTATTGAGTGAACTGTATTTATTTTACATTAGCTTATATGTGAGCCAACCAACCCCGCCTACCTGAGCCAACCAACCCCGTGCTGGGGCAGGTTGGCACAATTTCTCAAAGCCAGTTATATCATACATTACTCGAAACAATATTTTGTTGACATTGTATATACCTGTTTTATAGATGAGATATTGAGCTTTCAGTCAATCACACTTTGACAGCTATAACGCACTGTAAGACGGAGAAATATAACGGAGTGTGAAAAGTGATCCTACCAGCCCCGGTCTCCCCTACCCATCAATATTCAGGGGTTCCCATCTCCCAATTGTTGCGCAATACCGATCAACATTTTCCCAACATGCAGGAGGCCTGGTGACTAACCACAGTTACCACACCACCTCTTGATTCAGCAGAGCCCAAGTGTTACTTAAATGACCTGCACCACAAAACCCACCCCCTTACTAGGTTAAAATAGCCTGCAGGATTAGGAGACTGGGCACTTGGCACCACAAAATCTGACTCGGCGTGACACCTAAAAGTCTGACTCACTTGAAAATAAGCAGAATTGAAGGTAATGACTCAAATGTGCCCTTGGTGGATGACTGGTCCAAAGCAAAGGGCAGGAACTCCTGATTAAGGTTGAGATGTATTCCCAGCAGGTGAGGAGACCGACATAAGCAGAAGTGGACACAGAAGCACTTCAAAACAACTCCCAGTCATTCCGTGTCTCGGTCAGATATGAAATTATGAACTCCTGAAAGTCAGTTATGCAAAAGCTTTAAGAGGTCTTCGTGCAGGGCTATACCAAGGTTAGTGTAGCTTTAGTTTAGAGTGAAGAAAATCACACAAGAAGGATCAAACAATACATTATCACTTCCTCCTCCATTTTGATTTCCTGTGAGTTCATCCACAGATTTGCGCCAGGTGGAGTATCTGCAAGGCAAGCCAAATGCTTGAAAGACATGCAATGCAAATCACACAAGGTCTGCTTTACTTTTGTTTTTCTGTGACTTCATCCACAGATTAGCCAGCATGGACACAGCTCAAAGGTCAGCCTGCTCCCAGACAAGAACCTAATGCTGAACAGATGTTTGAGATTGAGACAATACAAAGGACAAAGGATAGCACTTTCCCACACGACCACATCTGACAATCTGAGTTTTGGCTGAGAAATACGTTTTTGGTCTACTGAAGCTGGCAGACAATGTTTTTATCAATTTCTCAAGTTTATAATCTAAACAGATGAGACATCATCAGGTATCATGCATACCTTCTATTCACAAAACCCACACCCTACAATATGATGTGTCTGTGTCTCTATATTGTTCTTGCTCAGAGAGTGGGTGAGGATGCAGGGACACCTCCACTGACAGGTTGTAGAATAATATCTCAGTACAGTGGCCTGAAATAGTAGATATGACACCTGCCTTCTTTGAGAGACACTCTGGCCTGGCAGGAAATGGCAAAATATCTGGGTTTACTAATCCCCAGACTGAATTTCCTTCAGTTATATATTAGCAAATGTGCACACATGAGGTCAATGCAACCATTTCAGCATTTTATTATTATTAATGACCTGCTGTTTTACAAAAAAAGACATTTAGCAGTTTTACTACTAACTTCACCTGGTTGAGTGAGGCTAACTAGCCGCATACCACAAACCAGTGCATTCTAAGCAATACGTTTTAATGCTAAGACCAATAAAAAATGTAAATTTATTTACAATACATGGTTACACACCATCTTTCATACCACAAACATATTAAATGTTTCTTAGTACCATTATTTTTCTGTCAATCTACTGAAAATCAGGAAACAAATGAAATCTCTCTGTGGCTCCACATTAAACAAAACCAAGAGGGCCAAAACCACAAAAAAGAATAGTAAACAAAACTGAAACATACTGGCACGCACACAGACACACCCACATACACATACAAATAACAAACACACACATGCATGCACACATGTACCCACGCACACACACACTATAGCAGAAACACACACAGCGTAAGGATCAGCCTTGGCAAGACTCAGAAGTTCAGTGCAACATGGATAAGAACACTCTTGTCAATAACAGATGCCTTTCAGAATGACCTGAGAATTTATCTGAGGCAGAGGGGCTATTTATTGTACTAAGGCTTCCTTTCCTGGCTGTAGGTGGTTGAGAGTATCAGTAGGTCTTTCTTTTGCACAAGCTAACACCTAGCAGGAGTTGTCCATACACAACAAACTCCTTACATACCCTAACCACACATGGAATTGACAGCCACATCTTATGTCCATCTTGTAAACCATCTTCGCATATAAGCTGATGATTTTTTAACGTGTGCGCATGTAATACAAACTTCCTAAGAAAAATGAATTTCAATAGGCAATGGGCCCATGGTGGTTCTAAACGTAAACTTGATGCAGACTGCAGAATATACCAGTAAAGCCTTAGGTATGAAAAAGGGTTTCATAACATTTAAACCACTGTGTTATATCATTACCTACCAATTTCAGCCTCATCTAAAGTTGGGGTGTAATAATGAATATCTGGTTAATCACAAGACAAGTACTTAGAAATCCTACAAAAGATATTCCAGATACTCTACTTGTCTTTGTAAATGAGCTATGATGCTCACATCTTCTGGCATCTAGAGGCATACCTTAGCCAGCCAAATGCTGTCGTAGTACCTCTGCTCAATGTTGTATTTTGCTACAATGTCAGGTAATACCACTGGGGCTTTGTCTTGGCTTGACCTATTTTGGGTTACGAATCAGCAAACAGAGGGAGGGATATGTCACTCAGTGGGAGGGCTGAAAATAGTGATGTTAAACTTAGGCGTTATGTTTTAGTATGTATGCATTCAGGCACTTGAAATTGGTTGAAGTTGTAAAATTCACAAAAAGTATCTGCCCACCAACATGCAAATGTCTGCTTATGGGGTAAGGCAAGACTCTTTACACTGAGTGAAACAAAGAAACGTAGCAGGGTAAGGTATACCAGCCCCTGAGTTAAAACAACAGGTGTGTTTAGACTGCTCCTATGTCATCCTTCACTTTCTCCCTCTTTAGGAAAAGCATCCTCCAACACTTTACACACTGTGAACCTAATCCCAGCAACATCTTCCACTTCCTCTTTATTGCTCGCATCTTCCTGTGCTGCCATGCCATTCTGGACCTGTGAGGCTGGCGGTGGGTCAGCTTCTGTGTTGTTGTCCCACGAACACCCACGGCTAACTCGACCTTCCTGCTGCTGAACGCTACCTTCACTGGGGCTTCCCTCTGGGCTTTGGTCCTCGCCCGAGTCTTCCAGAAGGTTCTGGTTCTCCTCATCCATCGTGAGGGACACCACACTCTCTTTGGCCTTGGAGACGGCTGCGAAAATGTTGTCACTGATGCTGAGTCGGCGTTTCAGGCGGGGCGACTGCTCAAGCATCATGACACCCATGTCGTTCAATATGTCACTGCAGCTTTTCGACCGAGGGACGTCCTCTTGGATGGTTACCTTCTTCTTCTTCTTCTCCTTCTTGGGCTCAGAGCCAATCTGCTTGATGATGGTGCCGTAGTCTTCCTCTTTCACCGCCAGGTAGTTGAAGATGTCAATGGCGCTGGGCTTCGGCTCCACCACGCGCGAATGCACCGAGTTTATGGTCTCCTGGTACTGGCGAAGCTCCTCGAGGGACTGTCGGTGGCGGCGCTGGTACCGCCGTTTCTTCAGCACCTTGTGGGCTTCCACCACCATGTGGACATTCCAGCTGAAAAACAGAGACAGCCAGGCCAGGCCCATGAAGATCCACATCTCCACGAAGAACCGGTAAAGAGTCGGATACTTGGTGTCTGGGTTCACACCTGTAACATACAAACATTGAAACATGCATTCAGCCAACCTGTTTTATTAGGGACAAAAACAGGACTATGCTTCCTTAGGTCTGTGCCTTGATGTTGTGGCTTTTATAACATACAGCTCTGGAAAAAATTAAGAGACCACTGTAAAATTATCATTTTCTCTGATGTAACTATTTATAGGTATATGTATGAGTAAAGTAAACATTTTTCTTTTATTTTGTAAACTACTGACAACATTTCTCCTAAATTCCAAATTCAACTGACACTGGAAAGGAATGGCTGTCATACATGTAGAGATGCTGATTTTAGGGAAATTTGCAGTGGTCTCTTAATTTTTTCCAGAGCTGTTTGAGTATTGAAAATTCCAGCTGTTTCAGATGCTTTTACACACCAGAAGAAGTAACGTTATTTCACAGTTGCCGTTTCTCTCAGTTGCCTCTCTGCCTCCTGGCTCTTTTTCTCTCTTTACCTTGTACAACACTCCTTAAGCAGTGTGGAAACAATTACAATTAACACCACAAAAGAGTTTTCCTGTGGAAAAACACGCCCATTTCCAGTCTAATAAAACTTTTCTTTCATCTTTCAGGCTTGTAGTAGGAGGACGCTGCTGCTTTCATGGCCAATCAGAATAAAGAGGGTGTGCTGACCAATGGCAATATGTTTCAGCTTGAGAAAGACAATGTGCTTTGAATCATCAAAGCATGTTAACCTATTTGAGTGCAGCTCAATAAATATTATGAACAGTGAAAAGGATGGTTATGAGGTGAACTGAAGAAGCCTTAAAGCTCCAAAAAAAGAAGTCCAGTTGCTTACAATTTAGCTCATTTGACTACCATGACCTGGATGAATGAGAATCTACTGTACACAGACATCTTATAAGGTCTGCTTAAAAACAGCATATAATATTTCAATATAATATACTGTATACTTTCCTTTCAAATTACTTTTACACATGGAGGCACCAGGACAACACACTACACAGTCATAAACAGGAGTATAATGTGGGTCTATCTATTCTATTTCCTATTTTGGATGATCTGCACACTCTGAGTATTGATTTATTTATCAGAACCAGTCCATCACCATGACTCAGCTCTTTGACTTCCTACAGGTCATAAATTTGGTTGATTGCATGCCTTGTTATATTACATCTTTTAACACTGCCTTGTTTTGAGGGTATGACTCATCAGTGTTCACTGAGGAAACAACACATGCATGTTTTTACATTTAACACCAGTGCTAGCGTGAGTATGTAAACCAACATTCCCTAGCAAACAAGGAACAGAGGGACATGTGACATTTAACCCTTTAAGAGACACCTACTATAATAACTTTGTTGTGACCATAATGGCAATGACCAAGTTGTAATGTGTTACTAAAGACTCTCTGTAATGTCCTAGTAATGTTGTAATGTTATAGTTACGTTTTTTTTTCTTCCATTTAAAGCAAGTCATTCCACCGGCGGTATGGTGATCGCTTAAGGGCTACAATCATTTTTAAAGTGTAGTTTAGGATGTTTTATGTTGTTTTATGTGGGATCCAGTCTTCCCTAAAAAAGACAATCTGCCGTACCTGCGACATAGTCCCCGAAGCCCACGGTTGTGAGGGTGGTGAAACAGAAGTGGAACCCCTCCAGGTAAGTCCATTCCTCAATGGCCATGAAGACGAACGGAGGGATGACCAGGTGTATGAGCACACCCCATAACAAGAAGAGGGCAATGCATGAACATTGGACTTTTCTCTGCAGACATTTAACATAGAGATAATATCAGTTATGCTTGGCTTTCCATTGAAAATGTAATGCAAATGCTATAAAAACTCAGTGTTGCAACATGCATGCATCAGAGTGCACAACAAAGTATAATCACAGCATAACAAATATTCTGTTGAAACACAATGCAGAAACTATTAACTTAGTTGTCAGCTTTACAAAAACATTGCAGTGTGATTATAAATGCTGCAGCAGAACATATGTTTCAGCCAGTGCTTTGCTTTGCTAAACCTAACTAAGAAATTCCTCCATTAGGTAAACATACAATGACCTCTAGTGCAACAATAACACCCGTGCACATAGGCAATCTTTCTCTCTCTCTATCACACACACACACACACAAACACACACACACACACACACATGCACTCACACACACAAACACACACACACACACACACACACAAACACACACACACACACACACACACACACACACACACACAACCAACCACACACACACAGACCTTGACAAATGCTAGATCATAAGTTAATGCTGTGAATGCTTTGCTTGAGAGTGGCCTTAATAACTGATCAGTCTAGGCAGTCTAGGGCCTTTGTTTAGGAGTACCCTTAACAACCCACAGCTCTTTCCTTAATAATTGACTAGTGCAACCGTAATAACTCACTGTTGTAGGGCCTTTGTTTACAGAGTAATCTTAATGACTCGCCAGTGTTACACTTTCCATTTAGGAGTAATATTAGTCACCACCTCTTTTAGATCTTTCATTTACGTGTAACCTTAAAAAGGAGAAACCTCAATAAGTTACTGGTGTAAGGTGTGTGTTTAGGAGTAACCTTGGTAACACATTGTGTAGGGCATGTTTAGGAGTAACCTTACTCACCGGTGTAGGCTTTATCACAGGAGTAACCATACTAACTCACCTGTTTAAGGCTTTATCGCAGGAGTAACCATACTAACTCACCTGTTTGACGCCTTATCACAGGAGTAACTATACTAACTCACTTGTTTAAGGCTTTATCACAGGAGTAACTATACTAACTCAGCAATTTAAGGTTTTATCACAGGAGTAACCATACTAACTCTCTTGTATAAGGCTTTATCACGGAAGTAACTATAGTAACTCACCAATTTAAGGCTTTATCACAGGAGCAACCATGCTAACTCACCTATTTAAGGCTTTATCAGAGGAGTACTGACTCACCGGCGTGAGGCCTTTGTGCAGGAGCACCTGGCTGAGGCGTTTGGTCCGGCCACTGAAGAAGGTACCAACCTCGCTGACCCATGTGAGACAGAGGGGGATGCCACACAGACCGTACAGGATGCAGAACACACGGCCCCCTACCGTCTTAGGGGCCACGTTGCCATAACCTGAGGGCGAGTAGGAAAAAAAATAAACAGGTTTGATTTGGCAACACTTAAAGGTGGACTATGAGAGGAGTTTTTGTCATTTTAACTGATTTGGCTGTTTCTTTTAGTGAACAAAACAGTGCTTTAACAGTGCTGCATTATACAAGTCATATTAACAAACCAGTACAATTTATTTACCTATTGTTGTTATCACGGTAGCAGCGAATATGACGGAATTCTCCCAGTTCCAGTTGTTGAAAGAGTTATTGCTTGCGACGGACACGCCTCGTCCAGCAGCCTCTGTGACTGTCTGGGAGAGATGGAAATAAACAACCAACTGAAGCGTGCATGCAAAAGAAACATCAGGAACAGCGCATCACTGACAGCTGCGTGTAGAATACATAACGTTTCATCCCACTATAGCCTAAAGAACTCTTTAAAGGAGAACTTCGGTGTAAAATGAAAATTGGCATATTAAAACATCATACTGAGTTGGTATGTGTACTGAGGAGCAAAATTGATTTAGCCTGTTGCATTCAGAATTTAACTATTTTTTATAGTTTGACCCAGAAGGCTAACAATGCAAGTGGTAGGTGCCCTTAGACGAAGCATGACGACTACGCTATTTTTAAACCATTAAAACAGCTCGAAGAAACTCCACATTCCATTGGTAGTACAACAAAGGCTCTGGCATTCAAAACAAACCACTGAGAATATTGTAAATGTACACAACGTTTATTTAAAAAGCTGTTCTTACATGCAGTCGTTTGCAGTTGTTTCTCGTTGCCGCCATGATGAAAGTCCAAACAAGTTGATTGTACTACCTCTCCTCCTATTCTTCCTGCTGGTTCGTGTTCGTCAATCGACCTGTGCAGACTTTCATCATGGCGGCGACGAGAAACTACAGCAAGGTACTGCTTGTCAAAACTGTTTTATTAATAAATGTTGTGTACACTTACAAAGTTCTCAGTGCCTCGTTTTTAATGTCAGGGCCTTTGTTGTACTACCGATGGAGTGTGGAGTTTCTTCGAGCTGTTTTAATGGTTTAAAAATAGCGTAGCTGTCATGCTTCGTCTAAGGGCACCTACCACTTCCATTGTTAGCCTTCTGAGACAAACGATAAAAAATTGTTAAACTGAATGCAACAGGCTAAATCAATTTTGCTCCTCCGTACACATACCAACTCGGTATGATGTTTTAACATGCCAATTTTCATTTTACACCGAAGTTCTCCTTTAAGTAATATCCTCCATGGGTTGTGTGAGACACATGGGAAGACAAAAACACAAGGAAGGATGCTTGGATGGATTTCAGTTAGATATTTCACTACCGTCTCGGAATGTTGGTCTTCCTGGAGTTCCTGCCAATATATTCTCGCCTGCCCGTTCCATAAGACCACTGCCAAGGGCGCCCTTGACACTTGATAAAGGAAAAACCGCTTCACAATACTTGTTGACGTAAACTCTCTCAGCACGCCCTAAGCAAATTCCTCTGTGGTGTGTGTCTTGTCCTCCTTGGTTTTTTTCAAAGGGAAACAAAACACGCCCAGTTACGATAATCCTGCCTTGACTTAGGCAGGTCTGTGCAGAGCCTTAACCTCGCAGTACTACAGTAACATACCTTGAAATGCAAAAGACTAGTGAACTTCTTTGAAATTGTTGATTGCTATTTCAGAATCTCTATGTTTATAGCTGTTTTCCTAGCAAACAAAGTTAAACATCTGGAATCAAATTCCTTGTCACTGTTGACTTTTCCCAAGCGCAAGCGCAGGCCAACACAATGTGTGAAACCTGATAACTACAGTAGTTGGTTATGGGCTGCTATAGCTACAGCAGCCGTGGTCTGTGCTGGCATGAGCTTCGCACGCTAATGTTGACGAAACTAAATGTGTATGACAAAATATTTTTCTCCATCATGTAAGAAAAACGCGACCGCACAAGCTGATCATTTGCTGTTCTTCCTTGGCATGTGTGTAAGCGCAAAGGGAGTAAAGAGAAAGCAAACAGTCCACACATAGCCTACAATTTTACCCACAGTCTGAACATATGTTTTGGGCAATATTAACCAGGCCTACACAACAACTGTGCTTTTACTAAACTTAGTAAAAGTCTATAAGGAAACAAACTTTCAACTAAATTCTTTGGAGACAATTCTGAGGAACGCATACCTTTACAATGTATTCCAAGTCGTTCTTCGTCAAACACTTGTATTTTTTGAGAAGTTTTTCCTTTGCAGTACTATAGTCAGATACGGCAGATTTCCAGTTGGGCTCTTCCAGTATCTGAAATATCGCGGCTCCGATTGACAGGTAAAAAATGATACCTGAAGTTAATATGGGTCCCTTATCAGCCATAAGAACTAAAGTGGTCAGCTCACCGAAGGCGTCGTTTCATATCAACAGCATTCACTGATATAAGTCTAAAATTGAGTTTTCTAAACTTTCAACATCCGGAGTCGTTGTTGTTTATAAAATCTGACACAAGGATTCTCCGCTGCAAGTTATGTTGCCTGGGCTTACTCCATGCGGAAAAGAGGAAATGAAACCCTGTGAACCACCCACGTAGGTGAGCTCTCTTCACCCCCCTACCCTACTCTAACACCCAAACAAGCGCACTTGGGCGAACTGGGCGATAAAACTGAACAAAATCCTAAAAGTTTTTAGTCAGTGTTTGTATTTCTTGTGAGTTTCCAGTAATATTAGCTTGTTTGGAGCAATGGAAAATACAGGTTTAGGCTGGTAGTTACTAGGCTAAAGTTAGCTGAAACCAGACTAGCCATTGCCTATTGTTTTCAATGGGGCTGCCGCGCGCAAGTTACAAAAAATCGGAGGTGCAGACACGGCAACTATGCGCTTGAGAACGCCGCGCCAGATGTGCACTGGCGTCATTTTTACGTCACTTTTGCGCGCGCACCACTGCGCGCGGCGAGTATATCCAGGCCTTAACATGACCCACCCAAACACCCTGAAAACTCTATCCTACTACTGTGTACTGCACTATTGGCACATATTCGAAATAAACATTTCATTGGTAGTTTTGCCACTGCCTGTCAACACATCTGGTTTACACGTTGTAGCTTTTCAAAAAATCATGGCGCCTTTAAGCTAGGTGTATACTCGCCGCATGCAGAAGTGCGCGCGCAAACGTGACGTCACAGCGCCGCACGCCCATACATACTTCATTCGACACACACGGCAATCTTCTCCTCGTCAGAGGTGTCAAATGCCTCAGTAGTTCGGGAGCCTTGCGTGTCAGAGGAGTGAAACATGACTGAATTGCAGGTTTACATCATGATTTGGGAATTAAACTGGATAAATCCGAAAAGGTTTGAGTCAGTGTGTATATTTACAGTGTTTTCAGCTTTATACGACCTTATGAATGATGATAGGATAAGGCAAAAAGTTAGCTTAATAAACGAACTGCAGGTTTGCACCTAAGTTGGTTTGTGGATAAAACTGAACAAAATCCTAAAAGTTTTTAGTCAGTGTTTGTATTTCTTGTGAGTTTCCAGTAATATTAGCTGATTTGTAGCAATGGAAAATACATGTTTAGGCTGGGAGTTACTAGGCTAAAGTTAGCTGAAACCAGACTAGCCATTGCCTATGGTTTTCAATGGGGCTGCCGCGCGCAAGTTACAAAAAATCGGAGGTGCGCGCACGGCAAACCTGCGCTTGAGAACGCCGTGCCAGATGTGCACTGACGTCATTTTGACGTCACTTTTGCGCGCGCACCACTGCGCGCGGCGAGTATATCCAGGCCTTTACGCCCCGACTAAATAACATTACATTGTCTATATATGACAGTGAAGTGATACTGATTGGCCATATTGTATAAAATACTGCTCTATGTCAACGATAAATGATACAATAGAATTGCTGTATATGCAAATGATTGTGAGTTTAAGCAATTTATTTTCACACTTTCATCTCGATGAAAGGTGCCATTAGCAGCTACTACATTCCTTAAGCCAAATGTGTCAGACTTCAGCGAATGGATTCATGCTATGAGAAAGACTGATTTTGTGATTTGGATCTTATGTGCTAATCTATTTTAATACACCCCCCCCCCCCCCCCCCCCCCAAAAAAAAAGAAAAATATGATAAGTGAAAATTGTTTTTTAATGATTGTCCTGTATGAAAATCCAGCCAAATAGTTTTACTTAGAGTAAGCCAGCTGTGTCTTTATTTACAATCACATGGTACCGCTTGTGATGCCTAATGTCATGTGCAGTCAATATTCCCAGGACCTTTAGAGGAAAAACAGCCACAGATACTGTTGACTGTGGTTTCTTCTACAGATAGCCTACCTTTAATGATATGCCAAAATCTTAATGTATGAGGCCAAAACTGCTCGTTTTTGGACAAATTCAAAGGGAAGTTCTCTCTGAAAATAGAGCAAAGGGCAGCCTTTGAAGCATTTGTTGCGGGAAAGGGCGTTTTCGCAATGCTACCGACCGGCTTCGGTATAAGTTTAATTTATCAGTTAGCCCCGCTGGTAGCCAAGTCTATGGGGCTTTGCGAGAACGCTGTTGTTGTGGTCATTTCGCCTTTGATCGCACTGATTCGTTTTTCGAATATCAATATTGAATGAGCAACACCAGCCACTCTCATGTTCACCTCACACCTCTGTGACAAAAACCATTTAACGCCATTTCTATATGACTACAGGCTACTACTACTTTTTGTTAGGATCAGCAGTTTCTTTCGCTGCGTTTACGTCAGAGGTTAAGCCTGCCTTCTGAGAAATGGGTTTACAACACAGCTTGGCCAGACCAATGCTCGCAGAGCATTGACAAGTCGCGATAGCCAGGCTAACTTCTTAGAGATATGCTGACCAATCTCTGTGACACAGACATTGTGTTGTTTTTCAAGTTTTTTTCCCACCACTATTCTGACCTAGCCTGGGTGTGCCCATACTGCCTATGACGCTGCATTTTTATTTCGCGAGCAAGTCAGTCTGACCAAGCTGCCTGTCTACACCGTTTCTGCTCCGGCAAGAATATGAGGCCAATGAAAATCGAGTATTTCAAAATGGCAATGACGTGGTAGTTTGGCGACCGGAAATCTATCTCAGTCACTAGGCGCATTTTACTTGGTGTAAACGTTTGCATCCGTTTGCAGCCGTTTGCAGTCTGACGCTGAAAATGTTGCATTGTGGTTAGATATTGTGTCCGACATGCCCGAAATGTGTGAGGATGTCACAAAAATGCGACCATGACACATGACCCGAAAACTCGCGGGAGCAAGACACTTACAGACAAATCGTACAGACCCTTGCAGTTGCGCGCACAGAACTGCAAGCGGCTAGCTAATGTAACGCCTCCTTGGTGATGCTGCTTTGCCGTGGTTGGTTAAAAGTTCCCTGACGTCTGTGCAGGTGCATTGTCCGGTGCTCCCCCACTCAATTTGTCATTTAAGGTGTACGTTATTGTACTCCAATTTGAAGACAAATCTCTTCTCTCTATTTTTACCTTGTTCTGATGGTTTTGATGCGTTTATCTGACGCTGTCAAGCCCGGCCTTTTATTTATTTAATTATTAATCACATTTCTATTTCATTGTCCGTGTAATATACCTACTTATTGTCTTTATTTATGGTTTTGCTGTCTTAGTTTTCATGTTTGTGTTGTTGAGCACTTTGGGGCGACTCGTTTTGTTCCAATGTTACTCTGAATAATAAGAAAGACTCAACTTGAATTGAACTCTCAGTGCACCCCACTACAACCATAGACTGTAGAGGACTACAACCCCCGCCCTCCCTCTCCACACATGACTTGTGTGTCTTCTGCTACAGAGATCGGGAAGGCGCGAGCTCAGTCTCGTTTACGATTTGTGTTCGACTTTATTTTCCGCATTTAAGGCCCACCCCTGCTGTGACCAGCAATTCTCGTTGACGTATGTAGACAGCCGCAGACAGACGGGCTCGAATCTCGAACGCGCCTATTGTCAACATGGCGAACGTGGAGCAAACGCAAGATTTCAATGCAGCTGTAGCTGCTGTTTTGGATGAATTCAAAGGAAAGTTCTCTCTGAAAATACAGCAAAGGGTAGCCCTTGAAGCATTTGTTGCGAAAAAGGACGTCTTAGCAATGCTACTGACCGGCTTCGGTAAAAGTTTAATTTAGCAGTTAGCCCCGCTGGTAGCCAAGTCGATTGGGCTTTGCGAGAACGCTGTTGTTGTGGTCATTTTGCCTTTGAACGCACTGATTCGTTTTTCGAATATCAATATTAAATGACCAACACCAGCCACTCTCATGTTCACCTCACACGTCCGACAAAAATCATTTAA
The DNA here is from genome assembly GCA_027475355.1 of Coilia nasus. Taxonomy (NCBI): domain Eukaryota; kingdom Metazoa; phylum Chordata; class Actinopteri; order Clupeiformes; family Engraulidae; genus Coilia; species Coilia nasus. Next base: position 1,770,211 of record CM050219.1, on the reverse strand, counting down.
CGCCATTTCTATATGACTACAGGCTACTACTACTTTTTGTTTGGATCAAGCAGTTTCTTTCGCTGGGTATACGTCAGAGGGCAGAGAGGTGTGATTGGTTGAAGCTTCGTCCAGTAGAAAACAGAGGCATTTGAAAGAGGCGGGTTAGGCCCGCCTTCTGAGAAAGGGGTTTACAACACAGCTTGGCCAGACCAATGCTCACAGAGCATTGACAAGTCACGATAGCCAGGCTAATTCTGACCACCCTCCTACCTGTGGTCACAAATGGCCTTTCTTTGGCTTCCAAGCAGGTAATACTTAGCCTGGTAAATCCGCCCCTCGTACTTCATTTCATTTTGTACAGAGGGTCTGGACCGGAATCTCTTGAGGGTCATTTAGCAAGTCCAAGCAAGACCGATCCAATTAGCGAACAGAGGGTGTGTTCGTTAGCCGTGACGTTGACCTTGTGTGCTACATTTGAATTGTAGTGCGTAGGTAGGCTAATTGCATACGTGACGACCAGGTGTTAGCGATTGGGTAAAGGCAGATGCACTTTTTTAAAACTTCAGCAGAGTCCACACCTCCAACAAATCATTTCTGACGGTCTCTGTTCCAGACCCTCTGTACAAAATGAAATGAAGTACGAGGGGCTGGTTTACCAGGCTAGGTAATACTGTATTTTCTAGTTTTTCAGACTTTTCGACTGATTGTCCTGACAGATATGGGCATTGAAAGTAGAGCAGGCATTCCGAATCCTCCTATTCCCTATTCATTCTCCCCTGTTCATGCAAGTTATCACATGTTGGGCTCATTGAAATGGAATGTTTTTGGAATGTCTCCATGGTGATAGATGACCAAAGGATTGGGGGCCTATGCATATGTCACATTATTTTTACACCCTATAGTGAACCAGGAAGGCAGTAGTGACTGATGACATTTTTGTTAAATATTTAGGTCAAAACTAAATGTGTATGGAAAGCCTCACAAAAAGCATTTAGCTTGAAGGAAAACCCCATTAAAACTTATTATAGGGAGGTACAATGTGGGGACATTTTACTTCTAGCCTACAGCAACTCTTGAGTCCAGCACCTGTATTGTAAACTGGGTACACCCCCTTCTTTTGTCGACCCTTTTCTGCAGTTTGTATGGGATCTGGCCTCATTAACCTTTTCTCAAGTCAAAATTCTTTGTGTGCCAATAATTATGACATATGGTATGATTTTTGTTTTAATCGATATAGCGATATAGCCTACAGTACTTAAAATGACAGCAATTTGTTTGTAATTTGTTCTATTTTTACCATAACGATAATAATAACAATAATAATGGATAAAGTGAACACTAAGCCTTTCCATTCCAACTGTGTTTCTGTCTAAGACGAACTGAAAGTTTGAAATGATTTCAGAAAGGAGAAGTGGGTAATTAATATCAATAGAAACCGAAAGAAAGTAACATCTGCAGACCTTCTGTGGTCCTTTCCAAAATTACTCTCCGAGCCATCTGCCATCAGAGGGTGATAAGGTGATGTTTATTTCAAATGGACTTTCCCTCCCACTAAAATAATCTTATCTTGATTAAGTAAACAATTTACTCAATGCCATACACAAACATAAAAAAACATTTCTTTACCATTAACCATCAACCATTAACCACCAAAACCATCTCCATCAATAAAAGTTTTCTGTGATGGTTAATTTAATGGCAGTCCGAAAGTGACATTTAATGTCAATATAGATTGCATCCAGAAACTTGCATCTGTGTCTAACCACAGAAAATTAACATAGTAGGTAGTTTTGCATGTAACCGAGCTCATCTAAGCCAGATATTCTAACTGGGGGATCTTTGAACCTGGAAAGATATGATAACTCTTTAATCCAAATACAGTAATAAAACCTCACATGAATGATAGGCTCCATGCTGTATATCAGATTAGTAAATGCAGTGGAGAATTTCCCTTCTTTTTAAAAGCTAATTATGACCTTTTAAAGAGAAACCTAGACTATATGCATAGTGAGTGTGTACTGCTGAATAGTGTGTTATAACCAGCGAATGCTAATATTGAGCTAACTGGAATGTTTGGTATGACCAAATATTTTTTGTGTGTAAAACTTGACTTTTTGTTACTCAAAGCACAGTTGTTGTGTTTGCAGCAATTGTTTGCATTAACAACAATTGTGTCTTTTCTTTGGTGTCTGGTGCAGTATCTCTGTCTTCAAAGGCATTGAGTGCAGGACTGTCTTCAAAGGTGAGACCTGCCTATGCAACAGTGGGTGGGGTTAGTAGGGGTGGGTTGGGCATGGACTGGATTTTCAAGACTGGATTTGCAACTTTTGGTGAACAGTGAGGGAGTTCTAAGAATGTACCACTCCAGATAACCATCTCCCTTAACAAGGGGATTCTCTTTTCTGATTGGCTGATGAGGTGTGAATTCACTTTGTATAACGGGCTACCTTTGAAGTAGATCTCAAACATTTTAATCACTCTTTTATATTAATGCGCTTATGAATGGTAGCCATGTCAACTCTCATGGCCAAATTAACCATTAAATGACTTTTCCATGCTCTACTTTTTCTTAACGGATGCTGTAAAATACCAAATCAACTATTTATTGATTTGATATTCGACTTGGCGGAGGCTACTCCACTCTGTTTCGTGTTGCAGAGTTCTTCACCTCCACCTTGCCATTATTTTCACGGAACTGGTCAACTCGTCAGCCGTTATGCCTTACTTGTTTTAGCTTTTCAGCTGCCTGATACATGTTATCTTCACTATGTGTTACATTTAGACTGAAAATATGCAGTTCAAAAATAGATTTTCAAAGATTGCTGTCACAAACTTCAGTGATGTACAAAAAAGCTTTATTTAGGATTTGAATGACTCTCAGTCACTTTGCTTGGCAGAGTTTCAAGAGATTTGTGACAAGCATTCGACAAAGTTCTTATTTTATTAGAGCACAGTATCTGCAGGTTTAAAAATGGCATATAAAAGCACTCTCCACTACCCTTGCCAGATTCACCGTACTGTCATGCACAGGATATAAGACGATAGTTTTTACCAGGAAAACCTGGGATGTGTTTCCCAACACCATAGTTGCTAACCAGTTAGCAACGTAGTTGGTTGGCAATGGGAAATTGCATTGCAACCAACAAAGTAGCTAACTTAGTTAGCAACTATGGTTTTGGGAAACAGACCCCTGGATTGTAGTCACTCTGCTTTCTTCCTGTAAGTATGCATCACTGTCACTGCCAATTTCTTCCCCAGTGTCCCCTGTTCCAAAAACCATTGAGTACAGGTGTAATAGTAATAATAATAATAATAATAATGATAATAATAATAATACGTTTTAGATTAAATGCAACCTGTACTCAAGCCATGTATACAAGTGCAGTGAGATATATTTATTGCACATGTACAAGTATGCAGGCACTGTAGTCGGTGTCTAGTGCATAAAATCAGTGGCTCTGGAACCTGCACTGATGTCATATTTCTCTGTCTTTGGCAGGTGTGGTAGGCCTAAATTAGACGCCTGAAGTGAAATCATACAGCAGATGTGAAACTGTGGCACAAAGGCTTGAGAAGCCCCCAGTCTGAGGTCAAGTCTCATAGCTTTGATAGTGTGAATTTTCATGTTCTCTCAACACTGATTTTAATGGCTGCATGTACATACATAAGGTATACTCACCTTGTGAGGTACAAGGACACCTAAAGAGCTTTCCCTCTCAGAGCAATAATTACACAAAGGCATATTCATGTATCTATGAATGAACTATGTTTCCTCGACTTAAAGATATGCATCACAATATTATACTGACATAAACAATGATGTGTGCAGAACTGCACAACTGAAAGACAATAAATAGAGGATGTAATTTTACAAACATGGAACTACATGGCTGAGATGAGGTGCAGATCTGCACTGCGTAACACCGCCATCTAGTGTTCAAATAGTCCTACTGACTTCACAAGAATACCTACGTTTTTGTTTTTTTTGAATGTCTATCTGTTTTACATATACAGTACCTACTCGCCTACTCTCTATGTCCTAAGAACACAATTATGCAATTTAGCCTTTTTTTTTTTTTTTTTTTTTTTAAAGGAATGGTTTAAGAATTCAGTAAATTCAACAGTGAAAACAACACTGACAGACCTATCTACGAAGACATTATTTTGGCAATAACATCTGCTGCAATAAATGTCTTTCTCCACACCTTTAGCTCAAATAACACCTCCCTCTGCAAACTACACAAACAGACTCATACCAATGTATGTATGTATGTATGTATGTATGTATGTATGTATGTATGTATGTATGTGTGTATGTGTGTATGTATTTATGTAATTGTGTAAGTGTGTATGTATGTATGTATCTATGCAGGTAAGTATGTATGTATGTGTAGTACATGTTAATATGGCAACAACAAAGATCCTAATGGCTTAAGTTAAAACAACAGTGCGTTCCTGTAAAGCCCATAGTCCCCTTTTAGAGTGTGGGTGAGTTTAAGACCCTGCCATCACCGTAGTGTGAGCCTCTGCTGCTCTCAGTTGACTGAGCCTTTGTGATTGAGTTGCTCAGAAGCTCATCAGTGTACGACAGCGAACTGTCTACATCTGAGGAGTTGCACTCGACGAACCTGTAGCTAAAGCTGAACCCCGCGCTCGACTGGGAGCTAAACGTGTCTCTGCGCTCGTACTGGTCCTCGGCGTCACGGCGAGGCTCCGGCTTTAGAGGGTAGAGCGCCTCCTCTTTGGCCTCCTCCGGTTCCTGCTTGACCTCCGGGGGAGGTGCCGTGGAGCTCAGGGGCAGGTCTGCAGTGTACATGGCCGGGCAGAGGGGCTCCTTGTGGGGGAGGCTGCACACGGAGGAGTGGGTGGAGAGCAGGAGCTCCAGGCGGGCGCGCTCATCCCGTAGGGAATCCACCTGCTGCTGGAGGCTGGCCTGCTCCTGCTCCAGTCTATCTGTCTCCTGGAGAGAGGATGGATGCACACACACAGATACACACACACACACACACACACACACACACACACACACACACACACACACACACACACACACACACACACACACACACACACACACACACACACACACAACACACACATACAGAAATAGAAAGAGAGAGAAACAGAAATGCCATGTTTAGCCTTCTTTCCTAGGTCAGCACCATCAAAATGCTTATGCCTGAAGCATTTTTTACATATATTCAACAAAACTGCCTCACTAACCACATTGTACCGTACAACTGGATAAAAATAGAATTTGTGTTTACAGGTTCTATCCATGAGAGGAACTGGGCAGGAAGCGGAGAGAACTCACCCCTTGCAGGAGGTCCGTCAGTTCCCTCCTCCGGTTGCGGCACTTGGCAGCGGCAAGCTTGTTGCGCTCCCGCCTCAGTCTCTGCTTCTCCTCCTCCTCAGGGCTGAGCTGCAGGGGTCAGCATCACACACTCTCAGTCCCACGCAAGCCAAGCTTCACAGGTGGATGTATGCATGGATGGATGGGTAGATGGATGGGTGTGGGTGGGTGGGTGGATGGCTGGGTGGTTGTGCATGTGTTAAATATAGGGATTTATGGTGTTGTGAAGTCGGTGGTTATTTTGCTTTGAAAAAATATAGATTGGTAGAGGGTGCTCTCTCTCATTTTCATTGTCTCTCAATCCCCCCCCCCTCTCTCTCTCTCTCACACACACACACACACACACACACACACACACACACACACACACACACACACACACACACACACACACACACACACACTTCCCAATTTCCCTAAAGGGACCTCCCGAAGGGAATAATACAGATGAGGGCACGCACACGCACACACACACACACACATACATTCTCTCTCTTTTTGTGTACAAGCATATGTGTCAAGGACTCTCGCAATTCATACTGAAGAGGAAACTCTTACTATTGTCAGTGCCATTTAACAGCATTATACCTGCTTTAGGTTCAGGAAGGAATCTTTAGGTAACCTTTAGGCTTTAGGTAGGAATCAAGGACAGCAGTATAGCTTGGTGGATGGATCTTCCCGCGACTTACCTGTTGAATTCTTTTCCGCTGCCAGCTGGTGTTTCCTATAGAGTGTATGACACCTGGGCGGGCAAGCCCACTCTGCGTGGTGTGGGTGATGGGGCGGCTGTATGGGTGCGAGGGAACACATGGTCCTGACGCAGACCCTAGAACAGCTGGCTGAACCATCCACTGCAGCTCCTGACTGGACGCTATTGCGTTTATGGTGGGGACAAAGGCACTGTTGGGCATTGGCATTTTTGGTTGGTTTCTCTGGTGTAGAGAGAGAAAGAAAGAGAGAGAGAGAGATTGCATTACATCTGATTGCAAACGTCAGAACGAAAACGTCATGTCATGAGTGTACATGTTTGACTGACTGACTGAATAGACTGAACGTCAGTACTGACCTGGTAAAGTTTAAAACAAACCCATATAAATTTGTATTTATATTTATACAACTTACACAAAGCTAAACTGAAATTACCTGTGGAGTTGATGAACTGATGTCGCTGAGGTGCCACGGTTGTTTTCGGTCGGTGTTTTCTGTTAAGGTTGATGGGATATCCTCCTCAAAGTTCCCCTGGCTCATGCTCGGCTAAATAAAAAAAACTGAAATATGTCAGCAGTCGGCTGCGTTGTTAAATCACTCAGCGTAACATCACACCTTAGTCCTGTTGAATAGCTGAACTTTTCTAGATACGCTTCTTCTGTATATGAAGCGTATCTTCAAGCTGACTGAGCGATAAAAAATGAGTGATAAAAATTAGTTCACAAAAAAACTAAACATGAAACGATTTACAGCACGTTCCTCTCATCTCACGAATCATGTGGCTGTTTCAAAGAATGTTATATGAAGCTTGCATTTGGGCTAAATTGCCGGCTGACGCATCCGTCCAAAAATGGGCAATTGCGTCAGAGCTCCGGAGTGTGGGTTACCTTGGTTTGCATGACGTCAAAGACAGTAGGATTTCCGTCCGTTGGTTGCAGAGGTCCCTTCAGCAAACATGTTTAAGAATCAGATGTAAGAGAAGAAATCAATCAACAGGAAGTAGCAGCTACATGCTGGAATCATAACGCATCACAGATTGGAACGATGAAAGACATCTGCAGGGACGGGAAAGCTATGGTTAGTCATGTCAGTCAGCGCTGTGAAGCCTGTATAATTTTCCATATTTCCTTTCCACCCCCATTTTGTACCAGGGACTGAGATCATCAGACACCCTCTGTGACCAAGTGCTTCTAAAAACAGTTCCAGAGAAATTGTGTTCTGATACATATTAACCATTTAGCCTATAGCAAGTTTAGCCAAATAAATTGACAATTACTAATGTACGCAAGTCATCAACTGGCTTTTTAGTAATATTCCTTTCATTGCTTGTCAGTTTAGGTCTTTATATTTCGTGTTTTTAACGTACATACCATTCATCTGTACATTTGCTTATAAATCCACCTGTTCGTTCTTGCCATGGTACTTAATTCTCCCTTTGTCTCTCTCTCTCTCTCCGTTTATCTCATCTTATCTCCCCCTCCTCTCCCTCGTGCGTCGAAAAGGTCATTATATTCAGTCCTCTAGCCTTACACAATAGCACAAGCACAGGGTGTACCCAGCTGAGAGTTATCCACCCCAGTCTCTGCTCCACCAAAAAAAGGTCTCCCCACACAACCAAGACAGAAGCTTGTAACGCTGCTTTATACCAGCTACAGGTGCAGGACTCATGTGACCCTTGGGTCTTGAGTTTACCCACCTCTCAAATTTCAGAAAAAGAGTTTATCCTCCTCCCAACAGAGTTTATAAACCTATAAATACAGTTTATTCACCCTATAGTAGAATGTATGTACCAAACACAGTTTCCAACATTCCAAAATCACACTATGTCATTTATACGTGGCTAGATACTATTAAAATGCACTGGGAGTGTTCAAACATGTTTTGCATGTCTTTTGTTTTAAACTTGCATCGTGCATCCACCTCACCGTGATCACCAAAGTCATAGTTTACCCACCTCTGATTTTACCTCTACACCCCTGCCTGGGTCTCCTTTGTGCTGACAGGAAACAGACACTAACGTAAAGCCACTTACAAGCCCTGGTCACAGAACTCACAAAAGGTCACCACACCTTAGCCTCATTATAAGTCATTATAGGCAGACTTGCTATGTTGTTGTACAATGCGTGCCACCTAGCTCTCTATTAGGTGTTCTGCATTTAGGCTCTTACAAATGTTTATGCTGAGCCTTTTTGTGCCTGTTCGTACAAGCAGGATGTATGAGTCACCACACTGCATCGCCTGGGTAGGAAGTAGTATTGCATAATAATCAGCCTAGTTAGCCTAGTTTAACCTGAACATTTCGACACATTTACTGATGCTGTCTGTCAGGTGGCAAGTGCATAGCAGCTTCTGACATGTTATCGTTTTAAAAATAATTCAATTAGACATATTTATTATTATTTTTAATTGTTCTATTAATGTGTGTCTTCGATTGCACATTAAGTGTAGGCAATGAGCAAGAACATGAATGGAAAAAAAGGACGAACAAAAATCTCATTTGATTTTGAGGTGTTGATAAAACTATGTTTAATTTTTCGGAAAGCTGCCACTGGATGTACAGTATAATTCGGAAGTATGAGAAAGAACAAAAGGCTTCTCTAAGCAATACGCACTCCTGTGTTCAGAGACTCACATGTATATCAGAGGTAGTGTGATGTTAAAGAGCTGTTAGATTTCAAACAGTGATGTGTCCTCTGTGTTTTTGCCTCTGATTATCTCTTATTGCTATCTCATTTGTCATTTTTTAAAGCATGGCAGAATAGCTTCTTAGACCCCCCCCCCCCCCCCCCCTCGAAAAAAAAGAAAAGAAAGAAAAAAAATCTTTATTACTTTACTCAGTGTTCTCATTACTTATCTACCTAGTCATTCGGGAACCTTGGAGAAGATTAGGTACGAGTTACTTTTTGTTGGAGGAGGGAGAGTTACAGTGAGAAATATGAAGCCCTCTGTAACAAAGGCTTACATCAGCTCAGTGCTGAGAAACATTCCAGATTACTAATTACACAAGATCCGTAATGATATGCCACTGTGAAAGCATTCCCCCTAAAACACTTAAGTCCATTTTATTGTAATTTGGCCTCACCTGTTCCGTTCACCCATCAATTAGCCTGTGTTGTCTTAGCCGAGTCTGACTCTGAAGTTGAAATAGTGGGGTTAGAAACTTGCGGTGATGTGTGTTGATAAGTGTTGTATTTAACTTGGGGTTATTCATAATATGGAAATTGATAACTTATCATGGTTTGCATGTACCCCTGTGGGGCAGCCATTTAGTATTGTCATTGTCAAGTGTAATACTGATGGTAATAGTGACAAATAGTCGCCTAACAGTGCACTGTGTTAGTTTGAGTCGGTGTCATGTATGCATCTGCAGGATGGGTGTTAAAGGGCAGAGAAAGAACCGTTGTACTGGACAGGGTCTGTAGGCTCTAGGGACTGCACACACACATCCACATGTGCACACATACTGTACACACAGACATCCAGACAGACACCCACACACACACACACACACACATACGCACGCACACAACACTTTCCTTGTGTCTTGAATACCTTTCACCTAAAATAACCAAGTGGTAAGTACCATTGCACTGATGATCAAATGGAAACTTTCTCTACTGCTCAGTATCCATCAACAGCACTATTATCACAAGCATTCTGAGACAAGAAACCATCTCCCCAAAGGTGACTCTTTAAACTTGGGATAGCCCAATGAAAGTTTCTACAGTGATGAATGACCCACAGCTACGTACTCTCACTTGTTTACGGGCTGTAAAGAAACTGTGTGCTTATGACTGTGTTAGCTTGAGCAATACTCACCTGTGTGGGTGTGTTTGTCCATAGAGGTTTCCCAGTACATACTGCGAGATTTCTAGAGGGGAGGTAGAGCTCAGATAAGCAGTGCTGTGCTACACACAAGGGCAGCTGAAGGAGAAGTGTAGTTTTTGAAGTCGGTGTTCAAGGGAGAAGTGAGGAAGTCAGAGCCGGCAGAAAAAGAAAGATAAAGACAGAGAGAGAGAAAGAAGAGAGCAAGAAAGAGAGAGACAAGATGAGATGGAGACAAAGATTGTAAAAACAAATATTGCTGTGAGTGCAGGGCCATGAGACACAAAGCCTTCAGATAATACACAAGATATTATTGACAATGGTTTAGTAAAGCACAGGTACGATAAAATAAATTAAAAATAAAATGGTGAGATGAGGGAGTAAAAATGAGTATAGAGTTCGACAATGAGGAAGGGAAGGAAATGAGCGTCAGAGAGAGAAACGAAGTCAGTTACCGTGAAGAAATTAAATAGACTAAATAGAGGAAATAAATGCATAGAAGGAGCAAGCGGGAGAGAGAGAAAAAGAGAATGAGAGAGAAAGGGAAATGAAAGCGAGAGAGACCGTGAGAGTGTGTGGGAGTTGAATTGTGTTTGCTTGCATTATTATGGAATCTGGGCTTATTCAAATCTCTGAAGGTCTTCCAGAGTATGCAGGCCACGTAAGAAACACAGTTCTGTTTAGAATTCCCTCTGTGATGCATGTTACAGCCGTGGATGATAACCAGTGCTTGTTTTTAAGCGCACAGCATAGATGTTTAGAAAAATCTTAAGGCTTGTGGTTTAGAGAGTTTAGCTTGTCATGTCCTGTCCTGCATGGCCATCCTACACCACCTTGACTTCCTTACAGTACTGTAATGGCATAGATTGCACTCAACTATGCCAAGCATGCATGCTGCAGTTAAGTTAAAAAACAGATACTGGCAATAAGGACGTTATCAGTTATTGTGTAAATGTAAGTGTGCTTCTGCAATATGTACCTTACTGGAGCAGTTAGAGCTTTTAGATCTCACCACATCTAATTACAAAATACTGTAACTTAAAAAAAAAATACATTTAGCATGTATAAATGTATTTCTTTTCTGTACTCACATTCAAGTAAGTAAATTGTGTACACACAGTGCCTCTAACCACATTCAACTAGAAGTCATGTAGCAGAATCTGTGAATTAGACTGATAATGTGTGGTGTGTGTGAGTGCGTTTGCATGTGGCATGCGTGAATGTGTGTGTGTCTGTTTGCATGCGGCGTGCGTCTATGTGTGTGTGTGTGTGTGAGAGAGACAGGGAGTGTGTTTGCATGCGCTGTGTATCAATGTGTGTGTGTGTGTGAGTCTGTTTGCATGCAGTGTGCGTAAATGTGTGTGTGTGTGTGTGAATGTGTGTTTGTGTGTGTGTGTGTGTGTGTGTGTGTGTGTGTGTGTGTGTGTGTGAGAGAGAGAGACAGAGAGAGAGGGAGTGTGTGTTTGCATGCAGCGTGCGTCCATGTGTGTGTGTGTGTGTGTGTGAGCTCTGTGGTTGTGAAATGAGGCAGATGAAAAGGATAGGCCAGTGATGAGAGGATGTGAACAGAGGAAGGTCAGAGGCTTTGCATGGGACTGTCGTCATGTCAGACGTCTTCTTGTGGCAGCGCTGCCCCAATTTTTTGTCTTATCAGTGTGTGTGTGTGTGTGTGTGTGTGTGTGTGTCAACCTGTGTTCATTTCTTGTGGCATCATTGTGTATCATGCAGTTTGTCCAGTTTGTCTGGGCAGCATAATTTCATTAGTACATTTCCTTAAAGTATCTTATGCTTAGCTTGCACTTTTAATCATAATACAATATAATGTAGCAGATGACCAACTGTGCTTGAAAATTATATTAGGCTTTCTTTTAAGTGCAACATTCAAAACAATTACAACAATGTCACAAAAATAAATGCTTAAAAGGTCATCTCGTTCCTGATACGTTTGTATATGCAACACTACATACAGTGCTACTGATGTAGAAATTGGTTTTGCCAACAGTTCTGTAAAAGTTTCTGTATTCTTAAACATCACATTCTGTGTTAGTAAATGTGCTGCCTGACATTCCCATGCAATACATCTGCATTAATGATGGCAGACATTTATAATTGCATCGACCACTGCACCTGATGAATTTATCCATGAAGACTTTCCATTTTATCGGGTCACGGTATATCATTAATGTGGTGATGTTCCCTTTCCATTAGCTAGGAACTATATTCCCATATATTCACCTGTGTGTTTAGTGCCATACAAGCGCAAGCTGCAAAGACTCCAGCTGTCTTCAGCTCAGTGAATCCATTTTCCCCCTGACAAGATGTCCGACCTGAATGAAATATGAACTTTCTAAAGAGTGCTGTCTGCTGTGTTTGCTGATGTGATGTATGGGTCGGCAGCCCCTCTGATGTGTCGGTGTAAAAGTGACACCAGTGCTTTGTAGCTGAGGTAAAATTCATGCCTTTCACAAAAAATTACTGGGGTGTGTAAAGGAGGGGAGCATTGATCTCGCTTTTGGAGAGAAAGGTGTCATATCAAATGAGGCAAATTGTTAGGGACAGCTGTTTTACCCTTCGGGGGGCATTATGACTGGGAATAGCATAAGCACTGTAACTGCTGTTATGCTTCTGTAGACGGTTTAAATAACGTCCTGTATGGGTGTATATTATTCAGCCTTGCACATATTTGCATTAAAAGTGGACTCATTAACCCACTTGAAAAAGACAGAAGAATTGTGCAAAATTTGTACACATTTTATCTGAAACCTGTAGAGTAGAATACAATACAGTAGAGTATATGACGGTAAACCACATACAGGATCCTTAGTACATTTTTACAAAGGGAAACTTATGTAATTTGTATTACGTATATAAAACATATGTCTGGTACTTTTTGTGTGAGAAATTATGTGAAAGTAGCAATAATCATGAGTAAGTTATATGAGGTAGTGATCATTCTTTTAAGGTCTTTCTATTTCGCTTTTACATGGGAAGCTTACACATATTGCACAATGAAAAACTTTGCCAATCCTGCAGCTTGTCTCATTATGCACCTTTTCTGTATAATTCCTTAACCCCATAAAAATAGGATTCATATTGCCTGGGTAAACATGTTTTATGGCTATGTAACAAAAGGTTCATCCAGTTTACAAATCACTGTCATGCATAAACATAGGAAATGCACTCATGTTATGAATGCATTTCAGTTCAGTTTAGTTCAGTAGGTTGAGGCATGAACAAATAGCCCCCACTTCCTCCTTTCACCCCCACCTCACCTACCCCACCTCCCCCGGTAGACCTCGCTTTAATGCGCGCTGTCATCTCACACCAGAACAAAGCGTCCCATGGTTCAATAAAATGCCATCCTCACTAAGACGTCAGCAAACAGAATGTGTTCTCGCGCTGTCTTTCCTCTGCGTCAGAAGGAGCAGCAGCTGGACTCTCCAAGGGCCCCACAGTGTCTGCTGCTCAGCTCAGCTCCTGCCCAATGTACTTCAGCTTTGCTTGTACATTGAAGTACATTCATTTTTTTACTCGGAGTCTGTCCACAGTGTTTGTTTTCTTTTTTTGCTCTCTCTCTCTCTCTCTCTCTCTCTCTCTTGCGCTCTTTCTCTGTCCAGGAAAACCTAAAGAACAGGCCTGGGGCAGAGGGACCTTGTAGAGAACGAGGGCGATTCAGTGTTTTTGTCTGCATTCCACTGACACTCTCAGGGTTGTGCCCTGAAGATGTGCCTTCACTCAGGATATAAGCAGAGACCAGTTCACTTCACTCACTGCCTGTTGGCCACAATCTCTCTCTTTCTGTGTCTCTGTTTCTCCCTCTCTCTCTCTTTCTCTCTCTCTCTCTCTCTCTTTTTATCTGCCTCTGTCTCCCCCTCTCTCTGTCCCTCTCTTTATCTGTGTCGCTCCTTCTCTCTCCCTCTCTCCCTCTTCCTCTCTCATAAAAGCTATGTTCCTTTCCTTCCTCCAGTCCTCTGTTGCTTTTTGTTTGTGTCTGGTTTCTCCTTGTACCCTGTATGTGAATGTGTGTATGTATCTGCGAAAAGCCATGTTATTTTTGTCCCCTCGTCGGTTTTCCGAGAGCCATTGACTACTAGATCATTTCAGATATCAAACTCTGACGCAATACTAGACACTATCTACATTGCTCACGGTCGCCTGGCAACCCTGGCTAGACATCCAGTGCCATGGTTACTCAGCAATCGCTGGCTTGTTCTCTGCGCTCCCACAAAATCCAAACATTTGTTCCTGGTACAATATGCAGGATGCAGGGAAAAATAGCATAATGGCACAGAGGTTACAGACAAAAGCTTTGAACTGATGGTACTTGTGCTTCTCTAATAGTGCTGTCAGCCGACATATTCCATGTGCTGAATTTCAGCTGCAAAATATTCGACTGAGAATGGGTGGAATGAATTGTCCCTGGTCAAATTTCTTAAAGGCTACTTATAGAGTCTTTGTGGTTTGTTTGTTCGTTTGCAATAAAGTTCATCATAATTATTGACAGTTTGGGTTGCTGGTTTTTGGCTTAGTTTAAAAGTGAGTTGCTTGCTCTGGGCTTGTGTTCTGCTTAGTATTTTCCAAGGGCACCCCTTGCCCTGCTTCTGTCAAAAAATCTTTTTATCTTCCCCAACACCCCCCAGTAGACAAGGCTAACGTTTTTTGTTTTGATACTTGTTTTTGACAGACTTAATTTAACTTAAGTTTTTTTCATGATACTGGCACATGTTTTTATTAGGTGAATGTTCATAATGTTCATAACTCATTGATGTTCATAGCTGAAAAATCATTTCAGCAAATGAGTTTAGCAGTAACACATTATTTCAGACACTTTGCTGTCCAGTTTCTTTAAACCCAAACCCAAACGTTCACAATGACACTATTTCCTCAAAGGAGAAGGAACAGGTTACAGGAAGTTCCTGAAATGTACCACCACACATGATGTGTAAAAATACAGAAAAAAAACAACTCCTTTGGTGATGCTGCCCCCTCTCAGTCCTCATCGATATGGGTAAGCTGTCCCTTTTTTAGCAGCATGTGTGATAGATGTCACACCTGCCCTTTTCTCACATTTGCCTGTTTCATGAGTGATTTGTACAGCCATACTGTCTAAAAATAGGCCCTGCCTGTTTGATAGACAATTTCCAAAGCTCTTGTTTTTAATTACATTCTTGCATCTGCAGCCTCAAATGCAAATCCGTTAGCAGCTTGGTACAGACACCTGCCAAAAGCCTGCTAGGTTTCGGTGATTTGACTTGCAGGTGCCTCTGGGGTTGGCCTCTCAGATAAGGATGACAAGGATTGACAACCTGAGCTTCTGTGATGCCACTCCCTGTCAGTGGCACACAGCCTTGATTATGCAGTTTGATCAGCTAGACTTGCTAGTGAGATTTTCTTCTCCTGTGTAGTATGTCTGTCTAACAGAAATACTTTCCATGCTTTCAGGATGTATACAGTATACTGTATGAATAATATATATGTTGTTGTCAGTTTAGCTGAAGGAGGATTGGTTTGATTACATTTATCAACAGTGAGTGTGAAAAGGTGATCCGCTGTGTCACTGCAAGTTGACCCTTACAGTTTGTTTACATATTTGTATGTCAGGCAGGGCTAAGGAGGCTGGAATGAGAACAATGCACAACACTCTCTGCTAACAAGTGGGTGTCATAAAGCTGAAACCAGGTTTGTTTGAGCTCTTTCAGTCCCAGAGTCGAGAACACTGCTTCCACACACATACACACACACACACACACACACACACACACACACACACACACACACACACACACACACACACACACACACACAAGCTACATAAAAAGACAAAAAGTTGGTGAAATTGCAAAGCAATGCTTTTCAGCAATCATGGAGGTTAAGTGCCTATTATTACATGCAATTTAGGTTATTAAGTAAGAGTTAGAGGCAGGCTAGTTGCTAGTGGCTCTAAAATAATGATCGTGATAGCTGTAGACATGCAGTTTCATCATGATGGAGCCAGTGAGAAAACAGCAAAAGCCCATGTTGGACCAGGCAAGGAAGAGGAAATGAGCTGTCGACAGAGAGAGGAGATGCACAAGGGTGAACCTCGGGCAAACCTTCTCCAAATGGCGAGAGCTAAAATAACTTGATTTGCAATTCCCAGGTATTACGCAGGGCATGCAAAGCAAACGTTAGAAAAAGGGCACTTATACATTGACTATAAAAAAAACTAGAATAAAGAGAAGAGTTGTCTAGACAGTCAATCAGTCAGTCAGCCAGTTAATCAATTAAGACTGGAAATTGCAAATCTAGTTTTTGTTTGTCTGACTCTTTGCTCTATGGTGCTATACTTCCTCTGCTTGTGGGATGCCTGCTAAATTCAGGTACATCATCCTGCTCATTCATTTCATTGGCTTACTTCCTCAGGTTATGAAATGCATTCAAGACCAGTTCTGTCTCAGATGCAAGTGTTGTACATGCATTTTGTTCCAAGCTGTCAACAGTTTTGTCTACTGCATCACAGTACGTTTAAAGTCTTGACCTGTTGTCTTTAACAATACAAAATACACTCTCTGGATTATCTTTTCCAGGAAGCCAAAGTCCTTCTATGCTATTCCTTCTAGATAAGAAAGTCTTTGGCCTCACTGAACCTGGTGTGTAAAATGGCTCAAATGTGAAGCCTGTAGGTATCAACTATTTGTATGAGGGGACAAATACAACCTGGCATATCTGAGATGATGATGGCAGACTCCAGGATTGTGCCTCTGTATTAATACAGTTCCATTAAGTGGTAAAACTCTGTTTCCTTCTTTTTGACTTTCATACACAAGTCTGTAAGTGGAAGCACACTCTGCCATGCCCATAGTTGCAAATTCTGGCATTTCTGGCCTGCGTTTGTATTTGTCTGGTATTCCAGACATTCAAACATTCTCTGACTCAAGAATTTTATCATTCAGGTGATGCAAAAGCAGGCTCTTTTTAAAGGCGTTGTCATCTGCGGGTGTAAATCTCACGTTATGGGTACAAGATAGTAAATGACTGACAAGTGGGAGAAATATTGAATGTAAAACTAATAAATACATAATAGTGGAAAACTAATGATGTTGAGTTATTTTAGATGGAATCTTTTTTAGATAGAATTAATAAGAATATTAGGGTAAACAATTATGTGTTGCTTTAAGACAACACCGCACTATAGAGGGTTAAAGGAGTTTCGTGATCTTACATTGCAACATAGATCACAGAACACATAAAGGAGTTCAGAGGTAGAACAACAAAAGAACCTGACCATTATACTGCCACTATGCTGTGGTCTTAAATGTCAGTGTGGTAGTTAATATTTGGATTATGTATAGCATCACAAAGAATTATAGTTTTCTGTTACGGAGCAGACAGCTTTACAAGGCCTTTTGTCACTTTGATGCTGTACAGCTCATTACTGATATGAATCTTACTTATTTCAGAAGAAATGCTTACAGTGGTAGTCAAGGAATAATCAAACCTCTTAAATGCTGTGCTTAACAGCACAACCTAAGACAAACATGCTGAATTCCCCTTTGGGTTTTAGTACAGAAGTCAATCTCCCACTCAGTTACACAAACCTAACAGTGTAATGTGTGTTCTCTTTATTGTCAGAAATTTTTTACAAAGAACACAAAGTACTTGTGCATGTAGGAAGAGCACCTTAGGGAGAAACTATAGCTATTACACCTACCCCTACACTATCTATAACCAAGTAAATAGTTCAGGCTGTTAGTCCCTACTCCCAGGTGTAACACGCACAACTGGCCGCTGACTACAGCTATTCACGCAACCTCATGTGAGCTGTACAGGACAGAGCAGCTGAGGGGATGGCCAACTGGAGCCGTACAGACAGATGCTCAACAAGGGTTAACCTGAACCAGCCGGCTACTGTTACAGTGACTAGGGCTGCTGGGGCCGTTTACATGATCCACTCAGCAGCACCTACCTATCGGTTTCCCCCATGGCTTTCACCATGCCAACAACATGCATCTCATCCAGGACCACTGGCAAGCCTTTGTAGTTTCCTCCAACATTTCCTTAACAATTAAAACAAACAAACAAATAAATAAATAAATAAATAAAAAATACAAGACACTTGCACATGTGGGGAGAGCACACATTGTACCACACTTCAGGCTTTCCTAACTACAGCCATTACAATTATCCATACACTATGTGGGACACATCCTCAGCAGTGTACCTCAGGATCAACGGGTGTTTCGGGCCTTTACTCACTGTACACCCTCCCCTGAGGCGGCCCCACTAAAGGTGATCATTCCTTTAGCGTGTGTCCACAGTTTAGCTACCTGCTACCCAAATTTCCAAAATGTACTTCCACAATTCACTTACAACAACAGTTTACTTCCAAAATGTACTACTTACTGCTCATTACCAACTGTTTGCACGACTTCCAAAGTTTTACTTACAAAATTAACTACAACCACAATTTACTTCCAAAATGACCTGCTTACTTACTAATTAGGACTTGTTATCGAATATTTGCGCTTTACCACCATTTTACCACAGATACTATCACTTTGCAGTCACTAACGCATATGCCATTACACAAACGACCCTGCCAATGCTAGTTCTAAAGACGATTCTACCCACTGACTTACCATTAAATGTATACACCTCTTGAATCTAATGGTGTCTAAGCTATCCCGTGTTCCATACACCGCAAAACCCCGGGAAACTTGGCCACTCTGTATCCCAATACACCGCACGATCCCAGAGAGCCTGATTCTAAGCTGCCCATGTGTGTGATGGCTGCCATTTATAAGCCAATATTTGTACACTGTAGGCCACAGAGTGTACAGAAATGGTTTGCTATTACATGATTTTAAAGTGCAGAGTTTGTTTTTGATGACAAAACCTAATCTCTCAGGCACTGGCAAGAGCCCAACAAATGGACCTAGCACTGGTAGTCATGGATCAACACAACATAGGATGTGTCCTACTACAATCTCACCATCTCCACTTTGTCATTTCACTCCAGTCACAGGTCCGTAGATCCACTGAGGAAGGGGTCTTTGTGTCTAGATCCAGTGCTTTAGCCTGCCCTTGTACAGTGGCAGTAATCTGAACAACTACATGTGACTACAATGGGGCAGAAAATATAGCTATCTTAAGTATCATGAGAAACCATTACTAACCGTAGATAACAATAAGACAATATACACAATATACAGGATGGAGACTATATTGGTGATTTTGCAACCACAAAAAGAATCATTTTTGGCAGGCTTATTATGTATGCAGATTGTGAAACCATTAAGAGTTGTAAGGCGTTCCATCGCGATGAAGCACATGTAGGATACAAGAGCTGTCATGTCTTGAGTACAGGTTTGTTATCTGTAAACAACCCTCAAAATACTGTCTTGCCAAATCAAATAAATTCTAGTTGTCATGACTGACTCTATCCATCGGTCAGACCTCTGCAGATGTGTATGTGATGTGAGATGTGAGCAATGTGTATGTGTTGTGTAACTCAGACAGTAAAAAAATTCAACAACGCACCAGCAGATGGCAGTGTGTGCACAGATGCGAAATCTCCAACAGTACACATCCTGACAGATGTCTTCCTCAGCTTCCAATCAGGAAAGACATACATCCACCCATGGCAAAACACAGCTTGTGGCAAAACACAATTCGTTCACACTTAAATGAAGCTGGTTATTACAGCGATGAAGGTTGTATTATTATGATAATCATTTGGACAGCAGTACCAGGCACAAAAGACACACCAAGACGTGACCAGATGTGACAAAACCAGTCCGTGTTCTGTGAGTCAAGCTGTGAATGTCCATCACACCTGCAATCAGCTTTAATGAGGGGGAGTGGGGAAAGTGTCAGATTTGCACCTGCAGCACGCAGCACATGAGTCACACAGATTAGCCAAAATGACAGACTGATAACGTTTCCACGGCAACTATTAAGGAAATTGTGACCTTAAAAGGGAAGGGTAGAAAGGACCGCAGGTGACAAAGGCCTCTCCTGCTTATATCCTTCATGTGTTTCTGCACCTTCTCTCTGTCTGTCCGGTCACTGTCCGTATGTCTGTGTGACTTGCTCCCCTTCTCTTTTTTCACTATTCAATTTTTCCTCAAACACACAAACACACACACACACACAGAAAGAGAGAGAGAGAGAGAGAGAGAGTGAAAATGTGCTGTCACACACATATACACATTGTCTTTCTGTTTTCTCAGTTTTTTCTTTACTTGCTCTCTCTGTCCCAACGTCTTCCTCTTTCTCTGTCACTCTCTCTCTCTCTCTGCTCACACAGAGTAAGAGAGCAAGAGATAGAGAGACCGCAGAAAAAATCCATATACATTCCTTTGTTGTGCCTCTTGTCAGAGTGACTCTTGTGAGCGCCTGAGGTGCATCAGTGTCTTTGGCAGCGGTCACCCTCACTCACAGCAGCCTGACAACAGGTAGCCCTCCAGCCACAGCAGTGCCCTATGTTCACTCATAAACAGCAGCCTGACCACAGGTAGCCCTCCAGCCACAGCAGCGCCCTATATTTGTCTCCAGAGCCACGGCAACCATAAGACAGCTGTGGCCCTCTCACAGACAGCAGGCCATCTGCGGCAGCCCAGAATGCCACAAAGGAGCCCTCCATCAGCACCAGAGATGAGTGGGAGGGATGGAGGGATGGGGAGAGGGAGAGAGGGATGGAGAAAGGGGTGGGTGAGTAGGAAAGGGGAGAGGGGTTGAGTGGAATATGAGGGCATGGAAGAATGGAAGAGATTTAACACTGCCTTTTAGAGCACCGTCTACCAATCATACATCCATAAAAACATCCCATTTCAAAATTGCAAGCAGCAAAACATGGACCACCTGTTTCCAGAATGGAAGACAGAATGATACTAATAGATGAGGATAAACCAGGCAACTTTTTGCGCAATGTTGCCAGGCAACGTTACTACTTTAACAGATTGGTTGGGCAGTTTACCACTGACATTAGGCAACACATTTTTATCAGGAGAACTTTAATCAGGCTCAGGCAACTTTCATGATCACCCAGAAAATTAGGAGTCAATCATGCTGTTGCCCAGCAGCATTGCTGAAAAAGTTGCCCCGTGTATTATCACCTTAATAATGTCAAGAGAGAGAGAGAGAGAGAGAGCAAGAGAGAGAGATAGAAAGAGAGAAAGAGAGAAGGGATATAAGAGTGGAAGTCAAGGAATAAATGTGTAAGAGAGAAACAAAGAGAAAGGAATGCAAGAGTGTAAGATAAGGGAAATGGTGTGCGTAAGAGAGTGTAAGAGATAAAACAAGAGTAAGAATGAGGGAGAGATGGGAGAGTGGAAAATAAGAAAAGTGTGAGAAACACACAGAAAAGAAAAAAGGGAGAGAGGAAAAGCAAGGAGTGTGCGTTAACTGAGACATGGCTGTGTCATGCACCATATGTGCTCCAGATAAAACTGAATCTGGGGAAGATGCACAACAGCATGAGAGAGAGGAGAGCAAAGGAGAACAGGGGAGAAGCAGAGGGCAGATGAGGAGAGCAGATTCAGGAGAAAAGGCAGCAGATCGGTGAGAAGGAAACAGGGAGGAAGAAGAGAGAGAGGAGACAAGGAGAAGGGAGGAGAAGAGGAGACGAGGAGAGAGAGGACAAGGGGAGAGACAGGGAAAGAGGAGAGGGAGGAGAAGAGGAGAGGGAAGAGAAGAAGAGAGGCAGGAGAAGAAGAGAAAGAGAATCAGTTGAATGAAGGTGAGAGTGGGAATAGAAAAGTATTCCTGGACACTGGTAGAAGACAGATGTCAACACCTCCCCACAGATGCCTCAGTGTAGACTGGAGTTCACACTGGCCTCATGACAGAGGAGACAGAGTAGTACGGAGAAAGAGAGGAAGAGAAAGAGAGAGAGGGAGAGAATCAGTCATGGAAAAACAAAAGGTTTTGTTTGTGTGTATGTGATTGAATATTCAAAATGAACAAATACTTCTATATGTGAACATATTTGTAGAAGTGTGTGTGCATGTGTGTGCGTGTGTGTGTGTGTATGTAAACAAGCCTGCCAAAAAGGCATCGCCCCAAAACGTCTGCAGGTGTTTCGCATCAGCGTGATGTAGAACAGATGGATCTCCACACGGAGAGCCTATTATGGGAGAATGCCGCCCAATTATCACCTGCTGATGCGCCCCCTGGTGGCCTTACCCCTTATTACGCCATCCGCTGCCTTACTGTACGTGTACACCAGAAGCGACCAAAGTGACCAGAGCGGCGGAAGTCATTGTTTCTCTATGGAGGGTCGGCGAATTGGGCGAACAAAGCGAATTCGCCGGCAGCGAAGCGAACTGGGCGACCAGAGCGAAAAAGAGAAGTTAAAAGTCAGTTAACTTTATGGTAATGAGCTATGACGCGGTTCGGCGAATACCGCGAATACCAATCGGAATACATTGATTTACCAACGTCCGACAATCAGGTGGGTTCGAGGAAACAAACGGTGTAACTTTAGTACCTAGTTCCTACTTTGTATTAAAAATGGCAACGGAGAAGCTCATCACAGCAGTGGCAGGCTCTTCGGTCCACTACGACCCAGCTCTGTTTTTCTACAGGGATGCAAACAATTCTAACTAAAAAGTAAATTGATGTACTCAGTCAGCGGCTTAAATCATTCATGAATTACTGTATGAATATGAATATTTTTCAGCTGTCAGTGCATGTAGACATTTTATACTCTTTTATTCCTTTATTAACCAAACATGTCAAAGTTCAAGTACATTTATGTTTTGCCCTACGCATATACATGTATTGCCGCTTTCACAACTGTTGGTCGGGGAGTTTTTTTTTTGCTGCGGCCCTTTAAATGACTAACATTCCAAATGAAACGTCATGAGCGAACAACGCGAACAAAGCGAACTCAACGGCGAAGCTTCTTCAGCGACCTCGGCGACCTGGTCGCTTTGGTCGCTTCTGGTGTACACGTACAGTTAGGTGACGGCCACACCTGGTCTCAGCCAGGGCCAAACCAACACCAGAGCTGTATTTATCCATGACATACTTCTTTAGGCACCCCACCACCCCTCTCTCCTTTCCTGTCCTTTATTCCACACATCTGGACTTCACTGTGGACCTTCGTCTCTGCTCATTTAACCCCTGATGTCCCTTGGGGAGATGGAGGCCGTAAGTTATAGAATAAAAAACAAAACAAACAAATATCAGAGGCTGTGAAAACCTGACGTTAACAATGACCTCAAATGCCTTCTAAATGATGAAAGGATCACAGTTGGCTGTCAGCTGGTGGCTTCTGCAGCTGTTTGGTTGGCCCTGTGGTTGGCTGAGCTTTTGTGGGGATTGACTGGATGGGTTCAGAGAGCCCATGAGGGTTCAAACGGAGGGGAAACAACAATTCTAGGAGTCTTATTTTCACTTCAATTTTATTTAAAAGAATGACAGCAAAATTTTTTATGGCAGTGTTATATGCCTTTAATGACTAATAAACACACACGTGCGCACACACATACACACATTTACAATGGTATAGAGACACAGTGTGAGGGTGACAATGGTGGAAATAAAAGGGGAGAAGAGTCCCTTGGTGATTGGTGGAGGGTTTGTAGGGATTATTGGCGAACTCTTCAACTCTCGCTGTGAACCACGCTAAGCTCCCTTATGTCCCAGGGACACATACACACCCACACATGCGCATGCTTACAGACACAGAAAACACACACACACACACACACACACACACACACACACACACACACACACACACACACACACACACACACACACACACACACAGTATGACCCTCAGTAACTGCCTGCATACAAAGAGCAAAAGCATCTCTCCCTTTGGAATTCAATGTTTACTGGGTTTTCACCAAACACACACACACACACACTTCACTCTTTTACTCACATTGTTATATATACAAGGCGAGATAGTTACTACCACATATAAAAAACAGTTACCACAGTTCTCTACAGAGCAAAGACATCCCTAGCTCACATAGACACAAACACACATGTACACAACCCCCCCCAACACACACACAAATACACACACACACACACAGTTCAAATGTCTACACATTTCTCAGGAGTGTCATCAGAATGGCTGTATGTCAGGTTTAAGGCCTCGGGCAAAGGAAGAGGCCTTCTGAACCCTCTGCAGATGTGCTTTGACTCCCCATAGGCTAATGAACATGATGCAATACCAGAGGTCGGATGGAGGCCAGTGTCAGCACAGATGAAAGAGAATAAGAAGGGGTCGGTTGGAAGTGTGTGTCAACAGAAACAAAATATAGCGTAAAAAAACAATTTTGATTACACCAAATCAATTTTTGTTTGTTGTGGTTGCTGACAACTAACACGATGGCTGGCAAAGATGCATGAGAACAATCTTTCCCAAAATACATTAAACCTTATGTTTTAAAGATATGAAACTCAGAGAGTAAATAATGGTGTTTATTGATATGATGACACAAAATGAATTGATGGCTACAGCAACAACCTACAATTCTTAAAACAAAAAATAGCATCCTTTAAAATCTGCATCTTAACCATTCTATTTTATCATAAACAACCAGGACATGAGGCCTTAACTTACCTCTGGGGACAGCCTAGTGGTTAGAGATTTGGTCTTGGGATTGGTGGATTGCAGGTTTGTCCCGTTCCAGTAGGAGGAATGTGGGTGGAGGAGTAAACAACTAGTGCTCTCCTGCACCCTCATCCATGGCTAAAATGCCCTTGAACAAGGCATTTAACCCCACATTGCCCCAGGCACTGTAACTGAAACCCTGTACCTAAATAACTGTAAATCACTCTTGATAAGACATCAGCTGAATGTAATTTAACCTCGGTTATAGTTACCAAATGACCTACATGGAATAGCCATGGGCTGTGCCTGTTGTCCACTCTGCTGTTTCTTCTGTTATGTTAAAGGACCGTTCACACCTAAAACAATAACTATAAAGATAATTATAACTATAACTTTGTAAAAATCATTTTAACTTTAGTGAATGTTGCCATTCACATATCAACTATAACGACAACGACAGGCTGAATGATATCGTTGGGACCACTTTCAGAGCGATTTTATGAACTATAAAAGCATTGTCAGCCAATCAGAATTCATAAGAATTCACAGGACATCATGTTCTATTAGATGTTTTAATCACGAGTAGAAGGTTGCCGTTAAAATGCCGTTCTTCAGTGTCGACGCCAATATTGTTGTAGTTATAGTTGTCCTTATCGTTATAGTTCTTGGTGTGAACAGACACTAAGGTTTGTTTCCCATCATGCTCCTCCTCGTGACTGGTCTGCGCCTTTATGCCACATGGCTTCCTTTGTTCCCTGTCCGTTTGTCTCACCTTGCACTGTGTTCAACTTTGCAGCCTGGCTTCTCTGAGTGGCTTAATGGTTTTGAGTTGCCTGCCTGTTTTTTTATCTGTATGACTGATTTTGGTGGCTGGGGTTTGGGGCTGTCTGTCAGCCTGCTGGCCTGTTTTTCCACAGTTGTGTTTAATTGTTTTCGTCTGTCTGTTTCTGGATGTCGATTTTGGCTGTTAGATTGGAATGTAATGCCTGCCTCTGATTTCTCCGTGAATCACTGCTTGATTTTTCTTACTGATTTACTGATTGGGTTGATCTTTTTTTCTTACTGATTCACTGATTGGCTTGGTCTACAACAAACAGTTTTCAAATTTTCAGCCAACTGTTTCATGTATTTGATTTCCCTCACCAATACTAGAACAACACTTCTAAGGTGGCACGCATCAAATCAGCACACTTTTGGACCTTACTGTCACAGCTATAAACAAAAGGCTGGTTTTGTCCCTGGGCTCAGTCAGATTTTACGTTATAGAGTTCAGGCAAATTCTATGGGTGACTATGATTTTGACTTGCTGTATCTCCTCACTAATATTACTCAAGCTCTTTACAACCTCTGAAATTTAAATCGTTGGTATGGGCTCCACTCATAAACACCACTAACAGAACTTTCTAGGAGTTTCTAACACAACTTCTAAAGCCAGAGCTTAGATTGCAGTGAACAGGCCTCCAACATACAGCATATACACCAACACCTCTATGTTAACAAAATCTACATGTACATTAGAGATCTGGTGGCATAAACTCAAAGACCTACATACAAAATACATGACCATTTGTGAGTTATACTGGTATAATTCACTAAAGTCTGTAGCTGTCATATGCTCCGATACTGTGACCAATATGATCACTGGAGTCACTTTAGAAATATAATTTAAGAAATTTACACAGGCTTTCTCCCAAAAGACAGATGACTTAGTACATATACAAGCTAGCCTTGATAACTGCTTAACAATCTGTCTTTGCTTTAAATTACCTTTGAAACAAATTACTTTATTGACGGTCCCCAGCCTTAAAACATGACGTTGGGATTGTCTGTCTCATTATAGTTATACTTGATAGCAAAACTCGTCAATATTGTCAATGTTGGGAATTTATACTGAGTCAATAAACTGCTCCTTAATGCTAAATCTTGGTCTTTTGCCAACATTTCATCATAAGATAGAGTTTCCATAGTTTTTATACAATCAGATATTACCATTTTTTTAAAATAATAATAAAAAATAAAAGTCCAAGGTACATAGACTTGCAACTGTAGAAAGACACCCTTTAATATACATCTGTTAGATTATGTTACCATTAGAAAATATAAGATTGTACAAGAACCCAATGAAACACTGTTGAAGGATTAATTTTAACTGCTACCATCAGCCTGCTGATACCTATTAGGCACATTTGTAAACACAGAACTGGACCATGGCTTGCTTTGACTTTGGTGATAGCACCAGCACCATATACTCAAATGGAATTATAGTTTCTCTTGTCATGAGCTTGTTTCTTATCCACTTCTCATCACCTTTTCAAATATCAAAAGTCTCTCCTCAAATCATGTGCCACACAAAGCTAATAGGGCATGCGGTGCACAGTAAGAAAGAGCGCAAAAGTTCAGAGAGCATGGAAGTACATGGCTGAAGAGGCCTGATGAAAGATATAGAGGCTTCGAAGATTCAAATGACAGCCCTTTGAGCAGCAAGCTCAGCGCTGGTAAAGTGCTAATAGAGGCGTTCCCAGAGGTGACGAGGAAAAAAGTGGTCCATAGTACCCAGGTAACATGCTGAAATGCTGAGTGTTAATGAGGTGTGATCTGTTGTGAGAAACACACACACATACACACAAGGACATACGCATATACATACATGCATATACACATAGAAATACACACAAAACACACACACACTCACTCAGCAAAAAGAAACCTTCTCCAGGGCGCCCTTGCAATTTTACTGTTCATAAAGTCCAGGCAGGAAGATTAAAGACTTCAAATAAATCTTTGATAAAGGTTTTAAGCCACCTGCTGAAGCGGTGGAAAACACATCAAACACAATGCCGGTGCACTCTCCTTGTCCTTTGCCAAAACTAGTCTATCCTCTTTCTTTCCTCCCTCGCTCAGGCCACTTTTTAATATAGCACTGTTGGTGGTCCTAGTGTTTTTCTCCATCGATCATACTCCCTGTACATTTATCATCTATGTTTATATTTACTATATGTTCATAAGTTTTGAAAATGATAAAAAAGGAACAAGTTGTATTTTCTGCATATTATTATGTAGGAACCTCATAACTCATGTAGAAAAAAGGGCAAGTTTTTATGGCAAATGCTCAATGGACGACTTTGGGCATCTAGTGTCAGTTCTGCCACTCTGGACAATGGCACAGGTGAAATACCGTCAAGCTGCAAATAATAGCCTAGGCGTTTATTTTCCCAAATGATTCAACAGTATGCAGCTAACATGCATTGGCCAGTACTTGCAATTTCAGGGATCTGCAGAGCGAGATCATTTGTGAGTTAAAGGGAAATTTCAGAGTAAAATGAACTTTGGGAATGTTAAAACAACGTAATGAGTTGGTATATTTGTTGAGGAGCAAAACTATGCTAGCCTGATGCACTTCGAACTTTACTATTTTTACCATTTTTGTCAAAAAGGCTCACAATGCTAGTTATCAGGGCACAGAGGCAGCGTTAAGATATCTGTACATTTAAAACATTTAAAAAGCACAAAGTAGCGCCACCCTCCCTTGACAAAAACAGTAAAAATAGTAAAGTTCGAAATACACAGAAGTTTTCCATGCGTAAAAAAAGAAGCGGTAGAGTCTGTGGGCGGGGGCGTCAATAAGCTAAATTCAACGGCAAGGTGAAAATCAGACCCGGTCTTTATTTAAGACCAGCATTTATTGCCCAAATGTGTTGCTATTCCAAGCTATTAAAAGAGACAGGCGTCTATTCGGCTATTATTTGCAGCCTTACGGTGAGTAAATATATACATATATATATATATATATATATATATATAAAGATTGAAAAACGTCACAAGAAATTATCTCAGCCTGTTGGAAGATTCCAGAGTGTTCATTTTTTAAGAAAAAAACTTTAGTGACTGAAGTATGTGTGTGTGTACCCAACCCAACACACACCCACACAAACACACATATGTGCTTAGTGGATGATTTTTTTTATTTTTCACACTCAATCTTAGCTCTTTTGATGAGCAACCTGTTTGTACCATTGTCATCCTCCCCCTCCTCCTCTGTCTGAGTCATCCCGAGCTGTTATCATCAAAACAAACAGGAAATGCAGACAGGAATAGCGTGCTGGGGACCGAGGGGTTCAGCAACCGAGGGGTTGGGCCACTCAAGGTGGTTTTCACGCTTCTTTCAGATGTGTGGAGACCAATCAATCATCACTTTTCTTCTCTTCTCTTCTCTTCTCTTCTCTTCTCTTCTCTTCTCTTCTCTTCTCTTCTCTTTTCTTCTCTTCTCCTCTCCTCTCTTCTCTTTTCTTTACCCTCTGTTTCCTTTTCTCTGACTTGTAATTACACCTAAAGACTTTGCTTCACGAGTCTACTAGTGACTGTGCTGCTTGAGTGATTTTGTTGATTTTTTGACTTTGAGTGAGAGTTTATAGCAACTCGCTAAAGCTAAGCATGGGAGGTGTGCTGAAGGATGCTAACGCTAACAAGGCTATGCCCACTTTCCCTCTGAGAACCGTCCATTGCACATTGCACAATGCACATCAAATCAAATGCACATTATGCTCTTCACTTTGCTTCGAGACAGAACATTTCAGTTCTTTAAACCCAGCCCAGGAGAGGACTTTAGAATTTCCCAATGCCATCTTGCACTAATCACGCCCATTTAGCTGTTAAAGGTGCTTATGCATTTGGTCCACATTGTGTCATTTTTGTCTCCACACACTATATCTTAATAGGCGTCTGCTATTGTGGGATGAACTGAATGTGTGCTCATCTAAATGATGTGGGCCCGTCTAAGGTTTCACCCTTGCAGTGTTTATGTGTGGCCTTTCGGAGTGTAAACCAACAGTGGGTACAATGGCTGGGGATACAGTAGCCTTAAGCTACTGTTGGGTGTGCTTGTTTTCTCGTCTTGCTTCCCTTGGGATCCCTGCTGCTCAAATATAGCACAACACCTGGCTGCCACACACACACACACACACACACACACACACACACACACACACACACACACACACACACACAAATACAGACCGATGGACACTCCCACAAGCACACACGCGTACACACGCAGACACACACGCAGACACACACGCAGACACACACGCAGACACACACACAGACACACACACACACGCAAAAGACACAATTTTCATTTCTATAAAAAAAATCACAGTTATCTATGGTTATCTATTTCTCAGATATAGCTGTGACACATTTTGGAGGAGGTGATAATGTTACTCGAGTCTGTAGTATTTCAGGAATTAACCATTTGGTCTGATCTGAGGTGATCTGTCAAAAATTAAAAATACACATCACTTTCGGGCGATCTCCATATAAAAAAAATACAAAAATAAAAGACTTCTCTTCCAACCTGCATTTGCACTAGATACATTTGGGAAGTGCTCTCTTTCCCATGATATCTTCTTAACAGCCTGTCCTGTGTGGTTTAATCCAGATGGGATGTGCAGGGTGCTCTGTGGTAAAATATATGCTTTATGGAGCCTCTAGACTCAGTGGGAGGTCCCCTATTAGCTCTAAGCATATTGCTTCTTCACAGGGAGCCATACTGAGATCTGGGCAGACCCATTTGAAGGAGTAATGGGATGCTTCTCACAGATAACTGTGGGGTTATCCTTGAGGGAGACTGAGGAGGAAAAGCAACATTAAAATACCTGGAACTGAGAAATTTCCTATTTATGATGGGAGCCTACTTTTGCTACTTTTGTGATTAATGCCTGGAGTAGCATTTGAATTCAGACAGTGAATTCAAACATTTTTACATTATATTATGTTACATTTAGCTCTTAATGGCATCATTGCATAATTTTTCATGAATTTTGCGATGATCTCTCTGGTATTAATGAATGCCCTGTAAGCCAGTTTTGGGGGGAAAAGTGCTCCTGTTACAGGCTGTTCTAGTTTGGTGAAGGAGATGGAGCAGGGAGAATGACAAGTTCTCCGCTATGTTTTCTATTTCTATTATTTAGTCACAGGCTAGAATCATTCAAAGCCCATTCGGTCATAGCACACCAAATAGAAGATTTAAATGTTCTAAACAAACACACATACTTACCTATATTTCACTGTGAATGTGTGCTGCAACAAGACTTCTCCAGTAATCACAACTGTGGCATGGCTTTTTCTAATTAACAAACTTACGTCACTTTGTTTGCCTTATTCGCTCGTTTCCGCCTATTTTCTTTCATTGAATATCGCAGACAATTGGGGTAGAAGAACATTTTCACATGCAGCATGCATATGCAATTCGGAGTGACCTATTGTATTTCAAAAACAGCAAGTACTAAAAGGTTTCTTGTGGGATGAGACCTTTAAGAGACTTTTATCCAGAGCGACTTACAGTGAGTTAGGTACAGGGACAGTCACCTTAGAGCAACATGGGGTTAGATGCCTTGCTCAAAGGAACCTCAGCCATGAATTGGGGTGCAGAAGAGCACTGGTTATTACTGGTATTCATTACCTCACCCACATTTTTTTCTTACTAGTGCGGGACTGGAACCTGTGACGTCCTGATCCCAATGTGTTTACATCATTCAGTTCATTACTTCTTTCCTAGTTCCTACTTATGTTTTGATTCAGGTTAACAAATTGAACATGAGTAATATTTACAGAACCGACACTGCTGGTGGTTTCTGCTTTGACAAAAAAATGTCTGACATTTTCAGAAGTGAGAAATCACACATTACTCAGGTGCAGACAGATCTTGCTGATGCTTCTCATGTCCACACTGAAACACAGCTAGGTGAGAGAATAACAGACAAAGGAGTAGGAGGAAGGGCAAGAACAATGATGGGCACAGGAGAGGAGAGGAAAACGGGAAAAGGAGGTGGAAGGAGAGGGGATAGGAGAGAAAAGTGGGGAGAGAAGAGGAGGGAGTGGGGTGAGGAAAGAAAGGAAGAGGTAAAGAGGGGAGAAGACGAGCAGAAAGAGGAGAATAGAGTGAAAAGGAGGGAAAAATGGTGATGGTGGGAGAGGAGAGAGGAAAAAAGGAAAGGAGGAAAAAGGAGGGGAGAGGAGAGGAAGGGAGGGGAGAGGAGAGGAGAAGAGAAGAGAGCAGATGAGAGCAGATAAGAGAAGAGGAGGTGAGAGGAGAGGAGGGAAGGGGAGAGGAGAGGAGAGGACAGGAGGGGAGGAGGGAAGAGGAGAGGAGAGAGAGAGAGAGAAAGGAGAGGAGAGAGAGAAAGGAGAGCCATGCTGTTTCAAGCAGATGCCTCGTCCCTTCAGAACCCGTCAATAACCTGTCACCTCAGCACACAGCTGCTGGAATGATTACTAGGTGTGGAACCATATAGCTCTCAGACACAAAACACACACACAGGCATACATACACTCAGACACAGACACACAAGCACTCATGCACACACACACAAAAAGACACACACAGACACCGCCCCGCCCCGCCACAAACACACACACACACACACACACACACACACACACACACACACACACACGCACACGCACACGCACACACACACACACACACACATCAAACATCTGTTCCTGAAATATTTTCTCCTCTCTCCTACTCCTTCCCCCATTCCCCTCTCTGTCACACAGACACACAGACACACACACACACCCACGTGCACACACACACACACACACACACACACACACACACACACACACACACACACACACACACACACACACACACACACACACACACACACACACACACACACACACACACACACAGATTGATGCTTTCTCTCTCATGTCTTTCAGCTATTTGACTGTCTGAGGTGGAGTGTCTATGAATATGCAAAGTATTCCAAAGTGCTTTGGATTTCACACAGGGCACTCAGGCAGTCCATGCAAACTCAGATGGATGGCTCGCACAGCCATAGTGGTGGTTCTAAGGGGTGGTTCTAAGGCAAAGGTTTTCTCAACTATTTTCTCTATCTGCACGTTTGTGTGTGTCTCTGTCTGTGTACGATAGGGGAGGACAAACGGGTCTCTTGTTCCGGGCCCAAGGAAAGGGGGGGCCCAGAACTGTTCCCTCCCTAAATTATGGTATATGGGGGTACACTCCTCTATGGGACACCTTCAGGTTTCTTTAACACCTAACATATTTCTCTGACATCTCTGTGTGTGTGTAATGTGTGTGTGTATGTACACCTGAATATGTGTGTAGGAAAAAAAGAAAGAAAGAAAGAAAGAAAGAAAGAAAGAGGAAAGAAAGAAAGAAAGAAAAAGAGAAAGACCTTAGCATATTAATTTAGTTAATAAACTACACAGTAAAGAAGGCACCCATTTACTGTAATGTATTCCATGTACACACACACACACACTACACACACACACACACACACACACACACAGGTCAGAGAAATATTATAGGCGTTAAAGAAACCTGAAGGTGTCCCATAGAGGGTATCTTCACACACCAGTGCTCCAGCTAAGCAGCGCTGTAGCCGTGTGCCTGTGATCATTTGGAATGTTCCAGAATGTTCCAGAATGTACCGCTGCAGGCACTGCTCTCTGTGCCGCTGTTGCCGAGGTGCGGAGGATGCACATTCTCATCATGTCTGCCCCTCTGGGTCATATGCCGCCCATCTCTCCCCCACCCCCCATCCCATCCCGCCGCCAATCCCCCTTCCATGTTCCCATTCGCTCGCCATGTTTAACATGCGGCCTTCCCGACAGATTATCTGCCTGAGGTTCACCTTTAGATGACTTTAGAGTGAATGTCTGGGAAGACAGCCAGGCCAGATCCCTTCGATTGCTTGTGGGGGAAGAGAGGTTGATAGTAAATGTAGAGAATGGGATATCAGCATTGATATTAGCCCTACGCACACACACACAGACACACACAAACACACACATACACACACACACACACACACACACACACACACACACACACACACACACACACACACACACACACACACACACACACACACACACACACACACACACACACACACACACACACACAAGCAGACCAGCACACACTAGAGAGCTACACTGAAATACTTAAATAGCAGTGTTTAATTGCAATGTTTCGGTCTACTGACCATCATCAGGCAACTTTACAAAACAAATGGTTCAATCAATAATGAACTGAGTTCTCAATGAATTGAATGCTCATCTGAATACCTTCTTAAAAATCAGTAGGCCTACCATTAGGTTAAGGTTATAGTCAGAGACACTGTCTTTCCGTGCTCTTTTAAGTGTGACCAAACTCCAAGATGAAATCTCTGTGATTTTTACTGGCATGTAAGTATGAAAGTAGCTTTGGTTAGTGGAATTAAAATACATTCTGATGTATTATCCACCCATTGAGAGCCTTAATGTAGCACACTTATAACAATGAATGTTTGGCTTTGGTCTAGGCTGTAGCTCTGGGATGACTAAAATGGACATGACATGCAAGGGTTGTCCACTGATAGCCCCAATGGATAAGGGCTAATGTGAGCTTAGAGCTACTGGCGAAATAGAAAATGAAGCAGGAGGAGGTGTGCTACATCGGCCCAGTGTGTCTAACACAGTGAGCAGCAGGTAAGGAGAAGGAAAAGGAATCACTTTTATGACTTACGACCGAACAGGTAGTGGATGAGCAGTGCACTTGCAATGCTAAAACATGATTTTTAACAAACTAAACCAGTTCATGCATATCAAAAGACTAATTCCACTCATGGAAGTTCTGCATTAGCTCCTGGTATAACCATATGCCATTTTGTCCCATAAGTCCAGAATCAATGAAAGCCTTCCTCCACTTTCAGTTCCATCATTGTTGGTCTGAAAAGTGGAGACGTACAGAGCGTTTTGATCTCACAGAGACTGAAACAGAATAATTGATCCATCAATAATGGATCCATCAATCACCTCTTTTGGGCTCCTCCCAAACTTTGTTTACCAAAACATCATGCCAAGTAATTTTGTGTAATTCATCCATCGATTCAGATTCAAGGCAGTTTTCTTTAGTTAATTTGTACTTCTCCTTATTTAATCTTGATGTGTTTAACTTGTTCTTGATGTTTTCATCGATTTTAATCCTGACTTCACAGCGTAAACACGCATTAATGCCAATCTAATTCATTTGTCTAAAGAGTCTGTAATTGTTTAAGTGTCTAATCAACTAAATTAGTATGTAAGATTAGTATGTGGCTGGGAGTTCCCTGAAGTATCTAACCAAATCTCATTAACATTTTTTCTTCTCTTCTATCTTTTAATTTTGTATGTTCCTTTTTTTGTCAAATCACCTGTCAGATAGATACAAAGGGCCGATTTAGTATACCAGATCTCCTCTGTCCTCTCTGCTGATCCACAGCCACCATAAAGCTCACCTTCGCCTCCCTATATTCTTAGTGAAAATAAAAAGAGAATAAAAGTCTCCTATTGCAGGACAGTGAAAGTAAAAAGAAAACAAAAGGCTGCTATTGCAGGACAGCAGTATCAAAGTGTCTCAGTGACAGGGTGGTTTAAATTTCGTATCTGGATTCAATTGGTGTGCATGGTGTGAGAAAGAAAGGTTTTTTTTTCAAGATCATTTGAAAAACAATCAGGTCATCTCCCCACTGCCCTGGTCCACAGATATCTTCCCTTTATCTAGGCTAATGGTGTGTCTGGGGAGGTTGTGTCACCCTTGTGGGTACTTTGTAAAGGCTGTCACTCCTGACAGCTGTAGCTGTTGATGTACTGCTCGCCCATTACGACTGACCATAGGGGTAGCCAGCCACTATCATCTCCTCACTTACAAACCTTAAATATGACATGGTACTGTGTGTAGGCACTGCTGTAATAAATTGGCTCAAATGAACAGTTCCAGTTCCAGTTAAATAAACAAACCACTTTCACTGGGGTACTTTACTCTCAAGGATTTTTGGACTTTTGCTTGTGTCTTCTCAAACACAGCAATAGGCCAATTCTTCACCTTTAGATAATCAGCTATTAGAGGTTTCTTTCTGTTAGGCACAATTTTCCGCATACTGTTGGTGCAAGGGTGACTATGCTATCCAGATGGAAGTTTGCCCTTAGTTATGCCTCTAAATAAAGACCTTACGGGAAAAAAAGTCTGCAACCAACTATTTCCCGTGTCTTGTATTACATATTGTCTTGAGTTACATTAATATAAGCACAGCAGCACAGCCAGGGCCATATTTATTTCTCCCTCATTAAAGCAGAGAGTGTGCCAAGTTCTCCAGTCTGATGTTACATATCGCATCCCACATCAAATAACTGGCACAGCCACTGACGTGGCCATATGTTAGGCTGGTGCACATAGACACTGTTTGACTCGACACACACAGACACACACATGCACACCCAGACACGCACACACAGACATACACACACACACAGACACACACACACACACACACACACACACACACACACACACACACACACACACACACACACACATACACACAGACACACGCCAACAAAGGCGGACACTCGCAGATGCATACACACACACACACATACACACACACACACACACACGTACATACACACACACGTACACACACACACGTATACACACACACACACACACACACACACACACACACACACACACACACACACACACACACACACACACAGTTCTCTCACTCATACTCACTCACCAAGTCTCAGAGGTGCATTTCATCCATAATTTGTTTAGCTGTGAGGAATAACACAAGGGCTGTGCTCTGGGCTGCAGAGTGAGAGCCTGCTGCTGCTGCTACTGTTGTTGCATGCCTGTCCACATCTGTGTTCCAAGAAGAGAGCCCGAAGCAGGCCCAGTACCTGGCCCCACCGCACCTACACCCCCCGGCCCTCTCGCACAACACACTCCTCGCCCCCCCACATTCTGCCTCAGCACCACACACACACACACACACACCATCCACAGCACAGCCCCACAGCCCCAGGGAGAGAAAAAGGTTTTAAACTTATCCACACACAGACACACACACACACACGCACACACATATGCACGCACACACACATGCACAGAAAGAGAGAGAGAGAGAGAGAGGGAGAGAGAGAGAGAGAGAGAGACAGAGAGAGAGAGAGAGAGATAGAAAAGGTTTTAAACTTATCCACACAGAGATACACACAGACACACACTAACACTGGGCACACACAGGTTGTAATACGTATAACAGGATTACATTTACCATTTCCATAAACCTCTTAGGAGAAAACCATACTGCCCCCAACCACCACCCCCCTCCTCGATCGATATGGGGGAAGTGAGCGATAAAAGCAAGGAATTCAGCTTAAGCTGTCCACAGTTGGGCAAATAATAGTTTAGCTAAATTCAGCTGTACCACTCAGCTTACAAGCAGACACCCCCCCTGAATATTAATTGTTTTAAGACAAATCACCTTTGATGACAAAGAGTTAGTTGTGTCCATCTGTCCACTCCCAGCATCAATCACCATCTGACACAAGGACCAAAGTAAGCAGAAAACATCTGAACAGTGCACATGTTAAGACATACTCAGGAGCCATAGTCACAGTTCTGAGCTTAGGTCATGTGTCAATAAGTCAGATATTCAACTTCTTTTTCTGTAGTTCTTCTCTGTCTACTGTATAGTACACACATGACAGACACTTAACAATACAATTAGAAAATATATATATATATCTGTTAAACTCATAGGAAGGATGCCTGGCCACCTGTTAAACTATTCTGTATGATGTATGCATTTTAAAAATCACCTTTGATGACTGGGAGCTGGCTGAAGGCAAACTGGACTGCTTTGAAACAGCAGATGAGGGGCTGCAGGTGGGTTGAGGGAAATATGGGAGAGATGGTGATGATGGGGTGCTATCTAACCCAAACATCCTTTGAGAGGCAGGCGGACATCTGATCTTCGTCATGCCAAAAAGGAGTCCTGTTACACCTAGACACAATGAGGAAAAAATAAAACAGTTCAGCTCAAGCTGTCCACAGTTATATTGATTCAGCTAAATTCAGCTGAACTACCACTCATCTTAAAAGCGGACAACCCACTGAAATATCCCAAAGAGCCAAGGTAAAATAAAAACATAAAATAAACATTAAAAATAAAAACAGACATGGTTTTCCTGAGAGGGTTGCTAGGAAGAAGCCTCTGCTAGTCAGAAAGAAGCAGACTGCCCTCATCCACTACTACACCACACAGCCCCTGGACGTACACGTGGGATAATAGTCTGGTTGGATCAAAAGTCAGGTGGAAATCAGGAGGGACATAAGTTAGTCAATTAATCAATTTGATTAATCTAAGAAGAGACCTTTCAGAATGGATCTGGGCCAAATTTGGAAGTAGAGGAAAAACACAGCACTACCAAGGCACGCA
>CM050219.1:1702500-1727500 GCA_027475355.1 Coilia nasus | reverse complement strand
ATATATAGGAAGAAATCCATGACTCAAATATGCAGCACCCGTGACCTAAAATTTGTTCCGCGCCTGAAGAAAATGTTGTTTATCAATAAATGTTGCGCTTAAGCACCTGCGCTGTCTCTTAGCTACGATACAACATGCGTGGGTGAGTACTTTCATATAGCTACTGTATAGAACTTGTGGCATTTCATATACTACATGGAACTTGTATCATTTGCACCATTTCCACAGTGGCAGGTAAAATGACAAAATTCACCCCCCAACGCTCATATTTACCCGCATTTGGCGGGTGGCGGGTGGTTAATTTCCATCCCTGGTGTGTGTGTGTGTGTGTGTGTCTGTGTGATCGTCTATGATTTTCACACAATCTTGTTTTGTATTACAATCTTGTTTTGTATCTGGGTAAAGTTGAATGTTTGAATGTGTGCATGTGTCTCACTCTCTAATAAACATATCTTCTCTCTCTCTCCTCCCCTCCCTTTTTTCTCTCTGTCCCTCTCTCTCCCCTTCTCTTTCTGTCTCTCTCTCCACCTTACTCTCATGCACTCTCATTCTTCTTACATTTACTCTAATTGACAGACACACACATACACTCACACAGACACATTCAAAGATATTTTCCCTCACTCACACACTCATGGCAGATGTATACTCATAGACTCACGGATTTTTAGCACATATACACCCACACCTACACACCTCCTTCATTCGGTCTCTGTCTCTTTCTCCCTCTCTCTCCCTCTTTTTCTCTCCCTTTTTACACCCACACCCACATATACACCCACACCTACACACATATACACACCACACATATACCCATATTTAAACACATACACACACCTGCAAACACACACACACACACACACACACACACACACACACACACACACACACACACACACACACACACACACACACACACACACACACACACACATGCCAAGCCCTGTGTGATACCACAGTGTCCTGCTGGGAGTGAGGAAGTAGGTCAGCTGTGCTCAGGGCATGCATATTTGCTTACAGAACATAAAGTCAAAGAGTTGCAACTTCAGGGGAAAAAGGGAGAAAGTTTCTTTGGCATGATTAGACTCTCACTTAGGCCTTATGTACCATTTATGTCACTGGCAAGACGTAAGTGGAGCTGGCTGGATCTCAGTAAATGTGTGTTTCTGTGTGTGTGTGTGTGTGTGTGTGTGTGTATCAGTAGTAATAGGCAGCCTTGCCATGGCGATGTTTTCTGAACCCATGATTGTCAAAGTGGCATTTCACATCTGAAAAATATGTAAATCCTGTTCATGAAAAATGTAATTAATGGGTTCAAATAAAGAATTATGTGTGTATGTTTGTGCATGCGTGTGTGCACCTTTATGTATGTGTGTACAGTACTTATGTATTTGTACACATGTGTTACTGTAACATGGTCATAGGCAGGTGGCACTACACAAACCAGAATTTAATGCAAAATGTGATAATTTTAAAGTAAATACTTCTTGATAATAAGGTGTAGAGTGGTCCGGCATAGACATCTGGACACTCTCCACACAAACCAGCTGAAAATAGAAGGCAATCACTGGACTGGAGTCCAACAGGGAACTGAACTGTTGGGAATTATGGGAAGACCTGGAGAAGATCACTAGAGGGTGAGGCAAAGATGACAGAAGGCCCAGCTGAGTATGGCTGGCCAGTTCAAAGAGTTGGTTGCTGTGGTATGGTATGGTGTAGTGTGGTGTGGTATGGTGTAGTATGGTGTGGTGTGGTATGGTGTAGTGTGGTGTGGTATGGTGTAGTGTGGTGTGGTATGGTGAAGTATGGTGTGATGTGGTGTGGTATGGTGTAGTGCGTTGTGTTGTGGTGAGGTATGGTGTGGTGCGGTGTGGTGTGGTGTGGTATGGTGTGGTGTGGTGCGGTTGTAGCAGCTATGCACCCCTTTGGAGTCAACAGAAATTGTTAGTCGAATAGTCCAGGATGATACTTCAATAACTAAGCAGTCTGTATCAATGAGACTATGGTGACACACACCATAGTTGAAAGTTGAAACAGCTTTATGTATATAATGCAGTGGATTTTAATTAGTTGTAGACAATCTTCTAAAAACATTAAAATGGAAACCGAAAAGTCCAACGTCTTAATAAATTCACACAGTAATGTCCACTCATAAACACTATTTATGTCACATATTTGATTCAACATTCCCCCTTTTCCACCCTGTATCTCACCTGGCATATTCAGTATCTATATTTGATACTCTCTCAACTGTGAGACTGTTTTTAAAAAACATAACCTCAAGAGGGAAGATAGTCTGTTACTTTTAATAGTATGCTTTGGTGAAAGAATCTGCACTGATGAAAAAAGTAGCATTATTTTTTCATGAGTGTGCTTGTGAATTATTCATTCTGACCTAGGATGCTCCGTGTAGCATGCAGGTCTCCATCTCCAGTGCACTCACCCCTTGCCTCTGCAGTGAATGCTGGCATTGTCCAACATTACAACAAAACAAAAGAAAACTACAGCCAAGAAAAGTAAAATAAAAATAACAACAGCAGTGTTTTACGCCACGGCGATCGTTAGGACCGTTAGGACACCCCACCCATCCACCTCCCCACCCCACCCCACCCCCTCACACCGGCATGCGGCTTAGCTAATTATTATAATCGTCTGGTTGATGGGGTGTCCTCGGCTGGTGGCCCAGTCTGCTGTGTGCCCCGCTAATCCCATCAGAGGCCGATACCCTCTCAAAGCCGCTGCCTCTCCTGTTATTAGGGCAGACAGCCCGCGCTGGCTTAGCAGCCGCGTCGGAAGCCTCACTTGTCGTTATTGCACTATACGCCTTTCTCTCTCTACCCCTCACTGCAGAAAGAAAATACACACAGAATTAATACATATGGATTATCATGGATTGTATTGGCATGGTCAGTTTCAGTATGTTGGAGGCCTCTGGTAGTAATTATTTGACTGTAATCCCCCCTCTCTCCCTCTATCGCTCAGTCTTAATCTGTCCTTTCTGTAAGAATACTAAATTAATAAGCATAGGTCATTGACTCTGCCATATGAGTCTTCTGCATTAATCATTTGCCTAACAGTAGCATTCTATGTATCTGCCAATGAATGCATCGTATACAAGCAAATGATTAATAGATATTAGTACAAAAGGACTTGTAGGTTTTTACATTTGATGTCTTTTTATGTAGATGGTGCACACACACATACTGTAGATACACACACACACACACACACACACACACACACACACACACACACACAAACAGAGGCACTCCCCCCTCCTGATGTCTCTTTCTGAGCTCTCTGGCTGTGTGGACCAGGGCCACAGGCTGCATTTGGTGCCAAGGCTCTGAGAGTGGCCACCGATCACTCTCCTAATCCCTGCCCACCCTCTCTCTCTGTCCCTGGGCCGCTGGCTTTCACCCACAATAGCCTCATTTGCCAGGAAAGTGCACTCTTTTAATTCCCCTTTAACTTCCTCAACTTTACTCTGGTGATGTACGACAACAAGCACACACACCCATATGACTGCCTGAGATTAAAGGGTTTGAGAGTTCGCACCCACCCCTAACCCCTACCCTCCCAAGAAAGGCAGGCTGCGTTTTGTGTTTAATCAAACATTTGAACGGAATTCGCTATCAGCGCAGCATGAGAGCGTGCTGGAGTTGCATTACTGTATATTAACGCCGTGATAAAGTCCCCTGTTGCTTCCGCGGTTGCTCTTGCAGGAAACGCTCCTGGATAAGGATGCAGGGGGTTGGCATAATGTTCTGTTGTCCTACAGAAAATTACACGGAGCGCAACAGCAAATGGGCTTCTCTGGGGAGACCCGACAACAAGGCTGCGATGAGACGGAAGAAATTAGCTTAATTAAACACAAACTTCTCGGGCTCCAGGGCCTAAATTATGCCAGTTTATCAGGTGGCCAATTACAGATATTTGGCATGCAGAGAGGGAATGAAGACAGCAGCAGAAAGTCAGTGCCCTGGGGAATGTTTTTTGGTTTGCTCTTACTCGAGACTCTGTCTGCTCTCTTGGCCTCCACAGTCCTGTGCTAGTACAGCCAACATGAACAAAATAAGAAAGTCGAGCGCAAGGCAAGGCAAGTTTATTTGTATAGTGCATTTCATACACAATGGCAATTCAATGTGCTTAACAAAAATGAAAGCAAAAAGCATAAAAGATACAATAAATGTAAAAGCATAAAAGTAAAGTAAGTATGTGGTAAATAAAATATATAAAAGCATAAAAACACATAGAATAAGTATAAAATTAGTAGAAATCATTAACAGATTGCATCTTGTGTCACAATCCCTCCTTCCTGGAACTTGGTTGTAAGAGACAAATAAAGGCTGATACAGTGGTGAATAATATATGAATGGTGTGGGTGTTAATTGCAATGAGGGTAAATAGAATGAAGGGGCATTCTAAAGCCTTTGTGATGCTTGATGTTACTTACCTCGAACACCTTGTTCTTTATTCTTCGTCTGGCAGAGGGTCCTGAATTCCTAGGGGGAAATTGTATGCATGTTTATGTGTGTGTGTGTGTGTGTGTTTGTGTGTATTTGTGTAAGCTTGGGACTTTCTATATTTAATAGGATTACTGTGTGAGTTTGCGTGTGTGTGTGTGTGTGTGTCTGTCTGTGTGTTTGTGTGTCTGTGTGTATCAGATGGCCTTTAGAAAGGAGAGAGTGTTTGTACTTTAGGGTCCTGTGTGTGTGTGTGTGTGTGTGTGTGTGTGTGTGTGTGTGTGTGTGTGTGTGTGTGTGTGTGTGTTTGTGTATGTGTGTGTGTGTGTGTGTGTCTCACAAACACACTGTGTGTCTCTCACAAACACATTCACAAAAACATGGTGCACTGGCTCAGTGACAGTGTTGACCTTTCCTGCCAGAGTGGGCAAGACCAGAAGGATGTGCTCCAGTGCGCATACACGCGCTCACACACACACACAAACACACACACACACACACACACACACACACACACACACACACACACACACACACACACACACACACACACACACACACACACACACACACACACAGAGGCTCCAGCGCACAGATCCAACCAACTGTGGTCAGCCCCAGACAACCAAGTGCTGGCCACGGCTACCCCACCCTAACTGCTCCTGACAGTAACACTGGCCACTGGCTCAGGAGCCACTACAAGGAGCCAATGCAGCTTAGTACAGTGCCAGGGATCTCCATTACTACGACTGCAGTAACAACTATTTACCTTGCCATGAAAGAGAAAGAGGTTGAGAGAGAGAGAGAGAGATAAAGAGAGAAAAAACAAGACGAGACAGAACGGAAGAGAGAGGAAGAGAGAAAGAGTTAGGGAGAGAGACAAGAAAGATGAGAGAGAGAAAGATAGGGAGTATTGGTGGGGGGGCAGCATCAGTTCCTGGGACAAATGATCCCAGAGCCAATAGGTTAGAGACAGAGGGAAGGCTGCACTTGGCACAGATGGCGCACCACAGAGCCAGATGGTAAAAGGAGAGAAGAGGGGGAGAGAAGAGGAGGAGAGGAGAGGAGGTCTGGAGGAAGAATGCAGAGGCACTGCTGAGAGCACGGGAGTAAGAGAAAGAGAGAGAAAAGGTAAGAGAGAAAAAAGAGAACACAGAGAGGGAGGAAAAAAGGAAGAGAGAGAGGGGGGAGAGATGAAGAGAAAAAGAGAAAGGGAGAGATGGACAGAGAAAAGGAGAGAGAGGGAGGAGAAAGGACATACTGAGTGGAAAGAGGGAACACAGTGGGATTAGATGACAGAAAGGATGAACAGAGAGGAAAGCAAAGGGAGAGGTGAGAGGACAGGGAAGATGAAGGGAGAGGGAGGAGAAAGAGTGAGAGA
Organism: Coilia nasus; assembly: GCA_027475355.1. Lineage (NCBI taxonomy): Eukaryota > Metazoa > Chordata > Actinopteri > Clupeiformes > Engraulidae > Coilia > Coilia nasus. The sequence continues at coordinate 1,721,653 of CM050219.1, read as the reverse complement.
GCAAAAGAATAAATAACAAAAAGGGCTGGTGGCACCTCCATTCCACCTGCTGCCCTAATGGGTTTGATTGCAAAGAAACCCCCACACACTCACAACCACACACACACACACACACACACACACACACACACACGCACACACATGCAAACACACGCACACATACATGCACTCCCAAACACAGCTATACACGACACATACACATGTAGTCACATACACACATGTGCGTTCGCACACAGACCACACACAAATAGGCACCCATACACCACACACACACATATATATATACACACACACACCCTCCTACCTTGAGATGGGGTATTCACCAATCAGCAGCAGAGGGACCATTAAGCAGCTGCCCTGCTCGCCCACTTGCCACAGATTTACATGAAGCCCCAGGCTCATCTCTCCCTTTCTTTCTCCCTTTCTTTCTCTCTCTCTGTCTGTCTTTCTCTCCATCCCTATCTCTATCTCGCTATCCCTATCTCTCTGTATCACTCTGACTCTTTCTCTCTCTCTTTCTCCACCTGCTGTCACGAACATGGATTACACACTTACACACAGGCGCACACACTCACACACACACACACACACACGGACAGACACACATGCCAGTGCACAGCACATCCACGCAGCACCGCACCAAAATTGGGTCCATGCTTTGCCAGTCATGTGGAGATGGCACTTCTTGAATGGGCCGTCCCCTGTCCCCACAGGGCCGTCCCTGTCCCTGCAGGCTCATATGAATAGAGGCAGCGGAGAGGACTTTTTCAACCAGCGAGACAATCTGTGTGACCGGCATTACAAAAGGGGGAGCAGAGCAGGGAAGGAGGAGGAGGAGGAGGAGGAGGGGCGTACTGTGCTAACAAGACATCACTGAGAAGAGAATCTCCCAAGTGTTTCATTTCTCTCACGCTCTCTCTCTGTTTTTCTCTCTCTCTCTTTCTCTCTTTTCCTTTGGTCTTGCGGACCGTGCTGGCTAGTGCTTCTCATCATGACTGCTTCACCTCGCATTTTCAAAGCGATCACACTAATGAACCACAGTGATACCAAATACAGAGGGAGGCAGGACTTGTTTTTAGCCATATGAGGACAGCATCATTAAATGGGTGGTGGTCCTTTAGGGCACTTCCACTCTTCGAAAAGGTGACCAGTCAAGTTGGCTTGAATAACTCATTCAGTGCAAGTGAACATTTTAAATGGTGCACACTGCCCCCCACCTCTCCACACCTTCCACTGCTTTGAAAAAAGCTTCCAATATAGCTTCCATAATCAGCCGGCGTCACACATGAATAGACAGCCTTTCATTTCCCCCCACTCAAACGCTATGCGCTTGTGAAGCAACAACTCTGCCTACAGATTCCCCACTGGGTCTGTAACTGATGCTCCATATGTTTAATTACCACGACGACGCACACGGGGCCTATGCAAAGCCATGCACCTGCAGCATGATAGAGGATGATGAAAGGGGTGGCCAGGATAAGAAAAGGCAGATGAAAAAAGGCAGAGATGAGAGGAGATGAGATGGAAAGCTGGTCTGGTATAGGTGGATGGTGATGTGGAGAGGAGGAGAGGAGAAGGCGGAGAGGGGATGGGTGAGGCAGGGGTGGTGCTAGGAGAAGAGGATGGGGAGGGGTGGTTGGGAGGTGGAGGTCCTTGTCGCCTGGGATGGGAGCATCTCGGAAGGGCCTAATGGGAGAGAGTCGAGGTCAATTAGGAACAAGCTGATGCAGCCCAGAGATTTCTCTCCCCCTGGCTGTCACGCAAGCGAGGGCTGGGCGTTGGGATGGGTGGGGTGGAGGCAGAGGCAGGAGTATCAGAGAGACACAGAGAGAGGCAAGGAGAGAGAGACACGAGTGTAAGAGAGAAACTGTGAGCCAGAGGCCTGAGATTCTTCCGATGCTTTTCTCCCCAACATCAGTTTTAAAGGCAATATTTTTTCCTCTTTCTTTTTTCTTTCTTTCTATTTTTTCCTTCCTTCCGTTCTTGTATTTGTTCTTTCTTCCTATCTTTTTTCAAGCCATTTTCCTCAATTTTATTTAAAAAATATTTAATTCATCTCACTTCTCTTCCTTTTGGTCTATCTTTTGTGCTTTTCATCTTTTCTTTTTTAGGATTGTTTATGTAACTGGGCCTGGCAGAGTGGTGAGCGGGCAGCACAGCCAAGGTTATTCAGCTGCACTCATTTGAGGTCTGTTAGCGTCGACCTTCCTGCAAAGCCGTGCTGGAGACCTTTGTGGTGAGTGTGGGGGTGGAGTTAGTGGTGGAACAGGTAATTGTGATGGTGCTGGTGCAGGGGAGAAGGGGGCTGGTGTTTGTTTTTCTTTCGCTTAATGTTCTTCCTTCATGTCTTCCAGCACCATCTCCCCTGTTTACTATGAGCCTTAACTACACCATTAGCATAAAAAGCCTTGCGCAAAAGTGCAGCTTGCTGTTGTTCTTTCCTCTCTTCTGTCCTTCTTCTTCTACTCTCTCTCTCTTTCTCTCTCCCTCTCCCCTCTGAGAACGCACATCTTTATGCATTGCTGCAGACCGCATTTGCACTTTGCAAAACAAACAAAATGGAGACGTCGTAAACATAATCCCGGCAGCACACGGCACTGGCGCTTGTAAACACGCGGAAATCCGCCGAGATGACAGTTGCATGGTAAACAAGCTAACGAGCAGAGGACTCGTGGGGGCCCTGTCGTCGGTCATAGCATTCTGGAGGGTCCATGTTTGGACTTAATGCTTTGTAATTGGTGCTGGGGCCATTTACTATTAACATATGCAGCACTCCAGACAAAAAAACATAAATAAATTAATAATACCAGTGATAACCGTCATAACATTAAAAAATTGACAACTGTGTGAGGCACAGGGATGTGTCAGTGTTGAACCATAGATACACTAATTATCTGGTTCATGCCAGCACACCTTGCCTTAAACTTGTCTTAAAAATGTAGAGGAGAAAAACATTAATTACAGTTGGAAGAGGATTAGGTAACCCCATCATAGCTACATGTAAATGTGCTTAGTCTAAAGCTCCTGGAAAGGGTGTTACCTAATTAGAAGTGTATATAGTGTGTGTGTGTGTGTGTAATTTTAGAGTGTGTGGTCTACATATCTACTTTCCTGAATGGCCAATTAATTTCTCCTCTGCAACAGGAATGAAGTGACTTTGTAGCAAATGAGAAGCCAAACTAATTGTCTAGCCTGCGACTTAATCAATGCTTCACTGCAGCCTATCGCTGCATATTACAAGCATCATTTGCCCTCAGATTTCGCAGGTTGGGATGACTCATGTCTTGCATCACTTTTCTCCCCTCTCATCGTAGAAGCCATCGTCATCGTAGAAGCCATCGTTCAACCCTTCATCACCTTTGAGCGGATGTCTCTCTTCCTGTCTCACCCTCTCTCATTCTCTTTCTCTCTCTCTGTGGAAAAGTGCAAACACACCCCTCACCTGTGTCATCAGCGTGCGCTTGCCTTTCTTCACATTGCCGCGGGTGCTAGGATCCTTACGAGGAAACATAACGTGCCTCTTCGTGAGCTTGTTTTCAATTAAGCAATCCAGCGGAGCGCGTCTTCAGCAGCTGTAGCCTGTGCCACCTCTCACATTAACGAGCGGCCTCCTTTGAAGTACACAGCGGCACGCGGAATATTCAGAACATGCTGAACGTGTGGAAAAGGCGGCTAACGCTCTTATGAATATGCAGCAGATTCCTGCCTTAGTAGCACCGACTGACGGTATGTTGTATGTAGCCTACCACCATATGCTACAGACGTCCTCTTTGAACTTTTCCTCCTACAAAGACTTGTTTTGTTGATTAATTTTTAACACAACGGTGCTAATGACGGCAATAACATAAGTTTCTGCTGGAGGTTAATTACACATTGTGATTAGTTTGAGCGAGTGATTTGATTAAATCAGGGTGCTTGACCGCAATTGGCTTAAGAAACCAAAGAGAATCTGTTGGGTTTTTCTACTCAAATACTGGCATGCGTATTACTTACATACTTTGTAACAACCTGTTACCAAATTCTGCCATTGGTAATTACATAAGTCAGGAGTATGCTATTACTCTATAGTAATGCATGTACAACACAGTTAATTATTAGTGCCTTAACAGTTTATGTAACATAGTAATAAGCTGTCATAACATAAAGTATCAATTGGCAATGATAGATAATAGTAACATATGCTGTTCTAGTGTTTATTACATGACATATAGCATATGTATTACCGAGTTAACTTCAAATATTGCCAAAAGTTAATAACACTTAAATGCACAAGATAATATGTGTGTCTTAGAAGTAATATGTGATTCCTAGCGGTATGATCAAAGAACCAAATCGTCTCTGGTATGATGTAAGATGTATTCATGCTTACATACTTGGTTAACTCAAATCCTTTAAAGACAACAATAAGGCTATAGGCCTAACCGTTCGCCAACACATTTTAGGTTAGGTTTCCAGGGAACAGACATAGTGAAATAGCTGGGCTTTACAATAACATCTTGTATGCAAGTATCTGTTAACTGCTGTAAATGCAAATGAACTCTTGTCTTCAAAGCATGTAGGCTAATTAATCTCTAACCAGCTCCTGAGAGCATGATCATCCCTCCAGGGACCAAGCAGTGCTGAAGTGGCTGACCACATGAGTTACGGTACATGTTCACTGGTCCACTGAGGAACATGTGTGTATGGTAGCTGTCTTAAGGGCCTCGAAAGCCAAAACACTTTCATCTGCTACCACTGGTCCCCACACTCTCCCCCTCACCCATATCAGACCTCAGGTGTTTCCCCTCTTGGTTGTACGCCACAGCCATTTGAGCGTTTGTATTGTGCCCCGCACATTGAGATATTGCTTTTTTATCAGTCATCTTTGGTGACATGAAAGCATAAATACAAGCCATATAATCTAACCAACAAGAAGCCTATATGGATAGTATGCTACTTGTTCAAGACCAGCCAAAAGAATTTTGACTTTCCTCCGAAGGTTGAAATGCAAAGCAATGAAGTCAGTTGCCATGAGTGGTTGAAATGGTTGTCAATCAAACTGCAGACACAGTTCTCAGTAGTTCACAGTCTGCAGTTCACAGTAACTTCTCTTGCAAGGAAGGAAGGGATGTCTAGAAGGTTTCACATGACACAGCTCAGGCTGCAGGCAAAGTTACAGATGTACTGGTACTCTGCCTTTCACAGTGATATGCAGATTCTGGCAGGTGGTAAAATTACACACAGCCCTTTTTTGGGGGCTTCAGATGCCCTTATTTCAGCAGTAAAAGACAAAGGCTATAGACTTAAACTGTGGCAAGCTGCAGTTTTGATATAGTGAAGGTAGATTTACAGCATTACTTTACAGTTTTAAGCCCGCAAATTTCATCAGTTATGACTGGAAATGACACCTTATATTTACACGTTGTGTTATGCTGAGCAGATTGAGCAAATTTTAGTAATGTACAAAACCATTTCGACCTGCTCGACAAACAACACAGCCAACTTTGTCCTTGTACAGGCAAAGAATAAAAGCGAAGTAACTTGCACTGTTTTCTCTGTTTATTGTAGACGATAAGGACACTAGCCAGCGGAGAGATCAGCCACACTGAGGCGAAATTTGTTGTGTTTGCCAAGGTCAGCAATTAGATAATGGAAACAAATGAGTCACACACACATACACACACACGCACACACACACAAACACATACATACAGTACACACACACACACACACACACACACAGACACACACACACTCACACACACGAATGCATACATACACACACACACACACACGAATGCATACATACGCACACAGACAGACACACACATTCTTTCTCTTTTTCTTTCTTTCTCTCTGTGTACACCCAAACACGTGTACACACAAACACACGCGATGAGGGCCTCGGAGAGTAGGCGTCATTTAAATAAAGCACACAACGTTGACATTGACCAACGGAGGAGGAGATGAATATTCATAAGGTCGCGGCACCGGGGGGCTTCGGCTAATTGGTTGCCTGTGTCATGTGATTTACATCCAGCCAGGTTATTATCACAGACATGGTGAAAACAGTCATTTGTCCACCTTTTCTAATTGAATAAAATGAAACGCACCCTTGAGCTCAAACATTAGTACTGGTCAGCTCCTCGTAAGTGACTGCTGCATGGTTGATGACTATTTCTCTACAAAAGCACATTTGCACTCTGGTTACGTTTTTTTTTTTTTTTCTGTTTTCTCACATAACACAACTACTGACTGTATGGAAGAAGTTAAAAGGGCTTCCATGCAGTCACTGATTGTGATTCACAGTGACAACATTCAGGTTATTTGCGAGGTGTCATCAACATGGCTGATAAAAATGCGGTGTATCAGCAGGTGGCGAAACACTACCTATTAACGTTGCGTCTCAAAGAAGGGTAATTGCCCTTTCCATTAGCAGGCTAGAAAGGCTTTTGACAGGATCTGGTGATGAGAAATTGTGACAGCTATGCTAATGCAATGTTTTGAAACAGTTGCTGAGCTTTACCAAAGCTGTGTTTATACGCAATGATCTGGCCAGCGTTATTTACAGTCCCATACACACACACACACACACACACAAATAAATAAAGGCAGTGGTAAATAAATGCAAGATATAAATAAACAAATAGAAGTCTCGAGTGGCAGAATGCTAACCTGTTCTTCTACAAAACAGGCAGCCACTTTGTATACATTCATTGCCTTTACTTCAAAACACCAAATAATGTTTTCATCCCTCTCATCAATGATTCATCTGTGTTCATTTTTAACCCTGAACCATCTGCCTAGCTGTGTGTGGATGTGTCCACGGGAGGCTCTGGCATGTCGTTACAGTTTAGCTTTAGAGTGATAGCCAAAGCCATAGGTAATTTAAAGTAATGCCCTCTAACACAGTGGGACGTATTTGAATTGGAATGCATTGGTTATGCATGCAAACCTGGTCTTGTATGTATGTGTGTGGAATAATGAAGTAATGTGTATGTGTGCCTGTAAATGTGTGTGTGCGTGCATGCACGTGAGTGTGTGTGTGTTTGTGGCAGAGTGTATAGTATGTGAGGATTAATGAACTGGAGGTAATGCAATTTATGGCTTATCACGTTATCGGGGTTAGATTGGTAAACATGCTGAGACAAATATGTTTAAAAGCACTGTTTACAGGAATGCCGTGGACCACCGTTTACAGTAATGCTATAGAGGCGTACATGTTTCCATATTAAACCAGCACTAGATCTGCAGGATTACCACAATAGCAGCAATAATTAATAATGTGTGTGTGTGTGTGTGCATGTGTGTGTGTGTGTGTGTGTGTGTGTGTGTGTGTGTGTGTGTGTGTGTGTGTGTGTGTGTGTGTGTGTGCGTGCGTGTGTGTGTGTGTGTGTGTGTGTGTGTGTGCGTGCGCGTGTGTGTGTGTGTTTGTGGTTGCTGGCCCATGATTGCAGTCATTACAAATGTTAGCCATTCTGTGTGTTTGGGTGAGTGATCACTTGTGTGTTTATTAGTGTGTAAGCAATTCTGTTTTAAAGTGTATGTGTTTGTGTGCATGTTTTTGTGTGCATGTGTGAGTGTGTGTGCGTGTGCACTTGTGTGCATGCACGTGGTGTGTTTGTGGAGGAGTAGTTTGCATTACCTATACACCCTTCATCGGCCTTTAAATGATTTGATTTGAGCAGGCTTGAGGGAGCATAAAAACTTGCACAAATATATCATTAATGTTCACCAATACTCCTCCATGTGTGAACTGGTGGCAACACATGGGTATTATGCTAATTTCCGCTCATCAGCTGATTAGCTTTGTGACCATGTGTGCTTTTAAAGATATACTGTGCAACTTTGAGTGCCTTTTCTCTACAGAGCTCCCCCTAGCGTCTCCAAGTGAATGGACACTTTTGGAAAAATGGACTTCCCTTCCCCTCACCTGCATGTGCTTTCAAGTCAACTGATTAGAGTAACTGACAAGAAAGTATGTCCACTATGGTAAGTAATGTCAGAATTTAGTCAGAATTTAACATGATCCTTGTGAGTCTGAGGGTGGCGGGACGGACACCCAGATATTGCAAGCATGGTATTCTGTCCACAGACAATGGGGACAATGAGGGCTTCATTCACCTGGGAATGACTCATTTAAGCATCTACCTACTTAATGATTAATTAGATCGAAAAAATTGCAGAGTGGTGCTTGTAAGAATGTAAAGTTCCTCTGAGAACTTACTCAGAGATGTGGTGTAGCTCTCTAAATCCTAATATAAATTATGGTGTTTTGTAACAAATTTGTCACATTTCTGGCCATTGTCCTCATCAGTCTGTAATTTTTGGGCTCTGGCAGATTAGAAACCGTGACATATTTAGAAACTGAGCCAGCAACAGAGCCATTTCAAAATGGCGCCATTGCAGTGTAGTGGGCACACAGTTCTGACTGGACCTTCTCAGTGTGATGTTTTTCGTTTTTCTCCCTGATCCATTGTGCTCATAAGGCACATGACGCTATTGCAGAAGACAAGGATAATAAAATGGCATAATCTCTCTCTCTCTCTCTCTCTCTCTCTCTCTCTCTCTCTCTCTCTCTCTCTCTCTCTCTCTCTCTCTCTGTGTGCACATGTGTGTGTGTGCAGAGATGAGCCCAGTTTGTGCCCTTTGTGTATTTGTACATGTCATGTGGTAGTTTTTGACCCTTGTTGCTTTATCTCTGAATGTGTGTGTGTGTGTTTGAGAGAGAGAGAGTAAGAGGGCTTGTAATACTATTGCAGTGGAGTTTGTGTGTGGGTGGGGGGAAGAGAGAGAGAGACAGAGAAAGAGAGAGACAGAGACAGAGAGTGAGAGGGCCTTGTAATACTATTACAGTGGAGTTTGTCCCATCAGTCATCTACGAGCAGCAATTAGTGGGCCCATCCTGTGGCAGCTGACCTTTCTGTGAGCGGGAGCAGCAGTGGGGCGAGAGGGAAGGCCTGTAGGTGATAGCTCCTCACAGGAGAGAGGGTAGCCATTTTGTGCCCGAGTACTTCACCTCTCCCACTCAGGACAAGGGCAGTGGTGTTGACAATGATGCTTGTGTATGTGGTAAAAACTGTGTATCTGCGTGAGCGTGTGTGTGTGCGTGTGCTCTGGTGTGTGAGCTTATATGTGTGTGTGTATGTGTGTGTTAGTGTGTGTGTGTGTGCGTGTGTGTGTGTGTGTGTGTGTGTGTGTGTGTGTGTGTGTGTGTGTGTGTGTGTGTGTGTGTGTCTGTGTGTTTACGTGTGTGCACAATATTGGGGTGGGTGTAAGGTCACGAGTAAGTGGATCGTAGGGGAAAAATGCTCTTCCCTCCAATTTCCATTTGTTAATAGATTTCACCCCTCCCCTACAATTCACACCAGGCAGTTTGGTGAAATGCTGCATCTACTAGAGGAACAGCATTGTGGCGCTTCGAATGGAAAAATAAAATGTCTAGGCAATTATGTCGGTCCTCTCGAGCAAGTCGAACAAGTTAAAAGCACAATGTTTCACCCATTTGTCAGGTTGAATTGTAGATTGCTGGTAATTCACAGATGGTTGTTAGGTGGCGTATGTTACACTTTCTCATTGACCATGTCAGTGGGGATTCATTTTTATGAATTTTAACTAGATGAAAGCCCTTGAGTTAATTCTAGATGCTTATAGGTGTGTGTGTGTGTGTGTGTGTATGTGAGTGTGTGTGTGTGTGTGTGTGTGTGTGTGTGTGTGAGAGAGAGAGGGTGTGTGAGTGAGTGTGTAAGAGAGGGTGTGTTTGTGTATGTGTGAGTGAGTGTGTGAGAGAGGGTGTGTGCGTGCGTGTGAGAGAGGGTGTGTGTGTGTACGTATGTGTGAGAGAGAGAGCGTGCATGGGTGTGTATGTGTGTGTATTTGTCTTCATAAATGTAGGGTGGTGAATTGACAAAACAGTTAAGCAGCGCTGTGCCATATGGTCTGTATAATATATAGCCAAGACTTCTATTGAAGATCTCCATGTTTTATGCATGATTGTTGCATTCCTAATGTGCCATAATGTTGCCATAAGGAACTATGCCTCCTGTGATGGGTATGTGTATTTTTGAAACTGCTGACCAGGGTTATTATATGTTAATCATAAAACCCAGTGCACAATCATATCAGGGTTTTGCTCCTTTGAAAGAATTTTCATTTATAAGTATAACTGCAAAAAATAATAAGAATGGAAAATGTAGGAGCAGCTGCTGTGTTTTCAGCCCAACAGCTATAACTCCTTATTGTAAATGCATTACAAAACACTCTCAAGCTGCAGTGTGCAGAGTGGTATGAAGTATTATAAATTGATATTACTTTCAGTAATGGGGATTTTGTCCAGGCCCAGTGCAGTGGCTAGTGCTGCCTCCAGGGCATAATTAAAGTGAACATTCCTGCCACATTGACTGTGTGACAGTGCTGCGCTGTGTTGTGTGGAGTTCTGTTGTGCTGTGCTGTGCCACTGATGTGCATGTTTGTAGTGTGCAGTTAGTCAAATCATCGATAAAACAATCAAGGAGAATTGGAAATCTCATTATTGCGGGTCGATTAGTCCATCCATGTCTTCTGGCCACAGTGTGATGACGGTGATGCTTGTGCTTGTGTCTGTGTGTGTGTCTGTGTGTGTGTGTGTCTGTGTGTGTGCGTGTGTGTGTGTGTGTGTGTGTGTGTGTGTGTGTGTGAGAGTGTGCATGCGTGTGTGTGTATGTGTGCTTGTGTGGGTGGGTGTGTGTATGTGTGTGTTCGTGTGTGTGTGTGTGGGTGCGTGTGTGTGTGTGTTTGTGTGGGTGCGTGTGTGTATGTGTGGGTGTGGGTGTGTGTATGTGTGTGTGTGCGTGTGTGTATGTGTGTGTACGTGTGTGTATGTGCATATATGTGTGTGTGTGTGTGGGCCGGTGTGTGTGTGTGTGCCGGTGTGGCTGGCACATCATTAAAGATGTCCTCCAGGGGAGCACCATGAGAGAGGTAGTCTGGTGGACGCGGAGAGAGGAGAGATGGAGACGGGCCCTGGTTTCTCCGCTCCAGTTGTTCTCCCATAGCTTCACACCTCCCCCTCCCTCAATCCTCCTTCTCCTCCTCCTTTTTACCCCACTCTCAACTTCTCCCGTTATTTTCTCTCCAGGAGGTACCAGAGGAATGGAATAATTGGTCATTTTATTTTAATTTTATTTTTTTTGAGGGTATAGAGCAATGTTGAAGTAATGGTGGTGGGGGTGGTGGGGTGTAGTGAGGATAGATTGTACTGGCGCAGAATCCCCATCTAAGGCCTCATTTAAAATGCAAGCAGACAGGGCAAAGGAGAGGGAGTGAGTAGAGGAGAAAAGGTGAAAGACAGGACGATGGGGAGAGAGGGGGGTGAATAGATACATTAACAGATGACAATAACTAGAGTAAGATCCAGACAGAAAGACACGTATAGATTAGGAGAGGAAGAAGAAATGGAGGGGTGTATGGACACAGATGTACAAAACGTCCAAGAAAGGAAATGATGCACAGAGGGTTGAGGAAGAGAGAGAGGGCATGAGCAGAGACGGTCCTAGCCTGTTTGGAGCCTAGAATTGTGTTATCTTGTTTCAGGATACATGAATACCTGTCATACTCAAATGACACAGCTGCCTACTTATCTGTTGTTCATTTTTCATCCTCTTCCTTTCTGTTTTTCCTAAACTGAGAACCTGATAGCTTTGACCTTTTCTTGTCCATCTTCATTTGGTGTTAATTTGGCACTCCAGTATCAGCAACTACTTGTGTGCTTTACTTAGCCAGCTTGGTATAAGTCGACTATTATATGCATGCCTATAGCCGCTGCAGCAACGAAGAAGGCCTAAATCCCCCCCTCTTCCACAGGTTGTATGTGTGACTTCAGCAGCCCAGCAGCAGCAGCGAGCAGGTACACCCAAATGGAGGGCACGCACTTGCCCATGCCGTAAAATGGGCATTAAAAAATTGATCGGTGCACATGTTATTAAAAGAAAAATGCCCTGGCATGTTGTTGGGGTGGCATGTAAGTGCTCAGGATGCCCCGACGATAATGCCGTCCTGGGCAGCTGACCACGTTGCCCATATCAGAAACTGGCCCTGCGCATGAGAAAAGTTTGTTTACTGTGCCAGACACACAGACAGACAGGTCAAGACAGGAAGAGAGGATGAAAGAGAGAGGGAGAGAGCACCATAGAGAAACCATAGCAAATTCCAGTGGAAGTTGTGGGAGGTGGGGTGGGATGGGTTGAAGTGGGGTGGGGGGAGTCATTTCTTGGCGAACGACTTCAATTTAGTGTCCTCTCCCAGACACCTGACACCTCATGAAGGTCAAGGCGCGGTGGGGATGCTTGTGGTGGGTAGAGTGGGGGTGGCGGGATGATGTAGCAGCAGAGCTGAGCTGGCTGTGTGTGTGTGTGTGTGTATGTGTATGTGTGTGTGAACATTTGTGTGTTTCCACGTGTGTGGCAGTCAGTAGGGAGTGAGAGCCACCACGACAAATGCCGCACCCCCCCCCCCCCCCAAACACACACACATACACCCACCCACCCCCACACACACACCCATACACACACACACACACACACACACACACACACACACACACAAACCCCACCCCACCCGCTGTACCTACGCTACCCCCTGCTGAGGGGTGATGGGCACGAGAGTCCAGTCAGCAACTCCTGCAAGCCCCCCGGACGCTTGTGACATGTTTTGGCTGCAGACCACCAGTTCTGTGCCAGTCTACGTTCTCCACTTCCACTTCAAGCTTGCACTGCCACATGCGCAGTCAAACTGACCTTCCCTCTCCTGGGGTAGATTCACACCGCACCCTCTGACATGCTGTGTCAGCACATCTGGGACATTACTGTACATCTTGACATTCATAAAGTGATGAAGAGCTCATATTTGGACAGTACTTTACACAGAAGTGAAATGGAATAATTACTGAAAGGACCAAATATGTATGCAGACACACACACACACACACACACACACACACACACACACACACACACACACACACACACACACACACACACACACACACAGACATCTGGGACAAATATTAAATCCTAGTATCTTGTATTATACCAAATATGTAATATATATTATATTAATATATTAATATTGAGTTCAAAATATGTAAGGTTTTATTATTTCTGACAGATAGTTGGTTTTGGTGACCCTCATGATGTCATGGACGGATAATGTCAAAATTGACATTATCCACGACATCATGAGGGTCACCAACACCAATTGCCTATATATATATAAAAGGAACCGTCACTGTTCACATGTACTGTTTGTTACTTAAAGATACAGGTTGCCATGTGATTGATGCTCTATTGTGCAAATAAAAGGAAGAAGGCTCTCCTCCTGCACATGGGCGGAGTTCATAAACACATCATAAATGTTTCTGTCGTAAAAATATTGGCGAGGCTTGTGATATGTCCGCCCTTCAGCAACCACCTCATGTGCCAGAAATAAATTTTATTTTTCTGACCCTTGCAGCACACTGTAGTTTCGGTTCGGCAGCGTGGAATTTACACAGGGGCTCATGTAATGTATATGAAACATACATTTTGTATAATATCTAAGTGGAGTATTATTAAATTAAATGGAGTACATTAAATTATTTCTGCAAGTTGTCGATAAACCATATGAAAGTTACAACTTGCAGCTATCAGCACAGATTCATGTAAATTACTCCAAAACATAAGTACAGGAATGAAGTACTGTTGTCTGCTGACATTTCATACATACAGTACAGTATGCACAATCAAGATGTAACAATATAAAGTATCTGTCTTTTAATGTGCTTGTTTAAAAATAACCTGTACTGTAACCAAAACTCCTGAAGATTGACTTTTTTAACTGCACATACAAAAAGGCTCTTTGGAAATGGAGCTGAAAGAAGTCCTTTCATCATCGTATCTTGTAAACCGGTCTCTCTTTCTTTCTCTCTCTCCCCCTCTCTCTCTCTCTTTCTCTCCCTAACTCTCTCTCTCTTGCCTTGAACTGTCTGGGTTTCTGTTTCAAAGCAAGGACATACTCAGCTTTTAGTGTTTTGTTTCACCAATAGGGAAAGAAAAAAAATAAACAGAACATAAAAAATCCCCATCCAATGTCTTCATAATGTTTTTGTGCACAGCGCTACCAACAAAAATGCTAAATGCTGTGTTTTTGTGAGCAATTTGCTGTTGGTAAGCACCATAATCTATTTTCATATAATTACTGCTAATGTTTTCTGGAAGGATGAAATTCTCTTTCATACTGCCTGATGGCACAGTCATTGTACTGCTGGTCCAAAACTAAATAATCCACATGATTGATGGGGCCCATGGATCGAAAGTAGAAACTTTTACTATAATCACCCACTTTGTATCACTCACACACATTTACTACTAAGAGTAATGACTGAAAGTAGAGAGAAAGAGAGAGAGAGAGAAAAAAATGTTCGTTTCGTGTTCATCTTACCGATAACTGTAATGGTTTTCCCACATGCATATCAATCACATAGAAAGTGGGGGAAAAAACACCCCACATGACAGCATTTCACTGAAAGCTCTGGGAGCTAAAGGACCAGGAAAATGATGGCGGCTCCGGCTAAAAGAAAATGAGTTTATTGGAAGATGAGCCGCCGTAATTTTGAAACATGACTGCATCTTCGCTAATATATGTTGTAATCTGAGAGATGTATGATAGTTGTGCTTTTTCGGTTTTGGGTCGATACCCGAGTTATTGATTGCCTCTCAGGGTGGTGGCTCCAGAAGAGCGGTGGGATCAAGCCTGGGTTTAGTTTTCAATATATAGGGGAGCCTGGTGCTGTCAGTGCTGGGATGTATATATGGCTTAGCTCTCTCTGACATAAGAGGGTAGGGGCCTGCTTCTGTGATAGACGCCTGTGGCTTTGAGTCTGAATCAATCAGTCTAAGTCACTGAACCCTTGAGTGGGAAAATGGCTGGAACAAGAATTCTTAGAGCAAGTATGCAATATAAGGTAATGTGCAATAAAGAAAACAATCCGTCACCCTTTTCAATGACATTACCAACATACGTAATGAAAGGCATTTTGACATTTAATATTGTGGCGGAGGCCATGAAGTGTGGTGTCAGCTGGGTTTTAAAACCTTCAGCTTCAGAATGATCCCCATTTATTCATGGTGTCAGTGTTGTGAAGTGAGTCACTGCATATATATATCCATGTATATATATATATATTTAAATCCCAGTTGGGGTGTCCTGGTGAGACTGCTATTTCCTGAAGTGAGGCTCTGGGTTGGGGTTAGAGTTTCAAAACGTACCAAAACTAATAAATAAATGAGCATCCACATTTTGTTACCTGTATTTATACATGTGTAATGGCAATAACGTTGAATCTAATCTAAAAAAGAAAGCATACTGTAGGTTCTTGGCATGTTACTCACCCACCTTCCAAAGCCCTCTCATCAACCTCACATGCCAACCTCATCAACTTATGTCAAACACAACAAAGAGTTAAAAGAATGCAGTGGGTTTCGTTCTCATGGAGTAAAACAATAGGCCAACGGCCCTGGGAAGACTCCTTCAAGGTTCATCATCAACACACACAGACATGGTAATTCATCTGTTCTGCTGATTGAGTCAACAGACCAACACACACACACACACACACACACACACACACACACACACACACAACCACACACACACACACACACACACACACACACACACACACACACACACACACACACACACACACACACACACACAAAGAAACACTGCTTCACAATTTGTGTTTATCAACTCCTGAATATGGCAGTACTGGGAGCGGAGGGTGTATGACAGTCATGATGTAACTGGCAGGAGCATGTTTAAAACAGTGTGAAGAGAGGATGCTCATGTTTAATGCAGTGTCAACTGGCAGGTGCACCTCACAAGTACAGACACATCAGACAGAGCCACAGGATGGTGGAGGAGTCATCAAGTAGTTGTCTGCATCCTCTCTCTCTCCCTCTCCTTGTCTCTCTCTGTCTCTCTCTCTCTCTGTCTGTCTGTCTCTCTCTCTCTCTGTCTGTCTGTCTCTCTCTTTCTCTCTCTGCCCCTCTGTTCCATTTGTCTTTGTATCCCTCCTTTCTCCTGGCCCTCTTTCTCTTTCCATCTCTCTCTGGTCTTCTTCCTCTCTCTTTCTCTCTCTCCCTCTCTCTCTATCCCACTCCCCCTTCTCTCGATATCTTTTCCCCGTGTTGGCACTCACCTAAGGGCTCATTGTGGGTGTCTAGACACTGCTGGTGTGTGGGAGTCTTTGATGGTGGGAGAGCACAGCCTGGTGAGGGGTGGTGGGGGCAGGGGGGCAAGCCAACGTGCTGGTGCGGGGAGGGGAGCTTAATTAGAGCTTTGAGTCTGAGGGCTTGACATTTCGAAGCTCGGGAGGCCCCTTGCTTATGAGCTGTGCACAGGCTCAGGCATAACAAGTATGCGCAGGGTTCTGACCGGCGCCCAGTTGGAAATCATTAGCTGTGGTCAAGGCAGCACAGAAATGATTTCCTGTGTCAGCGTCGCCTCTGTCTTGGGACGCTGCAAGCTTTCCTTTCCCACATCTCGCTCTTTGATAACCAACCTTTTGAAATACCTTTCTCACCAGATCTTGGTAACACCACAGTTAGGTGTATTAAAGTCTACTAAGGCATGCGGAAAGATGCCACTTTGCCTATAATTAGACGTTTGGCAGTAGCAACAGGTAATCAACTAATTTTGACATCTTATCTAATTTCACAAACAGGATAATGACTAAACTGGCTTAGTAGACAAGCTCAGAGGTTGTGTTAGCAACAGGGGCAGACACATTAACTAAGACTCAGTGTGAAGACTAGTTAATAGTGTGTCTGAAGCATTTGTTTATACGTTTGGTTGGACCTGGAGTAAATTTGGGGGTGATTAAGAATTATTCTGCTAATAACAGCATGATGGAGACAACAGTATTTAAGGGAGGCTTTTGCATGTTTTGATGGTTTCTGTCATAGAGAACTGGGACAGAAAGCAGACTGACCACCATTAGTGCAAAATGAAATCCAATCAGTTGGAATTAGGGCCAATTAGCATGTTCTTTTCAAAGGTGTTAAATAAAGATGTAATTTGTAGGCTTACGCTTGAAGTCAGACTTGGTCCATGTGTGCTTTGTTAACTGCAATAGCATCTTGTATGGCCAAAACTCTGCTGCATGACTGCTCACTCGCTCCCCCTCCAAACAACACATCACCTCCATCCTACGTGAACTTCACTGGCTCCCCATAAAATAACGTATTCCTTTCTAGATCCTCCTCATCACCTACAAAGCCCTAAACAACCTTGCCCCTCATACCTGACCGATCACCTCCATCGCCACTCTTTCACCCGCCGACTATGTTCTGCTGATGCCAACCTCCTTACAGAGCACCATGGGAGACAGAGCCTTTGCCATTGCCACCCCCCACTCTCTGGAACTCCCTTTCCTTGGCCATTCGAAATTTCGATACGCTGCTGTCTTTCAAACCAGCTCAAAACCCACCTCTTCAAGACCACATACAACACCTCATACTTCATCTTCCAGCACCGCCCACCCTCTCTCCCTCCAAATCTGTTTTTCTCTGTGTGTGTTTTGTGTGTGTGTACTGTGTGTGTGTGTGTGTGTGTGTGTGTGTGTGTGTGTGTGTGTGTGTGTGTGTGTGTGTGTGTGTGTGTGTTGCCTGTAAAGCACCTCTAAGTGTCAAGACGAGCGCTATATAAAACTTCTGCGTTATTATAATAATAATAATAATAATAATAATAACAATAACAATAACAATAACAATAACAATAACAATAACAATAACAATAACAATAACAATAATTATGATAATAACAACAACAACAACAATAATAATAATAATAATAATAATAATAATAATAATAATAATAATAATAATAATAATAACTGATTATAATGGACTTTTTGTGTATGCAAGTAGAAATGCCCCAAAATTACCACAAGTGCTAAACAGACAACACTACTTATTTTTGATAAGGTATGCCTCATTCCACACTGCAAGTAGATAATTTACAATTAAAAGTCGCAGTTTCTTTACACACTTTTTAAGTGCCCACACAGATGTTTCGAGCCAGCACCCTTCGTCAGCATGTATACAATCACCTATTAACATGCTGGAAAAGGGCACTAGTCTCAAATGGGTGGTGATTACAAAGTGTGCAAAAAAACTGCAAATGCTGTTCTTTTGTGTTTATTTATGGTGTAGCAGCTATTTCACAAGAGGTGGTCAGCACACTGTTTTGCTCCAAAAAAAAAGATTTTATTTAAAAATCAAGGCAACATTTCAACATTACCTTGTTTTTTTAATAAAATCATTTTGCAGCAAAACAGTCTGCATACCACCTCTTGTGAAATACCTGCTACACTTCTCGAGCCCCATCATCAGGCCAGAATTAAAGAAGCCTTTTGGATGAAAGGTGAAATGTCTTCAAGCTCCAAAAAGAAGTCCAGTCACTTACAACTTAGTTCCTTTGACTACCATGACCTGGATGAATGAGAATCTACCCAAATACCTGTGATTATATTTTTTAAATGTGCGCACCTCTTTTCTTCTTTTATACAAACAGCCAGCCAACAGACAAGCAGACAGATGATTTATTGATGAGAAATAATGTGAAAATTAAGGTTAAGGTTAATGATGAATGAAGTGTTAACACTAATACATGATTTATAAGGAGTAGTTATTCTACTCCTGTGTTATCAAAGTTTGTTTTCCGCAGAATCATTTCCACAGAATCATTTGTCTGCCTGCTTGCACACCAGTGATGTTAAGTAAGCATGTAAATAAAAAGCTTTTATCTATGGTTACTTGCAAAACATGTTATCAGACATGCAGAATAGCGTAAGGGCGAGTCAGATCACATGGACACTAGCGATACTTGAAGGCTAGTGCAAACCTGCTGCACTTTCACATTAGGTGTTTCACAACAACATATTGAAAGATTAAATAAACGTGTGAAATTATTTAGTATGCAATATTATTTCAACAGCATGTACTGTACTCAACTTAGAAAGCTTCAGTTGTGAAGTTGTATTTTTAAGTGTTTTTTCCTATTGTGAATATTTTTCGAGTGTAACAAATTCTTAGGATAGTCACAATTAATCCCAAAATGGAAATGATCATAGGCAAGCAAAAAAATACAGCTCACT
>CM050219.1:1682500-1697500 GCA_027475355.1 Coilia nasus | reverse complement strand
GTGGTATAGCGAATTTTATCAAAACGTCATTTTCTTATTTCACAACCTATTAAAAAGCCCTTTGCAATTTAAGATTAGCACCATCTTCACATCATGTGTACCAAATGTCACGTACTGTAAATCTAATGTACAATGTAGCTGCAGTACATTTTAAAGCAGTTCATTCTGCTACCACATGGTGGCACTATGCCAGACTGCCATTTCACTCACATAGATATGTTTGTAGTCACAATACACAATAACCTGTGAAATGTCACTCTTGACAAATGATGCATAATGAATTTATGGCACATTTCCTGTTTTTATAAATGGATACCTAAATTCATTAAACCGCTATTTTGTTATCTTACAACATATCAAAAATCCCTACAATCCCTACAAACATCTACATCTTGAGATCATGTATACCAAAATTTGATGTACGGTTTAGGACAAGTGCGTTAAAATCCTTGTATGGCATATCACACAAAAGTCCAAATATCTTGCTTCCTGTTGGGCGTGGCCATAGCATTGTATCAAGCTTTTTTGTTAGTCTTAGTGAGGTACACACCCCTACCAAATTTCGTAAATGTAATTCAAACTGTATGCCAAATTGCCAATATGCAAACTGTTTCTCGAAATATGCGGTTTATTTTGCATAAATCATGTAGCCTATAACCCACTCAACGTGAGCTCAGAATTTGTTTTTAATTTAAATGCTGTACATGACTGTTGGCTTCATCATGTGAATGTGCATATAATATCCAACATAAAGAATAATATCCAACATTTAGGTATTGTTTGGAATGTGTTTTAATGGTAAAAGCTGAGCCAAAGTCCAAATGCACAAGTTTGAATTAAAGTTCACTTCCTGTTACCCCGGTGTAACGGCTTAGGCTGTGGTCAGCTTGACTGGTGAATTTCACTGAATATCCATGAAGCCCCCGCCTAGGCTACAACGCGTCCCCGCCCCCGGATCACAATATGCATGAAGCATGTGCCTCCCGCCTAGGCTACAACACGTCCCCGCCCCCGGATCACCATAAGCATGAAGCATGTGCCTGAGACAACGCAACGGTACAAAGTTTCGCCGAATAAAGAGTCTGTCGGCAACGAAAGTGCAATGAACGACCACACACAAGTGTCATGTACACACAATAAAAACATGTTGCATGAACAGTAACAAAATTCACACACATTTAAAATTGTCGTCCGAGAGAGGGCTCGAACCAAAGAAATGAGATCACTAGAGCCAACACCATTGCCAGGCTGAGCTCGATCCTGCTACGCCACGGATCGCCAAATCAGCTCTCTTCCTGACTGGTACATATCCAACACTGACCTAATTTGACACAAGTTAACATAGGTGAAAAAGAGTATACGTCCATGTCAGCTTGTGATATGCAAGCCACACACAGCAAACGCTGTGAATCCAACGTTCGGTCTTCCCACATTCAGGCCCAGCGAAGCTAGTTTATTATGAGAAAAGTATGACCCCACTACAAACGTTCAAGGCCACTTGGACGACCGCACCTGTGTTCCCTGGGTAATTCGACCAAACACTGTTTCACACCAAAGAACCTGGCATGCAGAACACATTCCCACTGTAGCCTGACACCCCACAATATGTAGGCCTGAAAAACCTCTAAAACACAGCAAGTCAACATGGGCATTCAGTGTCTGCCTGAGTTCATCACATATTCAGGGTGCAAGAAGTAGTGTGTTAGAAATAACGTGTTAGTGGGAAATCACAAGCTGACATGGGCGTATACTCTTTTCATAGCATGTCAACTGGTGTCGATTGAGGTGAGCGTTGAAGTATGTTACAGTGACATGCGTTAAGACGGCAGGTCGTGGCGCAACGGGAATGTGCAAGGGTCTTGTGTTGAGTGCACTGCGTGGTGGGTTTGCATTTCTAGTTCAATTCTTGTTCGGAGGACCATGTTTTTTTTGTTGTTGTTGTGAATTGTGTTACTGTTCATGCAGCGTGTTTGTTATTGTGTGTGGTTGAGACTGGAGTGGTCGTTAATTGCATTTTCATTGTTTGGACAATATGGGCTGCTTTGAAGGCCTAAAAAAGCCGCAGCGTTTGCTTATGTTAACTTGCGAACGCCCATGTTAACTTGTGATATCACCAGTTAACATGGGCGTTTACGTTTTCACCTATGTTAACTTGTGTCAAATTAGGTCAGTGTTGGATATGTACCAGTCAGGAAGAGAGCTGATTCGGCGATCCGTGGCGTAGCAGGATCGAGCTCAGCCTGGCAATGGTGTTGGCTCTAGTGATCTCATTTCTTTGGTTCGAGCCCTCTCTCGGACGACAATTTTAAATGTGTGTGAATTTTGTTACTGTTCATGCAACATGTTTTTATTGTGTGTAGATGACACTTGTGTGTGGTCGTTCATTGCACTTTCGTTGCCGACAGACTCTTTATTCGGCGAAACTTTGTACCGTTGCGTTGTCTCAGGCACATGCTTCATGCTTATGGTGATCCGGGGGCGGGGACGTGTTGTAGCCTAGGCGGGAGGCACATGCTTCATGCATATTGTGATCCGGGGGCGGGGACGCGTTGTAGCCTAGGCGGGGGCTTCATGGATATTCAGTGAAATTCACCAGTCAAGCTGACCACAGCCTAAGCCGTTACACCGGTAGTCATATCGTCATTTCAAACCCCAAGGTCGCGGGAAACTTTTTTTAGAAACACAAAACAATGACTATGGACCCGGTAAGACAAATGCTATGCCGATTTATATGGCATTTCATAAACAGCACATTTTGAGAGACAAAGCATTGTGTTGTGTGCTTTTTAACCGTGAGATCAAAATGTTTGATGATAAAGCTACTGTTGTGTTGGAAAACATGTCCAGAGTGCATCCATCAAAATATATCCAGAGAATACATTTGATGCCGAATTACAGTAGCTATTTGTTCACGGTACTATATGGTAAACTATAGCGCTATCATCAAATAATTTACTCTATCCACACATTTTCTCCCACGGTCACATGTTATCTCCATATATTGTAAATATCCCAAAATATGTGATCCCCGCAAAGAACCCTTTCGCCCAGTGCAGTGTTGTGGGCTTTTTCACCGTGGGCGAAAATTTGTGGGTAGAGTAAATGATTTAATGATAGCGCTATAGTTTACCATATGTTGATGGTACCGTCTACAAATAGCTACGGTAATTCGGCATCAAATGTATATTCTCTGCATATATTTACAATCCCATGTAAGCATCCACTGGCAGTACAGTAGCATGTAATTTGCCCTTGAATGGTTGTATAAAGAACCAGCAACAACTCTGTGTGTCTCCCCATGGTTGTTTTGAAAAACTGAATGAAAGCTTCACGTCATTGTACAAGCCCAGCAATATGCGGGGCGTAATGTTACAGTGCCACTGGGCTACGCCTCCTCAACCCACCTTTTCAGAAGAGTCTGCGGTCCCGGGTTAAATTAGCGTGTTGTACCCGTGTCGCCACCCCGTGTCCTCTTTTTGTCCTCTGAAAGATCTATGAAGGTTACCAGAAACTATTAAACTGCATACCTGCATTCGAAAGGGCACCAAAAAAAACAAAAAGACAATCATCTTTCCTCACAACCTCAAAAATAAGACCAAAAGTAACGAATGGGATGGTGGAGAGGAGCTAGTAGTACATGTTTTTTTTCACCACGAGGGCAGAGCATTAAGCACCAGTCCTGTCTGCAGATCTCCCTAAGGCAGTGTGGTGTACCCGCGGGCAGGAGTGCTTAATCTAAACCCTTTACATATGCCCAATGCTGGTCCCATAACATCAACAGACTAATGCACCCTAATACACCCTACCTGCTCATCCTTCCTATAGTGCATACTACAGGGCACACAGACACACAAGCACACACACACACACACACACACACACACACACACACACACACAAACTGATGGATATTTAACTACAAATCCAATTTTAAGGAACCTTATCAACGAAATTAAACTGTTTTTTCTCCACCACAAAAGACCATTAATCACCATGGGAACCTTCCCCAGGCCTCCAGATGATTGGCGACTGATTGCCATAATGCAGCATGCACCAACCAACCCCCCCACCACGTTTTACCCCTTGCACACAAACAAATAGAAATCCTTTAAAACGCAGAGCAGGAAGACGCTGAGATAGAGACAGAGACAGAGAGAGAGAGAGAAAGAGAGAGAAAGAGAGAGAGAGAAAGAGGAAGAGAGAGAGTGAGAGAGAGAAACCAAAAGCTACCAATTCCCAGAATGCAATTTTGATGATTGGATATGTCCTGCACCCATCCATTCCCATAGCATTGCGTTGCCAGGGCAGAACTTGCTAGTACCGGCGAGCAAAATGCTGCTAAGTGGGAAGAATTCGGCAGGATAAACAATGATGAATTGAAGGCATCCCTCAGAGGGGTTAGTTAGCTGGCCACTGATGATGGTGATTGATGCTAGGGGGCACCAGGACTGGAAAACAAAGTTTACAGAATGGTTAGGAGCTGTATGTGTGTGTTGTGTGTGTGTGTGTGTGTGTGTGTGTGTGTGTGTGTGTGTGTGTGTGTGTGTGTGTGTGTGTGTGTGTGTGTATGTGTGTGTGTGTGTGTGTGTGTGTGTGTGCGCGTGTGCGTTTGTGTGTACAGAATGTGTGTGTATGTGTGTCTGTTTTAAGCCTCAGTCCTTTCTTTCCCCTTCTTTTCCTTTTCTTTGGATTTTCTTTTCCTCTGTATTTCCCGAGGGTTGAAATAGCCCAAGGCAGTAGGATTTATTTGCTAGTCCACATATTTACCCTAGAAACTTTCAGAAGTGGTAGTGTTAGTCTTGACATGGCACACGGGCTCTGGCAGAGTTTAAAGTTGCCTATTTTTTTTAAACCATGCTCATGATAGAATATTTGTCTTTCAGTCAGTAATAAATACTACTGAGAATATGGATAAAATAGCAAAGGATAGATTATAGTAACACATTGTATTTGTGAAGCCCTTTCAAGTTAAAGCTTAAATTTAAGTCAAAGCTTGAAACCAGGTACAAAAATGTTATGTTGCATTGTGTTGCATTGTGTTGTGTTGCATTGTGTTGTGTTATGTGTTAGTGCAGTAACTATGTGAACATTGAAACTGAGAAAATGCCTTCAAAGTTGTCATAATGCCCAGTCAAACATGTTGTTGGCATAATAGTATTGATGCGTTTATGTACTTTCGTAGTAATAGGAAGAAGGTGTTATAAAGTCAATTTCCATGTGTGTGTGTATGTGTGTGTGTTTGCGTGTGTGTGTTTGCATGTGTGTGTGTGTGTGTGTGTGTGTGTGTGTGTGTGTGTGTGTGTGTGTGTGTGTGTGTGTGTGTGTATTTGTCTGTCTGTGTGTGTGTGTGTGTGTGTGTGTGTGTATGTGTGCATGCGTGTGTGAGGTGTTGAGATTCTCTGTTCACTCCCAATCCCTTAAGATGCCTCTGAGCCATGCGATAGTGAGAGAATGAGGCAGGGTGGGGGATGGAGGGGTGGGGTGATGGAGAGTAGGAACATATTACAAGACTTTTACTAATCCTGTCAAAGCTGATTCTTTCGCACATGAAACCCTACACACACGCACATCCTTAAGGAGCCCCCACCCCCAGGGCAGGCTCTCTGCCAAGTGGAGACTCTATTAACCCTCCACGTGACACCATTATGCCTCCTATCCTATTACAATTATTTATTTAATAAGTCATATAATGTTTATTCAGTTCACATTTATTTAGTTGATCTTCATCTGATTATCTAGGTTTCAAAACAACACAATTTAAAATTTCACACTGATAGCCCAGTTCACAGCAGTTTCCTTATAATAGCCTTACAGAAAGTCAGCCAACACAAGGCATGATTTTTCTGTTTTTAGCTCAGCCTGTGACACCTGGTAATGTCACCAGACAGTGACTGTCACCTAACTACTGACAATGGCATTGTATCTGCTATGCTACAACACATCCACAACACAAAAATATATCAGTGTTATGACATAGACTCACAAGCAGGTGTCACTTGCTGTCACACTCTGTTACATGGTTTTATATAAACACAGTCCAAGTGTATTTCAGCCGGTTTCAGCAATGTACTAATGGCCTCTAAATCATTAGTACACATTAAGCCACATTACTCTACCCTAATTCAGTCAATCTTGCTGCCACAGTTGACTTTAGTTGCTGCAAATTACAACCACACACATGAAAATGAATGGTAGTTTGACTACTTTATCTTTATGTCACTTGTATATTTATATATATTTATAAGAATCCTAGTGCAACTGTACTCAGACCTAGTGTAATCTGGCCCTGTGTCACGTGTATGTAAGTACTGTGTGTGTGTGTGTGTGTGTGTGTGTGTGTGTGTGTGTCTGTGTGTGTGTGTGTGTGTGTGTGTGTGTGTGTGTGTGTGTGTGTGTAGGTGTGTGTGTGTGTGTGTGTGTGTGTGTGTGTGTGTGTACATGCATATCTTGGCATATTGTGCTTACGCTCATGTTGAACTCTTTAGTCCCCGGAGACGTACACAAAAGCATAAAGTAGGCTGCCACCCCAGCAGCTCTTGCTGTGACTTATCGCAGTGCCACCACAGTCATGGATGGAGGCTGGCTTTAGGTCTCAGCGTGATTCGAAACCTGGCAGGGGAAGATGGCAGCTCAGCCTTGACCCTCGCAGGGCCCTCCTCTTCTCTCCCTACGTCTTCATATTCTGCCTCTGCTTTTCACTGCCAGCGTTATTTTAGTCATTAGGAGTCAGTCGTTCCCGCCTTGACTGTTATGTAATCTTTCAGCTTGTCGGAGACGAGGCAGAAGGTGATTATGCTAAGACATAGCAGCAGGAGACAGCCAAGAGGAGAGGAGAGAAAGCAATGTGTGTTTGTGTGTGTGTGTGTGTGTGTGTGTGTGTGTGTGTGTGTGTGTGTGTGTGTGTGTGTGTGTGAGAGAGAGAGAGAGAGAAGGAGAGAGAGAGAGAGTGAGAGAGAAATTGATAAACAGCCTTGGCACACACAGTAAAAGAGAAATAAAACATTTTCCTTTGAGACTGTAAGGCTTTAACTATTCATAGGATCTCATGGTTGTGGGACTGACAGGTAAAAATGTTCATTAAAAAAGGAAGAAAAAAAAACTCAGAAAGGCAAAAGTTGGATTGATGAGCTGCTAACAAGATCTTGCTTTAGGAGGAGAATAAATTGGCTGTAAAATTCAGCTCCAAAGCATTTCACAGCAGCAATACTTAGCATGCAATAGCAGTCCCTTTGGTTTTTGCATGCCGGGAAACCGCATGCTTTCGCTGCATGACGCTTTTGAAAGGTCACCTTCACATCTTACAAGTCAGCAGGTAAGAAAAAAATCGAAAGAAGAAGAATGAAAGAGAAAGAAAGATACAGAAAGAGAAGAGAGAATGAGAGAGAGAGAGAGAGAAGGGGAGAACAAGAGAAAAAGAGAGGGGGAGAAAGAAAGAAAGAAAGGATAATGAGAGAGAGATCGGAGAGAAAGAGAAAAGAGAACGAGAAAGAGAGAAGAGAGGACAAGAGAGGGAGATAGAAAGAAAGAGAGAGAGAGATTTCTTCCTTCCCTAGTTTCGTTAGTATCCTCTGGACTCCAGCGGTGTCATATCCTCTCTGGGGCAGACCAAAGAAAATGATGGAGAGCTGATGGGGACAGGGGTAGAAAAAGAATGAGGCACAGAGCAAAAACAGAAAGAAGAAAAGAAGAAATAGAAGGTAGGAGAAGATGGCTGGTGATAGTGGAGGCTGGGGGTTGGGGGAGGGTGAGTGGTGGTGGGTGGAGAAAAGCAAAGCGGAACACCTGACCTTGCTGTTGGAGTTTCTACCTTCCACAGATGGAGCCTGGCGCAGCCTTCCCCTCAGCAGGGGAGCATATGGTGGCGGGCAGACAGGCGGCGAGAGAGGGTGAGGTGGCTCAGGGCAAAGGGAAAAAAAGAGTGAGAGAGAGGGAGAGAGAGAGAATAAGTGAGAAGTGTTGGATGGAGAAAGAGGAAAGAAACAAAGATGGAGGAAAAGTTGGAAAGTGAAATAATTGAAAATGAAATCAGCATGGGGTTATTGTGAGTGGGAACACTGGTAAAATCAGGTCAGATAAAACGAGATTGAACAGAGTGGGGACAGTGAGAGGGAGCAAATGAAAGACAGAGGAGAAAGATCAAGGAAGGTCTAAAGGGTAAGACAGAAAAGAGTAAAGAGAGGGAGATAGAGAGAGACAGAGAGAGAACAAAGAGAGAGAGGAGAGAAAAAAACACGGGTTTGAGTAGAAGAGAGGATGTGGGAGAGAAAGTGGTAGTGCTGGGGGGTGGGGTTGCCACTGCTCTTGCCCACTTTAATCAGCAGCTGTTTAGCGTTGACCTGGTGAACTGTGCTGATGAGCAGCGTTTCATAGGCTGTAATCCAGGCAGAGAGTCTGTCTCACTCGTCCCCACCAAACCAGGAGCGACCTTCTGTTAATGGCGACCTACACTAGTCCTTCCAACCAGACATGCCAGCAGAGGGGACTTTTAAAAGATGACTGGCAGCAAAAAGACATGATTTATCCATCCTAAATTCCTCTTTCTCCTTAGATAAATTCAGTGCACGTAGGCTATATGTTCTTCTTTGCACACCTGGCCAATCACCTGATTCTCACCAGACTATACCAGATGTCAATCATGACTGCTTCTGTCCATCATGACTTCTTCATGCCTCAGATATACATAGCTATACTGACAGCAAACACTGTGTTTCCTCTGTCTTGGTCTCCCACCTACAGACCACCCTGTACTTTTTTTACATTACATCACACTTAGCAGACGCGTTTATCCAAAGCGACTTATAAAAGGAGGACATAATAAGTTATCAGATGTGTAGAGAAACACAGAGTAAACAGACTACACACATACACACAAGGAGATACATATGCCTTAGCTAAGTTTCCCGGGGCAGGGACACTTCAGACACACACACCCCTTACACACTCATACAAGGACGACCTATGGAAAGATATGGCTAATATAGATTAGTTTTGTTAGGAAGGGAAGCAGTCTCCAAAAAAAAGGGTTTTCACAAGCTTTTTGAAGGTGGAGAGGGATGTTGCTGTTCTTGTAGCGACTGGTAGGTTGTTCCACCATTGAGGGACAAAGACAGAAAAAAGTTTGGAGTGACCTCGCTTTGTGTTAGGAGAGGGTATGGCCAGACGGTTCATATTAGAAGATCACAATGCTCTGGACGGAATGTAAGCCTTTAATATGACATTGAGATAGACAGGGGTAGATAGATTTCTCCATATCATAGCTGGAAAAAGTGGTGTGAGTGAGTGTTGTAATTTCTGTAAGAGAGACTGGAAAGTGTATGTACAGGAATAGAATGTGTGTGTGTGGCATACTGAAGGCTCAGCAGAGAACTGCTGACAGAAGAAAACCATTACCTATGTGTT
This sequence comes from Coilia nasus, assembly GCA_027475355.1. Classification (NCBI taxonomy): domain Eukaryota; kingdom Metazoa; phylum Chordata; class Actinopteri; order Clupeiformes; family Engraulidae; genus Coilia; species Coilia nasus. Next base: position 1,688,101 of record CM050219.1, on the reverse strand, counting down.
TGCTATGTTGGGAATCACCCTTGTAAGGTTAACGAGTTGTAAGCTCACTGTGTCTGAATTTGGATACTAGTTAATATGATACTGATGTGTTTAGTATAAAAGGAGACAGTATAGGACTGATGGTTAGGATGGCTAGGAGAAGCGTATGTCTGTGGTCAGCTATCCTCTTGGTGAACGCAAATAAAGACCTGTGAACAGTAAACCTCCTCCTGACTATTTCTCTGAGAAAACGACATGAGTTTTATTACTGAAGCCATTACACGCTGGTTTGATTTGGAGTAGGCAGTAGAGGGAATGTCAAGCATTAAACTCCAACTTCAAGAACACGGTAGTCCTGCACATTAAGGTCCTCTTGATTAATATTAATTATAGAAAAGGCAGCGATCACCACAGCAATTGATTAGTTGATGTTAAAACTGACCTTTATGACTCTGTCACATTAACTCATGCCATGGGCAATGTTGTTTAAGTAGCACTGGGTGTAAGGTGAAATTAACTGTAATACATAACAGAGGTGTGCACTTGAGCGCACAAGTCAGCTAAGGCACATTAATACTGATGTTTGTGGTGTGTTTGCAATAATAAACACACTAGCTAATGTCGATTAGCGGACCTATAGTGTTAATCTTGCCATTTGGTAATTATGATGCTGACATGACTGCTTCCTTAAATTTGTGTTTGATATTTGTGTCACCTTGTATTACCACTCGGCGGTTGACGGGCATGATGCCATCTCCTCGTCTGCCTTTTCTCCAGGCTTTTAATAGTCATCAAATCTGCTCGCCATGAATCAAAGATGACGGTGCGAAATGGCTGGCGGACACCGTGGAACAAGTGAAAAAATTCGGCAATCCATCAAACCGTGTGACATGATGAAAATGACCTCGGTCAGGATTTTTTAATAAAAAACGAAAACAGTGATTACGCCGGCCCGGCTGTGGGGGTTCGCAAAAGTGAGAGCAACAGCAAGGGACAGAACTCATCTGCCGTCAGGATGAATACGTATCAGCTCTTGTGGGACACACCCTCAATTCAACCCTCAATCCTCAACACCCCCACCCCAATTCCCCCAATTTTAATACTTCCGATGCCCTACAGCAGTACTTCATCATCATCTCAAAGCCAGTAATCTACACCCAAGTTTTACTTCTTCCTCTGCTGCTATTTTGAATAAATGTAAGAGATTTTTTTTGACTGGCAGGTATTAATCAAACAGGTGTCATTTGGTGGATTCGTTAGAAAAAGCTTTCATGTTGAAGATGTGAATTCTCTGAAGATGTAGTGCAGCTTGCAGTTTCCCTGTGGTGAAGAATTCACAACAACTATTGAAGCATAGTGCTTTATGTGCATGTAGGCTATAACTTCATATTCAGTGTACACACTGCACACACTAACACCTGAAGGACATAAATCTAAACAGTGGGTTTATGGGCAGTTAATGGGACTTTACTGATTCTTTATTACCACTCATGGCCCTGGCGTAGTACTTCTGTAGAATCTGTACGACAAAAGTTTAGTTTCGTAACCTAATAAGAAAGTGGCTTCTCTGCTTGAGTAGTGTTGTGCAGCTCACATAATTTTTCCTTTATAATAGTGGTGCAGCTGTAGTAACATACTTAAGGGCATAACTAAGGTACTACGTAAAAGTAATTGCACTCAAAAGAAAGCACTACTTTCAGCTGACCCACATTCTCTGTGTGAGGAGAAGGAAGTAAACAAGGCGAGAGTGCACTTTCTGTATCCCCTGTGATGTGGTGTTGGTGTATTTGTGCTCTTGTGGCTGTGCATATGGGGGTGGGGGTGAGCTCATTACCTGTGGTGTCAACAGTAAAAGTCTCTCTTTCTCTCTCTCTCTCTCTCTCTCTCTCTCTCTCTATATATATATATATATATATATATATATATATATATATATATATATATATATATTTATATGTGTGTGTGTGTGTGTGTGTGTGTGTGTGTGTGTGTGTGTGTGTGTGTGTGCGTGTGTGCTAGTGAGTGTGTATGTTTGTGTGGTCATTACACATGCTTGCGCACACATGCACATGACTTAACATGCAAGTAAGTGGGGAAAAAGCAGTAGAATGGAAGGGAAATAAAATTCAATTCAATAATAAAATGCACCTCACCCAGATTATCTTGTGTTGTTTTGATTCTGTGTTTTCATTTTGTCTGCGCATTTCACAGTAACCATAGCCATAACCATAGTCAAGCCATCTGGTGTTTTCTTTTTTCTAACACAGCCAGTGAACGGGCTAAAACAGAAGCATGCATCATCCTGCGCATTTAAACGCAAATAATGAAATGAATGCCCCCAGTCGCAACCAGACGAGCAATTACCTTCCCAGACATCCAAACACGCCATAGTTTAAGTGATAATTGTGCAAATGTGAGTTTATATGTGTGAAAGTCGATGTTAATTGGGTTCTTTAATAGAAAATGGAGTCGCTTTTAACTTCTTTTCATCCTCTTTCCTTGCCTTTTTTTTCCTTCAGAGCTGCCCACTCACTTTATTGTAGTGGCAGTGAGATTGGGTGCTGGATTTATAATGAACTTTCACTGAGCACCCATGGTGACGATGCAACACATGGCATATTGTTTCTCTCTCTCTCTCTCTCTCTCTCTCTCTCTCTCTCTCTCTCTCTCTCTCTCTCTGTCACTCTCTCTCCACCTTCCTCTCTCTCTGTCTCTCTCTGTCTCTCTCTCTCTCTTTCTCTCTCTAGCCACCTCTATCTCTTTCTACTGGCTTCAGTATCACTCTCCCCTGCAGGCCCCGGAGGACCCCCTCTAATCCTAATTGAAACAGAAGCCAAATGTACTAGCTGACTCGGTGCTAATGATGCACACACAAACACTGCACTTCCAGTGGAGAGAGAAAAAGAGGTGGGCATGGGGGTGGGGTGAGTGTTGTAGGGTTGTGGGATAGTGCGAGGATAGATTGAATTAGAATTAAGGCTGATTAAAATAAAAATATTGAGGAGGAGAGGCGGAAAGACCAAAGTAAGCCAGAAGATACAGGCTGTTAGAGGTAGTCTTTATTGTCACTGTACGAAGTATAGTGAGATGTTGTTTGGAGCAGCCAACAACAGATGCATAGAAGACACAGTATATGAGAATAGAATTTAAATAGATAAAAATGGCTGGGTAGAGTTTTAAATACAGGTTTAACTTACAGCAATATATACATATACAAGTAAGACTATAAAACAATATGAAAAACAATATGTACATTTTACACTATCAAGCTATGGATATATAAATAAAGTGCAGGATATGCTAGCAGAAAAAGTGGAGTGTGTGACAGAGTCAGATAGCACAGACTCCAATGTAATTGCACAATAGAGTCACATTGCATGGGGTCCTGTTGTTGATAAACATAAAAGGGTATAAAAATACATGTACATGCACATGGGAAGCGAGCGAGACAGAAAAAGCAACCAGCTGAAAGTGAAGAGTAACTGAGATAAAACAGTAGATGAAGAGAGAGACTGAGAGAGGGGGAGAGAGTGAAAGAGATAGGGGAAAAGATAGGTGGTTCCATTTAAAAGTTTAGCTTCTCCCTCTCTATTGCTCAAGCGCTGTATCATTAAAATGAGAAGGTGCTTTTAGCGTAATACTGAAATTAATCAACTCAAAATATGTCAAGGAGCTGTGAAAAGCCAGGATCAGAGACCTGAAAAAAGCCTCAGCAAATAGACAGCCATTACCAATTCACTGGTGTTAAAATCCAATTACTTTCAGAACAGTGTAATTTTCAGCTTCCTGGATTACGAACAATGATGGTAAATGGAATTCTTACCGACAGGAAAACTTAAAAGAGAAAGAAGACAGCGAAAGTGCATGAGCACTTCTTTTTATCCCTGACAATCGAATTATCCTTTCAACTAAAGGGACGATTTACAACAGCTTTAAACCTCTGTATCAGTGTGATTTCTCTTTATTATGCTGCCTGGTATGTGAATTTATATACTGCCCTTCAGTGAACTGGCACGCACAGTCAGTCAGCTCAGTTAGGAGCTACAGTATGTTTAATCAAGCTGTGAGTTAACCACTGAGGATGTAAAGACAATAAAATAAAGACATTTTACATTGTAATCTCAGTATCTTATAACTGTGGTCTAGTGGTTAGGGAGTTGGTCTTGGGATCAGCGAGTCACAGCTTCGAATCCTACCCTACCCATGGCTTACGTGCCCTTGAGCAAGGCATCCAACCCCACACTGCTCTAGAGACTGTAACTGAAACCCTGTAAATAACTGTACTGCAAGTCACTCTGGACAGGAGCATCAGCTAAGTGTAATGTAATTATTTTAATCTCTATTAGTCATTAACAGTTCTATTACCTAGAGACTCATGTATATACAGACATGCCACACAATGAGCCTAGTTAAAAGGTAACATCCACTCATGGTCTGGCCTTAGATCAGCTCATGTTTAATGGAAATTGGTGTTTTCTGTATCGGCATATTAAATATTGGTTTTAATATGTGATTATAATGTCTAATACATTATACTGGATATGGATTTACATGTATAGAACAGTATGTTAGTATCATGTGTAGAGGACCGGACAGCTCCTCAACTATGCTGTATTCATTGCCCTCCACTGGTTCACAAATGAATAGTGTACATCACTTAAGTGCCTTAAACAGTAGGGTGGGGATGCCATCTAAAATCCTGTAACAGCCCTCTCAGCACTTCTTATGGAAATCCAGAGTTTCACCCCTGGGTACCTTTACGTCTCCCTCAACCATCTTCCTCGCTCACCTTGACATTCTCCTGCTCCTTTGTGCTGCCACTAGGAAATGTCCGCCAGCTGTTGGAAATGTCTGCCTCCCTCCCTCAGCTCTTCCTGCTTGCTTTTCAGACACACACAGAGGCGAAGACGGAGCCCCAATGTCTCCCCGGTACCACCACCACCCGCAGTCTCTCCCCAACCTGCAGGGGGTGTGCTGGGGAGGGCATGGGGGGTTGGGGGGGAGAGTGTGTGTGATCCTTCAGAGCCCCTGCCGCCCCCCAATCAAAAACGACCTTTGACAAGTGCTTGGAGTTCATTTTTTCTTTCCCCTGTGTGTGTGGGTCTGTGTGTGTATGTGTGTGTGAAAGAGAGAGCAAGAGCAAGAGTGTATGTGTGTGTGTGTGTGTGTATGTGTGTGTGTGTGTGTGACAGTGTGTGTGAGTGCCTTTGTGTGTAGTCATGTGTGCGTAGCTTATGTAATATTAATGCTTTGATATGCTAATCTGACACCTGATCATCATTCTGCCAAACAAATCTGCCCCCTGCGACTCGTTCTCTTGCGGAGTCAGTGCTTTCCCTAAGCGACGCTTGTTTACATACCGAGGCCTGAGAGGCCTTTGGGTCCTGGGGCTGTTTATTTGACTATTGATTTAGATGGAGCAAATGCACATGGCATGTAATAAGTACAGTATTCATAGATATATAGAACAAAAGTACTGTATGTGTAGAAGCCTTCTAGAGGGTTTGAAGAGAGATACACATTTTTCCAACAAAGAGGTCCAACATGGCCACAGTCTGTCTGCCATTGGCTTAGAATGAAAATGGATGTCGGAAAAGCGATGTGCATTTGCATGTGGGTGTG
>CM050219.1:1575000-1680000 GCA_027475355.1 Coilia nasus | reverse complement strand
CTATATTTCTCTTGCACTTTCTCTCCCTCTGTCTCTCTATCTTATTGTCTCTCACACTTTCCCTCTGTATTTCTCTCACGCTTTCTCACCCTCTGTCTCTGTCGCTGTCTCTCCCTCTCTTTTTGTTCCCTTGTATCCCACGTCCTATCAAGCAACAGCAGCTCCATTGCTTAGCCTTGTTTCAGAGGCGTAGCGGCAAAGTTGACGCGGGACAGCCAAGGGGTCCCATGGTGTCATTTTCTTCTTTTTCAACCTTACCCACCCACCCCACCTCCTTCTCTCTTCCCCACAATCCCTGCTCTCCCTGCTCTGTTACTGAAAGCCTTCTTGTCACCACACTGCTCATTACCCATCCATTGGAGCAGGTCCCGCACATCACATCCCATCCTCCAACACCTGTACGGTTCCACAGAACACAGGTTTCCACGGAACACAGGTTTCCACAGAATGTATCACAAACACCAGTCTTGCTCTCCTTTGTGGAAACAAGTAGGATTTTTTCTCTTTTTTCCTTTTTTACCCTCATAAAATTAAAATTTGAGACAAGTGGCCAGGGTTTAGAGGAAAAAGTGCAGGATCAGGTGAAAATCTAGAATACTTTCTGCGATATGAGACTTTGGGAAAGTAGAGATGAGCCAAGTTGGCATGGCATAGATATTCATGTGATACTGCTATTGCTATCTGTTCTAGAACTAAACTGCTATTTCCTCAAAAGCTTCCATTGCTTTAACTACTTGTTTCTTTACTACTTCTACAACTTGCTACTACTACTAATACTACTACTACTATTAGTACTACTACTACCTCTACTACTACTATCACTACTACTACTTCTACTACTACTACTACTACTACCACTATTACTACCACTACTACTACTATTGATACTACTACTACTACTTCTATACTACTACTATATCACTGCCAGTGTTACCACTATCACTACTACAGTACTACTAGTCCTACCACTGCTACTACTTCTAATAGTGGTATGACTAATTCTCCTATGACTACCACAATTACTACTACCACCACCACTACTAGTGCTAATCCCTCTGCTCCTAGCACTACACCTAATGCACTCTACCATAAAGAAATGTTTTATATATTCTATAATCACATAAGGAATATATATTTCTTATTTTAGACAACATTAAAGTAAGTTCAGTGGTTTGTGTGTGTTTTGTAATCACACTTTGACTACAGAGTGGCTTATGTGCATGTATGCCTAGTGGCTTATGTGCCATGTATGCCTAGTTGTGGCACTGCCCAGATTGTTAGCAATGCACCTTATCAACTGTCCTGCACCTGTGAATAAATCTGTTTGGGCTGTGTATTTTAGACTCTTCTTGGCTTAAGGCTATATTTTTCCAGATGCCTGTTTTGCCCCTGAAGACTTCAAATGAATAATTTCATAAATCATATGGACAAATTGCTCAGACTGACCTGTGAAGAATTGTGTGAGTCAATGAAAGATGATGTTCTTTCCCTCAGGTTAATCTCCTTATCACCTCAGTAAGGGCAAACTCTTATTTAAACTCCATTCATCTTCATCTTGTTTGTAAAAGTTAATTTCAAACAGTGTGTATGTCATGCTCAACACTAATTCATCAATTAGGCAAAAATACCTCTGCCAGGCAACCAGGAAATAAAGGATGATATGCAGTGTGAAGCTGTTGACTGTTCTGTTACTTGGACTGATTTTAGATATGCATACCACTAACACCATATCTCTATTACAATGAAAACCTTTATAAGTGTCAAATGGTTCACATTTTGCGATGAGAATGCAGACCTGTCACCAAATGCTGTGAATCAACATCATGGTCCCTCATATCATACCACCATGCTAAGCAGTCTTTAACTGCACTTCCATGACTCACATCTGAAATAAAAAAGATCCCGCTGGATTTTCTGTAAGTGGCACAGTTAGGTTGTCAGTAGTTCAAAACCAAGATGGTCTTTGAACAGTGTGGCCTTGATCCGACGCAAGGGGGAGGTGAAACAGCTTGACGTGGTGAATAATGTGATCTCTCCCATCAGAAAGAAGCAGAGCCTGAGTCCTTTCGCTTGGCTGTGTCTGTCTCTTCTGGTCCCATTAGCGTAGGGGTACTGGTGACAAACTAGACAGGCTACAGTTGTGATCCATTATGTAATGGCGAAAGGCAAAGTGGGGGCTGCATATATCACTGTCTGTCTAAGATGATGTGCACTTCTGACTACTTTCTTATGTATGTGAATATTAAGTTCAAGTTGATGTTTGACAAGACAGTTTTGCATATAACTTCCTTGTAAGTGTCTAATGTGATGACCAAACAGAAGACTGTAGACTACCCTAACAATAGAAGAGATGACTTAAAAAATGCATCATGCCATTAATGTCAGGAATGCCAAAATATAAATATTTGAATTTCAAAAAAAACATTTCACTTTTTGACCAGTGCCCTGCAATGCTTACCCTGCTCTATTGATTTGATATAGTACTGCCCTTTGTGCCTGAAAATATAGATGAGAAAGCATTTCCACTGTTCTTTTTTAAATGAATTTTGCACGGTACTTTTTAAAATGTATTTGCACTGTACTTTTGTGCCCATTTCCCATCCAGGCTTTCTCAGGGGGTCACAGGAAGTGTCTTTGCCACATCAACTGAATAATTCATTGGCTGCTGACTGGCTAATGTGGAAAGTCACCCACTCAAGGCGCTGGAAGTCAGGCTCAGCAGGCCTGATAGACATCCATTTGACAAATGTTTTAACAGTCATCGTCCCATCATACATCAGACAAGTGCCCTAATTTGACCAGATGTACAATGGAAAAATTAAATAAATACCAAAAAATGGATGTTACAATATTCGCATAACATTTTATCCATGGAAATTGCGTACAGAGTTGTGTTTCTTTGTTCTTAGCATTACAGACTAAGTTGCGTCCGCACCTGGCCAAGTCTTAGGACAACCAGCAGGCAGAGACACAATGGAGGCATTAATAATGAATGACAGAACTCTCCCAAGTTCCCCATGTCATATAGCAATACAGTCAGGCCTATCTACCTTCCAAGACACTCAAACCAACTGGCAGAGTGCACTGCAGACAGCCCAGTAATTTGTCTGCTCTTGCTAACTGCATAGACACACTCTCTCGCATGCCATTCCATTGTCTTCTATTAATGTAGTCAGTTGGCGGTCTCAGTAAGAAATATAAAGGTCAGGTTTAACAACTCTGGACCAGAGGATTATGCTGCACTAATGTCTGGGGTAATGTACCTGAGGCTGTGGAGCCTAATGACTAGGATGACGGACAGTTGGTGGAGTAACCACTGTGTGTACAGGACAAATTCACTGTTCTGACACTCTGGCACAAAAGGCAATTAGCCACAAATGACAGGACATCCATCATCCGGGGCCAGGTTTGGGCTGCTGTAGTCACAAGATAGCCACGTGTACCGCACAGTGTGCTGCGGACATCAAACACGACTGGTGTCTGAGCTGTTGAGGAGCCCTGGCAGGTGCCTGGGAGGGGTGGGGGAATGAGGTGAGGGGAAGGGATGGTGAAGTGGTGTGGGTGGAATAAGGTCTGAGTGGGACACAGACAGACAGACAGAGAGAGAGAGGGTTTCCCAGCTCAAGTCAGGCTGTATCTGTGCTGCATGTTGAGTGAGAGAGACTTAACCCCCGACTGAGCCTAATGACGGGAGGAAAATGTGATCTATAAATGCAGAGTTTTTAACAATTCATTATCTTTGTGTCATTATGTTATGTTAGTTCTATTCGTGAAAATGTTATCCATACAAGGTCAGCAGAAGGGCACATATGTAAGGAATAATGTTCTATTAAGTGGTCATTCTCGTGGAATAAACCTCGACAGAGTAATGCAGATCTTGAGCCATTTTGAAGGTTCTGCTAAAAATAGTTCAGGAAATAGAATGTATAGAAGAATAGAAGTGTCAGTTTTCAGTGGTCATTATACAAAAATATTTGACTTCCGAACGTTGGTATATATATATATATATATATATATATATATATATATATATATATATATATATATATATATATATATATATATATATATAGTGTATAATAAGTTATATTAACGGTACATTATTTGGTCACACTTTATTTGACTGGTACTACAGACTATCTACAGATCTACAAAGACAATTTATAATGCATCTTTTGGAACTGAGTCTTGTTAAGGTTGGGTTATGAGTTGAATTTGATGAAGGTAATAAGTGAGTAAACATTAAACAAACTCAGAACTGAATTTCAGAAAACCATCTGCAGTGTGTCTGTGAGCAGACAATTCAAATAAAGTGTCACCCATTAAGTATTTCATTGAAAAACACAACTGTATTTTTTCAAAAGGCATGTGGATGTTACTAGAACACGTAAAGTGTTTTGGGTGCGGTATTTAGAATTGTACTAGTTGATTCATGTTAACTCAGGTTTTGGTGCAAAGAATGGTCTTTTGTAGGTGACCAAAAAAAAAAAAAACAACTAAAAAGGTACTACAGTGACATGGTATTATTTATGGTGCATATTTGATCCCAATTCTCATCATAGTCATGGTCTTTGTTCCCTAAGCTGGTCTGTAAAATGGAGTCTGACATTTTGCCCAGAAGTAGCCCAGAGTGATGGATAAATCCAGAATGAAACTTCAGTCAAAGACGCCCAAAATGTCACCGAAGACAGACAGAAAAAGAGAAGATCAGCCTAAAAGAAATAGAGAGATAGGCATTCTTATTCTTCCTGTGTGTGTGCTTGTGTGTGTGTGTGTGTGTGTGTGTGTGTGTGTGTGTGTGTGTGTGTGTGTGTGTGTGTGTGTGTGTGTGTGTGTGTGTGTGTGTGTGTGTGTGTGCTGGCAGGGTAAAAGAGGGGGTGGGTACAAATGGCAAGGCCAAAGAAAAGAGAATGTTTGAAAGAGATATATGGGGCATAGACTAGGGGGATAGAGAGAGAGAGAGAGAGAGAGAGAGAGAGAGAGAGAGAGAGAGAGAGAGAGAGAGAGAGAGAGAGAGAGAGAGAGAGAGAGAGAGAGAGAGAGAGAGAGAGAGAGAGAGAGAGAGGCAAGTCAACTCCATTTATTTATTCACATTCAGTCATAGGGTGGCATTGCTATCTGGAACATCTTGTTCATGACTCTTCACTTGGCCTTGGGATACAGAGAAAAGGCAGCATTAGTTAGTACTCCTATAAAACAGTCATTTGTGTTTTGATAGAAACTGTTTGCCATTGAGTGTACATGGACATGCACAATGGCTCAAAGTCAGCCACCTGCTTGGTGGAATTTCATGGTTACATCCCTTTACACAATAATGCAGCCCAAAACAATAGTCATGCATTGTGCTGGATACTTTTGCATTTTTTTTAGAGAAATCTACCTTAATAAACAGTAGTGAGAAGTCCTTGACAGTAGTTAAACTATCAGATTTAGTCATGATGTATGTATAATACATCAACAGTAATAGATCATAGATCCGTGAGATCTTAACAGTACAATAGCAAGTAAGTTTTGCTTTGTCACAGCGGACCCAAGGCTCAGCTTCACTGATCATGTTATATATTCTTACTTCCTCTATTTTTAATATGCAGAAATAGGGGGATTAAAGTGGAATTTGGGGCTGCTGTTCTGATGGAAGGGTTCTGGGCAAGAAAAGCAGTGATAAAATAATCCCAAAAGAACAAAAGTACACTAACAGCAGAGATCTTCGTAATGTACATGTCACCGGCCCCTCCCTTTCTATTCTCCACCCTTTCAGTGTGTTTTATCTCTCTCTCTTTCTCTTTTTTTATGTTTGTTCTCTCTTTCTCTGTGCCTCTCTCTGACTCTCTGTATTGTTTTCTATTTCTCTCTCTTTTCCTCTCTGTCTGTGTCCTCTACCACCATCTCTTCTTTCCCTCTCCTTCTAACTTTTTCTTTCTCTTTAAGAGTCCATTGTTGCAAAGCTCTCCTGGGGCATGGCCCCGGCCAGTCTAGAGACCAGACAGCCAGAGTAACAAATGAATAAAAAATATCAGCAGTCTTTCTCACTCACAATCATCATTCCGCACACAGACACTCAGGCAACAATGGCTGAGATCATATAAAATGCAGGAGAAGATCCATTTTCAGCAGGAACACAGCATTCCACACTTTTCTCCATGAACAGCTTGTCCTATATTTGAGTCTGCAGATATTATGGTGCTGCCGTTATGTGATCACACTTTTGTCTTTCATCTTCCTCCACCATTGCTGGAAAACATGCCACATTCTGACGAAAAAACACATAAAAAAGACATGCGCATATGTGATCCTTCCATTAGGATCACACTTCATCAGCAATAAGCAGCGAGAGAGAGATAGAGAGAGAGAGAGAGAGAGAGAGAGAGAGAGAGAGAGAGAGAGGGGAGAGAGAGAGAATGAGAGAGAGAGAGAATGAGAGAGAGAATGAGAGAGAGAGAAAGAGAACAAACTTTAAAGAGACTTCATCATGCATGCAGCTGTGGGATGATACACAAGAATCCTTGAATGGCATCCTGCAGATTTATAAATAGCACTCATGCAAAATTCATGCTCCTATTTAGAGTAGCAGCAGCCTAATGTATTGTAGGTTAGGATGATGTTCTACGGCCAAAACCCAAGGTGGGACAGCATCTGCCTGGGTGCAGTCAGACAAACAGCAAGCGCATGGCACTCTCTAATGTACCTTGTGCGGCAATGTGCAGGACCTCTACGGCACATGCTGTGTAAAGCTGCAATATGTAGTATGATTTTGTCTTTCTTGGTCTTCTGTCTGGAGAAATAACAACAACAACAACAACAACAACAACAACAACAACAACAACAACAACAATAATAATAATAATAACGATCTTTACTTGTATAGCACAATTCATACAAGATACAGCTCAAAGTGCTTTACAGTTTGGCAAGAACAGCACAAGACAACATTTCTTGCAGTCCAGTGGCGCCAGAGCTGACGAGCACAATAAAGAATGACTGTACTGTAACTGTAAATGAACAGTGAAAGGAGCCTCTTCCAGTCTTGGTATGTTGTATCAAAGTTTATACTGACCCAGTCATAGATTTTATTTCCGGAAATGTTCAAATACATGCAATAAGTGTCTTACACAGCATGCTAGGATGCACAGAATTGCCAGGAATATAAAAATATTGATTTTTTAATGCTGCTTTCAGAACTACTTAACTGGTGCACAGAAAATTGACTTATTGTCAGCACAATTCCCATCACCTTGGTGTATATGACCTCTGTCAAGGTTTCAGTCATGTGAAAAACAAATCTATCTTTACACAGTCAATAATACTGTGCTTTTTACTAATTGTACCAAAGCCTTTTTAAAGTTCCTGTTGTGACACATTTCAGACTCCAATTTGCATCATGACTGCATCACAAACTCAAGTGGGCATTGACGTCTGCTTCCATCATGACGCCTTTTATTCTTCCTCTTAAAAAGATATCATGCTAGCCCTCTGCACAATGCTAAACCAGGTGGTCTAAGAGGATATAATCTCTGAATGCAAATTTAGAGCAGAGGGCTTCCATGACAAAATTAAGACCTTTTCATTGGGATAAGCAACCTTAGAGGAATCCAGCCTCCACACTGTGCTCTTGCTAGACCAGGCAATCAAATCATTATTATTGCATTATTTTTCACCAGTAAGTCATAAACATATCTACATCCATCTGTCTGCCTGTTGGCAGTTTATCTGTATGTCTGTATGTCTGCTCTCTATCTCGCTGCCTGATGTCTGTTTGTCTGACTGTCCATCATCCTCTCTATCTGGATTGATGTTTATACATGCTTTACAGATGAGAAATAATGCACTGTAAGAGCCATGTTTTTTTAGATGGGCTATTAGAGACTCTGCGCTTATACAAAACTCATTGTCACCCTACATTTACATTTACAGGTTCTTTAAAGTTACACCGTTATCATGTAGATCTATGACAAAACAATTTCCTAAAATGTCCTCCTTTCTAGTTTAATGTTAGCTCATCTATTCCTTACATTGCTCGTTTTGGCTTGAAGAAGTCTACAGACAGAGAAACAGAGAGAGGGAGAGAGAGAGAGGGAGAGAGAGAGAGAGAGGGAGAGAGAGAGAGAGAGAGAGAGAGAAAGGGAGAGAGAGAGGGAAGAGAAAGAAAGAAGGGAAGATGGTATGGACTCCAGAAGCAGGTGTGAGTGACCTAAGTGAGTGACCACTTCTCTTCTCTGCTACACCACTAACTCTGAAGTGATTGGAAGAGGAATCGAGAAGGAGTAGGACCGAGAGAGAGAGAGAGAGAGAGAGAGAGAGAGAGAAAGAGAGAGAGAGAGAGAGAGAGAGAGAGAGAATAAAATAATGTACTTCTGTTCGAGTGGAATGATGGAAGGAGAAATTGTCGGGCCACAGTGAGATGGGGCGAGAGCGGAACGGATCGGAATGATAAAGTGATGACAGAAGGCCATAAGAGAGAGAAAGACTGTTATGAAGATAAAAGCATAGGTGCTACCCATCATGCAGGAGCTGGGGGGGTGGAGGGGGTGGAGGTTGGGGGTGGCTTGTGGTAGGAGAAGGACTGGTTGGAGAGAGAAAGAAGACAGATGAAGAAGAGTGATGATACAAGATGAGAGAGAATTTTTGCTTCGGTGTGTGTGTGTGTGTGTGTGTGTGTGAGAGAGAGAGAGATAAATAAAGAGAGAGTATGTGCATGTGTGTGAGAGATAGAGAGAATGTGTGTGTATATGTGTGTGTGTGTGTGTGTGTGTGTGTGTTAATCTTGAGAGCCTCAGCCGGAGGTTGTTCTCTTGCAGTGGCTGTGACGAGGTGTCTGGAGAGACTTGACGGTGACATCTGCAACGCCACTCTACTGCCAGCAGCAGCACTGGCTGATGGCTCAAGGTTACCCAACAACACAACAGCAAAAACACAACACAACACACATAACAACACAATGCAACAACTACAGAACACAACAAAACACAACACAACACAACACAATACAACACAACACAACAACACAACTAAACAATGCCAGCACCACTTCCGCTCCAAGTGCCACTGCTAAGGTGAGGACATGATCTTTCTCCTCCCTGCAGGAGATGGGGGAAAATCATGGAGGCGTGCTCAAGGGTGTTATTTTTGTTGTTGTTGTGGTTCTTGCTGCTGTTTTTTGTAAACTTTTTAAACTCTTTTTTTATTGAGTCAACATCTCAGAGCGTAGTATGAAAAGAAAAAAACATAATGAATGACGGTAAAATATAATAAAAGTAACGAATCAAAGAGGGCGAGGAAGTGGAGTGTATAATGAAAAGAAAAATAGATCGTACCATTTGAATAATGCAGTAACCAGAAAACTCTTCATAAATTCTATCAGTCTACCACATAGGTCCTTTCAGGGCAGTGGTAGAAAGATCGGGTTTGGACAAAAGAAATTTCACAAAGGGATGAACACTCAAGTTCAGTTTTACATGGTGGGCGGCTGTGAAAAGAACCCATTCCCAGTCGCAATACTAAGAAGCTAATGGTATCTTACAATAGCTGTGATGTTCCCATTCTCCTTGTTGTAAGTGAAAGGTCATGCGTGCAAAGCAGTAGGTAAACATTAGCCTGGTAAACCAGTCCCTCGTACTTCATTTCATTTTCTACAGAGGTCTGGTAGTGCTGTGTTGAGAAACATTTTCTTCCTGGAAGTGAAGACTCTGCTGAAGTTTAAGGACTTGTCCACACAACAACGCTCGTGGATATATATTGTTTTTGCGGGTCGGAGAAAAATTGCATCCACACACGTGGAATCAATAAATGTTCACGTACAGGTGGGAACGTTGTCATTGTCGGAATGTGTGCAAGAGAGAAGGCAACTGCACAATAATTCACTTTAAACGTGTAATATGTTGATTTTAGCAATGTGTGTTGTCTTTTAGGTGGGTCGGATGCTCTTTTATAAAACAAATAAGCATAATAGCCTACAAAGCCTTTGTTACAAGGTACAAACTACTGCCTGTAGTTCAATGACAAATAGATTCAGCAGTGATTTTGTTATCCACCTTCATTGTTAAAATTCATTGATATTTTTTTCAAGTAGCACAGTTCAATACAGTTCCTTTTTTAATTATGTCACAAACAAAAATCTATTGAGCAAAAATGTTTTTTATGAGGAACAAGGCTAAAGAGATCATCGTCAGGATCGAGCTCTGTGTGTTCTTAGTTAATTGAGCAGTGCAAATTGTATTCTTAATACACACACCATTGCATAGATATACACTGCCATGCAGTGACACATGATCATTTTGATGTGATAACAGTGGGAAGCAGTAGCCTGATCCGACAAGCTGTGTGGCCTCAGAGAAGAATTTAACATACGTGGATGAGCAAAGAGTGTAAACAGCTACTGCCTGTCGTTCATTAGTTTGAGATCAGGGTGAGCTTATCAGTGGCTGTCTTTGCTCTCTCTCTCTTTCTCTCTCTCACTCACTCTCTTTTACTCTCTCTCCCCACTCTGTGTTTGTCTCTCTCTCTGTTTCTCTCTCTCTCTCTCTCTCTCAGGTGCACTCTATAAAAAAGGTTGAGCTAGCTGCAACACTTAGACCTCCTAACTTGTCATTGTAGAGTGGGGACTCATTATGTGATTTTGGAACCCTAATGGGCTCCTCGGTCATTCCAAGAGACGGCAAAGGACATTCCAAGTTGTGTGGCACTGAAGGGGGAAGAGGAGTGTGTGTGTGCGAGTGTGTGTGTGTGGGGTGTGTGTGTCAATCTAATTTCGCATGAGTGGCATGTCAGGTTAAAAAGTAATAGCTAACTGGTACAGATGTCAAAAGTGCATATTTTGCCTGAAAATAACTCCATAACCCACTGTGGATCATTGGTTTGGATGCTTTTCAAAACACTCCGAACTATGAACCAGTTGGCTAGTCAGTGTTTTTTTTTTGTTCGGTATCAAATGTGCTTGGTGACCTGAAGAGTTTTTGTTGCTCCGATCACGACCTCTGTCAATCCACCCCAGATTTAGCCACAGGCTGTGCCCAAGTGTTCCGCCTCAGTCATGTTGCTCTTCATTTTCTTAGTCTTTCTGTTTACTTTTTTACCATCCCTATCTCTCTCTCTCTCTCTCTCTCTCTCTCTCTCTCTCTCTCTCTCTCTCTCTCTCTCTCTCTCTCTCTCTCTTTCTCTCTCTCTCTCTGTTTCTCTCTCTATGTCACACTTTATGTCTGTGTGTATGCAATTTTCTCTCTCTCTGCCTCCATCTCTCTCCCTGCCTCCATCTCTCTCTCTCTTACTCTCTCTCTCTCTCTCTCTCTCTCTCTCTCTCTCTCTCTCTCTCTCTCTCTCTCTCTCTCTCTCTCTCTCTCTCTCTCTCTGCCTCCATATATCTGTCAGTGAATGCATGAGACTGTGGGCAGAAATGTCAGAGCCGGCAGGTCAAAGGTCATTTGGAGTCATTAAACAGAAAGCGCAGCCAGTCGACAGTCTATTGGTCAGCACTCCCCGGAGGCGCAGGGTCAGACAGCCCTGTCTGGAGTATGTCTGTGCGGAGGTGGTGATGTCTAGGGTCGTTTCCCGCCCCCTCTGGCCATTTTTCCCTTTTTTTTATTTTAGCAGCAGCGCAGCGCGCAGTGGTGTGGTGTGGTGCGGTGTGCTTTGGTGCGGTGTGGTGGTGCTGTGCGGTGATGCCTCGCAGGCTGGCCAGCACGAGATGGACCCTGACACCCGCTAAAGAGGATAAATACCCGTGGTCAGGCTGGCTGTCCTCACGAGTTAATGCGCCGGAGGAAGGAGCTAGGGGTGGGCATAATGCAGACAGGCCCTTCAGTCATCTCCAATCACACACCCCCACCCCAACTTACACACACGCACACACACCCACTCCACATACACATGCACGCACTCACACAGATAATAGCATATACACTGAACCACTGTTCCCTGAAGCCCACATCATATAGAAAATAAAAAAGTTATTTTCTTTCTTTCTTCCTTCCATTCTTTTTTTCTTGTTTCACATGCTGATTAAACCCATTTCCCACACTGTCATTTACAACCATTTTCATTTTTTCTCACTTTTCGTGTTTTTTGTTGTTGTCTTTCTCTAGTGCTTTCTATCTCTTTCTTTTTTCATTCTTTCTTTTCCCCTTTTCCTCTTGGTGCCAGGTTGTTCTGTCTGCTCAATGTGATGTTCCCTTGTTCTGGAACGTGACTGAGAGCTCCATACCGCCAGAGGTGGCAGTTCTAATAGGAATACTCAGAGATCCATTCATTCTGGGGCCATTGTTCCCTCAGCTCGGAGAAGACAATGTATGTGGTGGAAGCCTAATTAATTGCATTGTGCCTCACCATGCTTCTCAAACCTCTCTTGGCACCTGACATGTAGGCTGCTGCGTGACTCTGTGGGACTCTGTGTGTGTGTGTGTGTGTGTGTGTGTGTGTGTGTGTGTGTGCGCGTGTGTGTGTGTGTGCGCGTGTGTGTGTGTTTGTCTTTGCATGCATGCTCTTGTCACCTGACATGTAGGCTGCTGTGATTGTGTGTGTGTGTGTGTGTGTGTGTGCGTGCATGTGTGTGTGTGTGTGTGTGAGAGTGTGTTTGTCTTTGCATGCATGCTAAATCCTCTTGTCACCTGACATCTGGGCTGCTGTGACTGTGTGTGTAGCTGTCTTTACATGTGCAAATATCTCTATGCTTGTTTCGAAACTCACTCAATGTGTGTGTGAGTGTGTGCCTCTTTAAAGATGCCCACACATAAATCGATCACCCAGCAAGGGACCCAAGGGATACCACGCAAGATGTTGAACATCAAGAAATCTAACAGACAAACAGTCGATTGGCATCACCTTACCCCAAGGCTCCTTACAACAGTCAGTGTTGCAATGGCATTACCTTACCCCAAGGCCTGTTACAACAGTCATCAGCACTGTGCCACTGCAACACCGCGCCCTGACTTACTACCGCACGCGCATTGCAGCCACTAAAGGCACCTTGGTGAAGGACTCCAATCAGTCTGTCTGCAGCCGCATGGTGCATTTGCATACAGGCATAGCCCTGGGTAGTGTGGAGGAGCAAAAGGCCCCCGCCGCAGTAGCAGTGGCGAGCTTGGCCACAAGCGACCTGTATGCCTTATAAAGGTGGTGGTTGGGGTGGGGGGTACACTGTGCAATGATAGCCTGGCTTGGGGGGGTTGAGTGCAATGACAGCCTGATTTGGCTGGGATTTGTTATGTATAATTGATGGTGATGTTTGTGCAAGTGGATGATCTCTAAGTCGATTTAAACCACAGGAAGCCTGGCTGAAAGGGCTAGACTGGAAATAGGGAGCCTTCCTGTAACTGGCTTGAATTCTAGGGTTGGGTAGTAAAAACTGATTCATTATTGGCTGTCCTAAGCAGACCCAAGCCACTGGAAGCCGTCTGCACACATTTTAACAAACCACATTAAAAACACATGTTGCAGGATAGAGATCAAGTTAAATCTTTCAATACATTCTTCGATATCATTAGCAACAATTCAGAAAGTGCAACAATGAGAAGGAGAATGAGAAGTCTTTAGTGAAAGTCAGTTTGATCAATGGGCTACCACATTTTATTTTATTCTTTCTTCATTTATTTATTTTTTATGGAGTGTGGTGATTACATAGCCAATCAAGGGACTCTCCCTTTCTAGTTTGATTTCTTCCCTCCCCACATCTGTGCTTGAGCGCGTGCAGAGGTTTGGGTTGATTGAAGCTACGATGGTGGCTGATGAATTAGATATAGGCTTCTTGCCCACTCGTTCTGCTACCCAGGCGCCTCTGGGGCAGTAGACTCTGTAGGCTGCGACTAATATGATTGAGCCGTTGCTTGGTCAGGCCCAGATCCTGGTGAATGGAACTGATCTGTCAGTCACGGGTGAACTAACTTCCTGTGCTCCAGTGGATGTCAAGGGGAGAGGGCTCGAGGGCTGGATTGGGCCAAATCTGATTTGGGTGCATGTGCATGGAGAACGAGGTCGTTTTTATGGGAGGCTTTCTGACCTCAAATCACAGAGGAAGACTTTAAAATGCAGTGGATTGACTTTGTTGCAAATTTAGCATAAATGGATTTCTGTTATTGAACTAATTTATTATCAGTGTAAGATTTTATGCTGAATGGGCTGTTTACTGAAGAAGTGCTTGATTTTTTTCCATTAACTGTTAAGTTTCAGGCAAATTCTAAAAATTAAAAAATAATGACATATTGAAGGATTCTATCCCATATCACATTTCTCACACAACGTGGAATATGAATTCTGAGGCAAGTAATACCATAAATATTTGACCAGTGATGTCCAGCTAGAACCATCCCCATCACCAGTATAGCACACACCCAGTATTCATAGCGATTGAATGTGTTTTCTGTGGTGCGTAATCGTGCACAAACATGAGCCAGAGAGTATCTCCTCACATTTCCCCGTAGCTGTGCCTATGCTATAGCCGGCCGGGTATAGCGAACCGGAATCCGCTGAAGACATGATTTTTTAAAAAGCTACTTTTAGTCAAGTTTACTCTCAAATGTTGTGCGTTAAATATTCAGGAGGAACATCAGAGCCAGAGCAGCCACTCGAGCCTTGCCTGTAGGGGTCCAGCTCTCCATGTGAAAGGAGAGAGGGAGGGAAAACAGGAGATGAAAACAGGCTGCATTTTTATACCCCCAGCTTCAGGGGTTCCCCATTACCACAAAAGGACAGTTTCTTCTCCAGTTTGACTTGTGTTTTTGTGAATTCTTATTCATGTACAGCAAGTATTATAGGCATACAAAAACACACACAAACACACTTACACTTGCACAGAAACTTGTACTTATTCTTACAAATATTCATTAAAAATGTATTACAGTACTTTGTTAAAACACTGCAAAAAGTCTTATCATACATAACATTTTGTATATCAAGTAATTATCAAAGAAATAATTTATAAAAAAAAAAAAAAACTTTCAAATGCATGTGTGCTAATAGAATGAACACAGATAAACAAGTCAGCCAGACTGTGATTTTGTTACACTGCACTTAATTGATGTAACAGGGACAGTACAATAAGTGTAACCACTTGCTCTGTATAATCCAATTAGCTGATTCTATCATAATGGATATCCATACATTTATATATCCTTAAAACTTGACCCTGTTGAACAAGAACCTGTTGGCTATTGGCTCTGGTTTTTGCAGTGCAATTAAGTGAAACTTGTCTGTCCCAACACAGATCACGTGTGGGGACTCATGCGCTGGCTTGGCCTAACATCCTTCTAGTGTTTTGTTTTGGTGAGGCCACTGGATGCAATACAGGTACAAGGAAAAACATGAGAAATGCCAGTGCCAAATTGTGGGAAATGTGCCATTTCTTCTCCATATGGAAAGTACCTGGATTTCTCCTCAGATAGCAACTTACTGATATTTAAACAGCACAACTGTTAATAGGCTATTTTAGATCAATGGGTAAGCTATGTTAGCAGGCTAATATATATAGAGCTTGACATTTAAGTTCTGATCAACACACCCACAGGATAATGTACACAATCAAGCCAAGTCAGTAGCTAGCGAACACACACACAGTGCTTTCACACTGCAGTCCCGGGTTAAATTAGCGTGTCGTACCGTGTCGCCACCCCATGTCGTGCAGTGTGAAAGGGGCTAGTGACAAGACTACAGATGAGGTGAAGGTGTCTTTCTAGTCCTGTTTGCTGCACACAGTGGAAAGACCCTTGGCTGTGGTGACAAGACAAAACAGAGTCAGGCTTAAATTTAGTTGTTTATCTATTTATTGAAACCAAAACACAAAGCGAAAGTTCATTCAAAATGTCCAAATAAACAACAGCAATTATGTTCAGTCAGGCAGACTGGGTCTGAGGTCAGGGCCCTAGCATCTATAAGCCTAGAGGCACTTTCTGATTAGCTCACTTACCAAAATATATACTGGTGTCAGCAGGTTTTGGGCCAATGTCAGCCAAAGCCAGTAAGCCACTGGAATATTTTAGTGCACTGAAATGACTCTTCTTATCCAGGGTTGTTGGCTGCAGATTAATGCTAGATTTGTGCCTGTGCTATTTGATGTTAGTTTATTTTGTAGTTCTTTGTGTTGGAAAACTGCTATGTAAGATTAGCAATTAATGCTATAAATAAATGGTACATGTCCACAGTAGGCTGCCCATTTGCCAAACACAGTATTGTGGTTGTCCCTTGCCAAATGGAAGCATGTAGTTCTCAGCAGGCTTGAGCTAAAGTGACATCGATGTTATAGTAAATCAACTGATCCCATGTTATTTTGGTGCGCAGTGTGCTTTGGTCATGATCAGCTTTACCAAGTAGTGATAGAGTTTAGATAGATACAATATATTAAACAAGTCATGGTATTTGTATTCGTTCATCTTTCCTAGACAATAATTTGTAAATGGCATAGGTTATGTTTAGACCAAAAACAGTGACACAGAAAAAGACCAGCTATTGCTTCATGCTGATCTCTTGCTGCACATACTGTACTGCCTGATGTTTCTTATTTACTGTATGTAATTCCCAGCAGTTTTGATCAGACTTGCACATTAAATACGGTGCACATAGCAGATTCTGCTACTTCATGAAAAGCTATAAATTATTAATAGGAAGGACTAAGTAATACATACAGTAGGTCATGACAATTTTCTGTCAGATGTATATTCATGCACTATGAACTATAGTCATTGCACAGCAGTGTGTCTCAGTTACAGCTGAGGTTCAAAGCAGGAATGCATCACATAGAGACCTAATCATGCAATCCCATGAGTCACTGCAATCATATATTAGACTGCAATGAAGACATTAAGTCTGTGTCCATGCTGTGTACAAACTAGGCTGGCATAAGTATTTTATAGGCAAGTGATTAACCTACTGAAGTTACCCTAGACGTGCCAGGATTACTTAATTAAAAAATATGCTGTAATGTTATTTTAGAATTATATCAGGTAGATTTAAGGAAATGTAAAACTTCATTGCAATTTGTTTTGTGTTTGTACCATAAACGATCTCTGACAGCCCACCTGCAGTTGCCTACCCTCACAGCCCACCAGTGTACCATGGGCCACACTGTGGAAATCACTGGACTAATCAATGTAATGCAATCAATTTCTGCTATTATTCACATCTTAGATGGTGTGGTAATGATTTTGTGTCTGGAGGCAGTGTTGACATTGAATGAAACAGCATGGAAGGAAATTAAATTAGAATTTGCTAATTTACCACACTATGTAGACATGGCATGGTATTTATGAAAATAAGACATTTTAAGACAGAACAGACTGCTCTTCACTGCCTCCCTTCACAACCAAACTACTGTAGCATGTTTCCTTCATGTGTGATATGCCTGTAAAATTAACATTGTATCAAAAATTACAAACGGAGGAAAAACATTCATTCTGCGGACAGCTCGATGTGTATTTTCAGTTGCTCAAGGAGTGAAATTGAGCAAAAGAAAAAGACCTTGTGGCCATTGTGGTGTAAATCACTGCACAGATGTACAATGACCTCTGGAGCTATTCCCAAATCCCCCACATCACCTCATCACCTCGGCCACCACTGGCACCCTGGTACAGTTCAAGTCGATACATGTAACCAGAGCTACCAGCTCTCACCCACACTTTAAAGCCCCATGGCTTCTGATTTTTTGGGGTGTACTGCTTGCTGGAATGCAGGCCTTTGAAAGGGATGATTTGTTCATCGATAGAGTTCAATTCGTTCCTGCAACACATCCAAGACCAGCCTCAGTTTGAAGAATTTGTCACCATGAGAATGGGAGTTGTTGTCAACAAAATGGAGGTATCATCTGATTTCCTCAAATCTGTGGTTGGACATCAAATCTGATAATATGCTGGAGAAAGGCCACTATTTGAGAACCAATACATGTGTATTGTTGGATATATGATGTAGCTCATCATCAAATTAATGCCTAAACACTTTCAATTCTGCAGAGCTCAGATTTAGGTTTTTCTTCCCCCGTTGCAGAGCATACACATTAGACTTGAAGGTTATTTCATCATTAAAGAGTCAGGGAAAAGGCTCCTCACCATCTGCAGTTACATTATGTACACCTGTGAAGGCTGGGAGATTCCCCTCATACATATTGTCCCTATGAGCCCATACTCGGGTGTCCTGGATTTCTCAGGGGAGCTCTTCCTTGACCTCTGCTTCTGACTCTTTCTTGTCGACCTTCTCTACCTCCTCCTCCTCCTCTTCCACCTCGTCCTCTTCCTCTGTCTCTCCCCCCTTCTCCTCCTCCTCTGCCTCGTATTCCACCTTCTTCTTTTCCTCCTCTTCCACCTTCGCCTCCTTGTCCTCCTCCTCCTCTGCCTGTTACCAAATTTCATACCATATAGTCTTTCAAAACAGATTTGTGATAGTGTTAAGATCTTGTGAATTAAGACCACTCAGACTTTTACATTACAGTACACTTAGCTGATGCTCTTATCCAGAGCAACTTACAGATATTTACAGGGTTTCAGTTACAGTCCCTGGAGCAGTGTGGGGTTAAATGCCTTGCTCAAGGGCATTCCAGCCATGGATAGGGTGGGATTCAAACCTGCAACTCTCTGAGCTCAAGACCAACTCCCTAACCACTAGACCACAGCTGCCCCAGACCTGCCAGGTAAGTCAGATACACACAAAATCAGTGGTGTAGTACAGTGTAAAAACAAGTAAAAACAAGTAAACTCACCTCCATGCCTAAGTCACACCCTTTTACATTTCTACAGCATTTACTTGCCATTTTATAATTGCTAATATTAAAATTAAGGATTTATGCATAGCTTACCCACCTTTTTTAGCACTGCATGTACAGTATCATTTGTTTCTCCCACTGCACCAGTGCACGTAAACACACAGACCACATTTTGACTGACAGTCTGAACAAACCCTGAGAGCCTTGGTGTAGTGCTAGCAACAGCCTAAGTTCTAGCACCTCAGTCACTACATGTTGCACACATCCAAACAAATATATTTACCATATATTCCAAATATTTTGTACTTCAAAACATGTACTGAGGTGAGTATTGACCTGTTAAACAGAGCTCACTCTTCCTTCCCTGAGACAGGAGAAAAAAGTATCTAACATGACACATTCTGCTGCCTCACTGACGTAAAAGGGGTGAGTAATTTTGTATGGCAGCATTTATCTTTTCCCAAGTATGGACGGAAGAAAAGGAAATGCTTATTGATGGTCCAAGGAGTGCTGTGATGCAGAGGCAGCGAGCAACAATAGCACACATCTCTGCTACACATCAATCGAGCTTCTCCATTGTCCAGCTATTCATACACCCAGCCAATCACACATTTTTTTCTCAGTCAATGTCAATATAATTCAAACGTTTTGATGGTTCTTTGAAAAACTATTCAACAGAGTGTAGTTTCTTCAGCCTTGATTTTTAGAGCACACATTTGAAAGACCATGAATTGCTAGGCTTACCCCTTGTGAAAGGCTCTCAGCAGCATACATGCATACAAGTCAACTCGCTCTCATTATCTCCCTCCATTTATTAGACAGATCTATTTTTTAATTTTATAGCATCACGAGGCACACGGATGCATTCATAGCTATTACGTGACTTCATGTCTCGTTTAGCCCATTAGAGCATTCATACATACATGTTTAGGTCAAATGAAGCTCCAGTGAATGGGGCTTTAGCACTTAAAGGAGAACTTCGGTGTAAAATGAAAATTGGCACGTTAAAACATCATACTGAGTTGGTATGTGTACTGAGGAGCAAAATTGATTTAGCCTGTTGCATTCAGAGTTTAACTATTTGTTATCATTTGTCCCAGAAGGCTAACAATGGAAGTGGTAGGTGCCCTCAGACTAAGCATGACGACACCGCTATTTTTAAACCATTAAAACAGCTCGAAGAAACTCCACACTCCATCGGTAGTGCAACACAGGTCCTGACATTAAAAACGAGGCACTGAGAACTTTGTAAGTGTACACAGCATTTATTAATAAAATAGTTTTGACAGGCAGTACCTTGCTGTAGTTTCTCGTTGCCGCCATGATGAAAGTCCAAACAGGTCGATTGTACTACCTCTTCTCCTATTCTTCCTGCTGGTTCGTGTTCCTCAATCGACTTGTGCGGACTTTCATCATGGCGGCGACGAGAAACTACAGCAAGAAACTACAGCATGGTTCTCCTTTAAATCAAAGTATGTAGCGTGATATTTCAACCACTGAATCATGAGTTATAAAACAATACTTTCAGCATGTTTATGCTGCATCGGTTGGGCAGATAGGGCAAAGGGCCAGTAACTTTAGTTTTTGTTTTTCTTTCATTCTTCTTTCTTTCTTTTAAAAGTCAAGTTAAGTTAGAAAATCAAAAATCTGGGCTGTTATGCATGTTCAAGGACATGTATCAGGGACAGACTGGGACACACAGGGATTTCACTTTAAATCTTTCAGCTTCTGCTCTTTTTGTAATGCAACCCCCCCCCCCCCCCCCCCCCCCCCCCCCCCCCCCCTCTGCCCTCTGGCATGTACTCCTCTCCAACAGAGGGAGAGGTCCTGTTTTGGTGACTCCAGGCCACCGAGAGGCAGCGACGCGCACCACTGCCCTGCTGTCACAGAGGCCAGTGCCACAGTGCACCCTGTATAAAGAATTTAGTGAGCATTTCATTGTCTGTTTGGGTAGTGCAGCATCTGTAATCAATGAAGGCTGCTGCACCCACTAGCTGTCAACAAGTCAGCGAGTCTCGACTCTCAGCTTAGCAAGATTCAATCCACAATTCCCAGTGTCCCCAAAAACACCCCCAAACCCCCTCCCACCCCAGCCTGGGTTGTGGTATAATCAGGATTCTGATGAGAGAGTTGAGTCCCAGCCTACCACAACTCAGCCTTTTTCTAAGTCTAACTTCTTGTGAGGAAGAGAGACGTGGGCTGCAGAAGGCCCACTGGCAAGTCCCTGTACACTGCAGAGGATTTCTGACTTATCTGATAATAAGAAGCCATCTATGGCAGCTACTAATTACAGTGATGCATATGTCTCTGTGGGGTCCGTCTGTGTGTGTGTGTGTGTACTAACTCTGCTGCACCAGCCTTGTCGTCCAACTCTAACAGATCCTAATAAAGCTGGAATTAGGTGCCCTTCCCCTAATTGCCACTGTGTTCTGTCCTTGTGCTGGAGGGACATGCCCCCATCCTTCCCCCATGGTGCTCAGACTGAAGACTCTTGCAAAATAATTAATTGTGTTCAGCGAATTCACAGATCACATTTACTGGCGTCTGAGTCAGACCAAGGTCATTATTATTATTGCTGTGGTTTTTAATTGGGTTTCAATGATCATGTTGAACAAAACAATATTTTATGTTACTAAATAACTACATGTCATGTACCTCCAGTGCAGTCTCCTAATTTGGCTTCATTGTGCATGTTTGTTTGTCAGGCAGCCATATTGTGCATGCAGAATTTTATGTTGGGCTTTTTTCATATCTGCTTCTGCCAAACGTGTTATCAGTGGGCTTGCTTTGGCTTTGTCTGGTTTACCTGCTAAAAGGCCCGAGGCTGGATCTGATGGATCATCACCTTGATATCTGACTGTATGTAAACACTACTCTATGCCAGAGCGCCAGAGCACACCCTCATTCAGTCTTTTTCATTTATTCATTTATGTCTTTATTTTTTGCCATGCAGACGCAGCAACTGATAATGGTGCATCACATCAGGAATGGTTATGGTGATATGGTTAATGTAACTCCTCAAGAGCCAGACGTGATGCTTACCTAATGCATCAATGAATAAAGACTCCTATAAAGACTCCTACACCTGTCCATCCACAACAGATATGCTGACAGACTGTTTTTGGTATTTCTATATAACTTTTATATAACTATTACTTACTATTACTTTGCAAGGACTTCTGTACTATTGAACAGTGTTTCTTTTTGCAACCTGCTAGACTTGTTTAAAGCTGGATAAAGTAAAAATAAAACCAGTTACAGTATATGTGTCTGCTACATGTGTGCACAAATAAAACTGCTTCCTCCTGTTCGAACAAGTTACAGTAACAGCGTCTTTCTACTGGCCAAACTGGGTCGCAACTAGCCTGGTCATAAAACCACCCCCTTGTACTACACTGCATTTCGTACAGAGGGTCTGGCTATCATGTATTGAGAAACGGTTGTGAAGTGTAGACTCTGCTGACGTTTAAAACAATTGAATCTGTCTTTATTCAATCGCTAACGTCTGGTTGTGACGTATGCAATGTGCTGGATTGTGAAGGATGCAGGGTACAATTCAAATGTAGCGCACAATGTCAACATCATCACTCACAAATGCTGTCTGTTCGCTGATTGAAGGCTTTAAACCACTGAGACACACCATTAGCCATAGCCACACATCTTCTGGAGGAAAAAAAACACAGTGCACCCAAAAAACATATAATGAAGGTAGACTATTCACTCCTGTACAGCTCCAAAATACATGCTACATAGAGTATATTCATCTGCCTTATGTTTTTCCTCTCTTAAAACAAATAGGTCTGTAATTGTAATGGGTGGCGATACGTTGAATCACCTTCTGCTGAACCTTGTTGTTGCTCAGTGGGTATTGCTATATAATCCCCCAATACTTGTGCTCATCAACATTTGACCTGCTCACGGAAGTACAGATTAAGGGGCTTTGTGTAAAAACAGCTTTTGTGATCACTCCAGCTTCTTTGATATGCATCACCGGTCCAGCCAGTAGGCCCAAGTGTCTGCAATAGGGGTTTCAAGGACACACTTTTTTAAACATACATAGACATAGACTTAAAGAGATTCAATTTTAGCACGTTACTTTAGGCATGGTATTGCATTACATTGCATTGCATTAGTATTGCATAATCTTCGCTTAGTGAAGTGTGGTTTTGCTGATCATAAGATAGACGTCGTTACCTGATCTGCTCTGTCTGTCAGATAACGACTCACTGAACTCAGCTTACTTCTGAGGACACTCAGTGAGTTTTTTTGTGCTTTTGAGAGACATTTTAGCGTGCACTTGCTGTGTAGCGCTCTGCAGGTGCGGTGGCAGTGTGGAAAACACAGAGATCTGCATTATGTTACCTTTCAGACAGAGATACCGAATAATAAAATAAAAGCATCTTAGGCGAATCGCCTCTAGTCAGACACTTTGCCCGTAATGCACAGTGATGGTACTTCAATGGAGTCATTCAGTCAGGTTTTATGCACGTACAAATCAGTTTTTTCTCCTATGTATGATATTTTCATAAATATAAATACTTCAAAATAATATAACCCTAAACATTAAATATATATGTTAAAAACTTCCAGTACCTTGCATTACTTCCAAACATAGGGCGTAGAATTGGCATGGACGGAGGTGATGCATCCCCACCAGTAGCAATCATTGATTTGTCCCTACCAATAGTTTGAGAACAAAAAAAACTCAACGTGTCATCACCTAGCAGCGCAGAAATGGTTCAATTAAGTTCTCCTGAGGTCCTAACACATATGGTCAATGTGATTGGCTGTGCCTTCACGTGAGACACGTGAGTGGTTAATAGGCTGATGTCAAAAGCAAATCTACGCCCCTGCTTCCAAATGTTCGCAGAGTGTCATTTTCTGTCATTTTGTGTCATTTTCGCTGAGCCCTGAGTGTTAGTATGGTGGTATCTGGTATCTTTCTGATCTAATCTGCCGACATCTCTCCACTGCCTAAGCTCATTTCTCTGTGGCCCGGTGCCAAGGCTGCGGAGGAAAGGTTATGCTTGTAATTACAGTTTAAAGGGGTAGGGATCTCCCTGGTGAACTGGGATATAATACAGGGGGACTCCTTGGGAAATTGCTCCTTCATACTCCACCCACTCTCAAGGTGAAAAACTTTTATTCTCCAGGTCTGGCTTAGGTCTTTTTCCACACACACACACACACACACACACACACACACACACACACACACACACACACACACACACACACACACACACACACACACACACACACACACACACACACACAGTGCCCCTCAGGACAAGTGTACATTTCCCATCAAACCCTTTGATGGTTATATTACCTTGCAAAGACATGGGCAAAGAACAAAGCAAAAATTAGAAACACGAGGTGAAAACAACACCCAACATGTATGTTTACAATCCAGGCCACTGTTATTAGGGATGAAACCTAATTTTTGTTGTGTGTGGTTCTGTGAGTTTGCAATTATACAGCACTCTTTGCTGTGCCACTCACCATCTCCACCCAACCAGTAACCTTGCAGAGGTTGAATTGGATGGAGGGGGGGGGGGGGGGGGGGGGATATTGGGGGGATATTGTTATGGACTGGCACCATAAACCCACAGAGGCTCCTGACTGTGCAGGTAGCGACATTTGTTATATAGCTTCTTTTATTTCTTTTTAAGAGATTAGGGCCACAGTCCTGTAAAACAGAAAGCCAGCAACAAAGAGCAGACACTGGAGATGACTCTATCTCTGCTGCCCAGTCCCCCATCACCACTGTTAAATGGCTGTGTGATTGTGAAGCACTCACAAGGTCCCTCTCTTGCTCTGCCCACAAATGGTTTTGTGGCTTTAAAAATCAAAAGGACACATCAGTTCAGAAAGAGAAAGAAAAGAAAATGCCAGAATGTGGATGGAAACGCTGAATAGATATAGCATTTTGGCTTTAAAAAAACATAGAAGGACACATCAATCCAAAAGGACACAATCAGTCCAAAAATGTTTTTGCTTTAAAACGGCTTTAAATTTTCTGCAAGATTTTCTAGCCCTTACAAGCATGAAAAAACAACAGTACACCCAGAAACCTTGAACTGTGTACTTTCATGTATTTATAAAAAAAACCTGTATGTGTATGTTTAAGCTATGTGAGGAGAGTTAATGAACAAGATGCTTATTTCAGTTCAGTCTCTGAGCACAGCCGATGTGCAATGGGATGAAGTCCAATTGAATACCTGACCACAGGGATACTGAGAGAGTCTATTGAGACGGAGAAGCAGCACAATATAGCTCCCGTGACCTTCAGGAAATCAACATCAAACAACAGACGTGTCCAATATGTTGTGTGCAGACTGGGTGGGTGCAGCCCTTAGATAGGCGTACGAGGTGTACTAAAGAGCTTATAGAGTCGGGTTCCCTCTCCCATCACCTTAGCTGGCCTCTGCATCTCTGGAGTGTGCCATTGGAATAGTGGGAGGAATTTATATTCAGGAGAGGGAGACCAGGTGAGCAGACTATGAAATAGTCCCATTACTGTAGGAGCACTGACTGGATCCATAATGTATACAGACAGCAATTTAAAATATATGGCTCGAGAAATTCCCAGGTCAATGTAAATTCACACATTCACACACTCCTTAGGTGCTGGTCCATGTAGAGATGTAAAGAATTTGAAAAATGAGAAATTGGGTGCAAACTTGTATTGATTTTATTTGTATAATTCACAAATTTATATTACACAAGAAATATCCTAAAATTGAACATTGCAGTGATGGGCAACCTGGATTCAGAAGCTACGGTGCAGTACCACATATTTTGAATATTCCAAATAATTCGGTTCTGCCTGTCCACTTAATACAAGTAATTAAACTAATTACCTTTATCTGTCTGAACAGTTGTGCTTCATTAGAACTAGGTGATTTAATGAATGGCTGGTGTGTGTGTGTGTGTGTGTGTGTGTGTGTGTGTGTGTGTGTGTGCGTGTGTGTGTGTGTGTGTGTGTGTGTGTGTGTGTGTGTGTGTGGTCCTTACCGGGGTTGTATGCTCTGTTCTATTTGAATATTTCAGCCAAGTCACCACAAAGGAGGGCATGGGCTCAAAAAATAGCAGCGGTCCTGATAATGGAACAATTCTTGGAAAACTACTAAAGCCCCAATGAGTAATAATGACCCTAACAGCTGGAGAATTTGTTTTCTGTTAATTTCATTGCTAAAAAAATTGTTTCTCCATCATTCTCTTGCAATTGGATAGGTTTTTCTGAGCATGCAGAAGCAGACCACGAGGCAAGAAAGCCAGATGTTCAGAAGTCAACTCAATGTCTGTAAATCACAGACACAAGGAACAGAAAAGCCCTGTCATTTCTCTGTGTGAAATGTTGGACTGCATTACCCATGATGCTCATCTGACACAAATGTAAGACTATCTGTGTTCCATGATGCCTAATTAACACAGATGTTTGTAGCCCCATGAAATGTCTCATTCAGTATGATTTACTCTGCCTGAAGAAGGTCTATCGATCGAAAGCTTGCACAGATTGGAGTAAAAATATCTAATTACACAGACAGAAGTGTGTAGATTTGTTTTTCTTTGTTTAAGTTACCTACTAATCCTGCACCTTTGTACAGATGAGCAGTGATCTTTGATTGCATTGCCTATGTGTGTAAAATGAAAAAAGAACACTGTAGATTATATGTTACCTCTCAGGCTGGCATGGCAACCATGAACATAAACACTGTTACTGAACATGTTTTTCAGCTATACATTGATCGCTGAACTTTGCAGGAAATAGCTGTGTCTGTTCTTCAAAAGAGTTCTCTTGACAGTTGTGTTATTACCTGTATGAGATACAGTATACCTCAGAGACCAAATCAGAATGGGTAAACTTACAGTAAAAGCTTAAAAGCAACAGTGTGTATGAATTTCTCCCATCTAACTCCGAAATCATACATAGCATCCAAACGGATAGTGCTCTGTAGTGCCTCACTTTTTCAAGTGTGTATTGCAACTAGCCACTGTACACATATGACAACACAGACACTACACATACAGCCAATAGGATATGCAGTAAGAATATAAGATCACATTAGGCCTAAATGTCAGATGGTAATTGTGTGCGTGTGTGTGTGTGTGTGTGTGTGTGTGTGTGTGTGTGTGTGTGTGTGTGTGCCTGTGTGTGTGTGTGCCTGTGTGTGTGTTAATATGTGTGTAGGTGTGTATGTACCTGTGTGCGTGTGCGTGTGTGTATGTGTGTGGCAGCTGATAAAATATTTTGTTGTCGTTAGATTAATGTTCCCTTCCCTTGACCTCTGTGTGATTATCTCTGAGATCACTGGCGGCTGACACTTGCTCTGCCTGTGTCGCCATCAATTTATCTGTGCTTCTCTGAAGGACAGACTCAGAGCTTCCTGGCGGGGATGGGGGTGGGGGGGTGTTGAGGGTGAGGTGGGGGGGCTTGTTTGATTTGGAATGATTCAGCAGGAAAAAAAGAGGATAGTGTTGTTACCCTTGATATATATGAAAGGTTAGATTTGATTGTTCCCACTTGCCTCCCTGCCTGGCAGAGTCTGTCGGCTGTCACTTGAGCTGTGATTGTGATTGCCTCTTCATCTCCAGGCTGAGAGAGATGGAGAGAGAGAGAGAGAAAACGAGAGAGAGAGGGGAAGAGAGAAATAATTTTACTGTTTGCTCCCCTAGGAGCAGTTCTCATAAAATTGCAAATACGCCTGGGAGGCTAACTCCAGCACTTAACACCATTCATGTTATCTCTACACTGATTGTGGTACATTAAGGGCAAATCTATGCATTTAATACCATTCATTGTTTGAAACATGAGTGCATTATAGTTTGAGATTATTTCCCAGGATGCTAAATAATTGGTATGCAATAAACAAATAAACATCTTTGGTGGTGTAAGACACTCTAAATCAAAGGAGTTTACATGAAAGCCTTATGAACTGTGACAATGTATGGCGTTAGCTCAATGAGAATTGCTGACACGACAGTTTTGTAGTAATTTAAAAGAACTTTATCTTCCCATAAAAAGTTTCATAGCTGCCTTTTAAGAGTCTGTCTTGCCTGACTCTGGTCCCTCAAGCATCAAATTAGGCTGTAAGCTTGTGTTGGACAGAATGAAAAATCTTATTTGTCTTTTGTTTGAGGGTGAAGCGCCCCACCTTGTGTCGTCAAATCCCTGCAAGAGCAATCAAAAACAAACCATTTGTGACCAAGGAGTGTCAACACCACTTAAGATGTTCCCTGTATACTTTTTTTTCTCGCATTTTAAACAAAAAATGGTTGTGAATACTTGTTGTGTCTTGTGCCTGTGTGTGTATTTCAGAGAAATAAATAAATATTGGGAAAAGTTTATTTATTGTGAGCTCTTTGGCAGAGTCATTCAGCATTAAGCATGACTTAAATTTGATTGCCTAGAATAGTGAAATTGTTTCAGTTACAGAAGAATGAATCAGCGCCAGCTGTCAAAACTCTGTTAAAGCAGCCTTGAGGGCGTGCTTTATTAATGCTGTTCTTGCAATGCTAAGTCAACTCTTAAAGATTATAAGACATGCATTAATGTTCCACATAACTCTTTAGGGTTGTACATGTGTACATACGTACACACAGACACACACACAGACAGACACAGACAAACACACACATACACAAAACACACACACACAAACACACACGTACATACACACACACACACACACACACACACACACACACACGCACACGCACACGCACAGGCACACGCACAGGCACCGGCACAGGCACCGGCACAGTCCTCTGCTTTTCTATATTTAATTACTGCATCCAGTTCACGTCAGCTGTACCCCTCCCTATGGGCTTAGCTGGGGTCCACTGCCTTTGTTAAAGGTAGGTCAGAAAAAGCCTCCCCCATCCCTTGGGTTTCAGCGTCATGAGCGGTGTCACCCCACAGCTTCACCAGTTTGTGCACAACTGTGCAGAGAACACAGTGACAAATTGAAGTGCAAATGTAGCATGGTCACCAGACCTGCACACCAGTTCACTTAACAACCCCGTGCCTGCAAAAAGCCATAACTAACCCTGGGACTGTGCATGGGATGTGTGTGTGTGTGTGTGTGTGTGTGTGTGTGTGTGTGTGTGTGTGTGTACAGTATGTGTGCGAGCCTGTGTGTGTAATACACATGTAATACACACTGTGCTTGTGTGAATGTACACATCACTGTGTGTGTATGTGTGTGTGTGTGTGTGCGCACATGTGTGTGTGCACATGTGTGTGTGTGTATGTGTGTTAGGGCCAATTAATAAAAGTGTTTCACAAATCTATGCTTTAAGCACCTGGAGGACTCCATGGCTGGCTGATTGTCAGAAAAGTACTGCCATATCATTATCATTAGTGTAATTACAGTCACTGTGCCAGAGTCCTGAGGCTGAGCAGTTACCCTCCCCCCACTTTTCTATTGCCCTAATGGCACTGAAATTCTGCAGACAATGTGGCTCACCATTCTCCTGCCTTGCTCATCAGGGCAGTGTTTGTGTACTAATCTTTTTTTCATCACCTCATGCTGATGAAATGATGCCGCCTTTCTGTGAAAGAAGTTCACAGTGTGTGTGTGTGTGTGCGTGTGTGTGTGTGGGAGAGAGAGAGAAAGAGAGAAAAGAGACAAAGAGAGAGCGAGAGTCTATGTAAGCATTTGAGCATGTGAGCTTTTGTGCGTGTGTGTGTGTGTCTGGGTGTATGTGCATATGTGTGTGTATGTGTGTGTGAGAGAGAGAGGAAGAGAGAGAAAGAGAAAGAGAGAGAGAGTGTGTGTGTGTATCTATTTTTGCATGTGAGTATGTTTCTGTGTTTGCATTTTTTATGAGTAGATATTTGTATATTTTTACGCAGGTGTGTGTGTGTGTGTGTTTATGTATGTGTGGGTGCATGTGTGTGTGTGTGTGTGTGTGTTTTTAAATGCAAATTCTGTTTAGCAGACTCCATTATACCCTTAAAATTTTGCAACATAAATGCATGAGTAATCGTCATCTGTATTCATTAAATTGTGTATTTGGCTGCATGACAAAGCTACAATGATATCTCTTCCCCTCATCTCTTAACCTGCATTTGTTATGATTAATGTGAATTGCTAGAGGTAATTGCATTTTCATAGAGTGTGATGAGTTGCGAAGGACTTTGATAAATGGCAACCATTCATTTCAGTCTACTGCAAAGCCCAGGCCAGTGCCAAGACTACAGGGACAGTGGAAAGGACATGAGTTTGGGATTAGTTTGAAACAGAATTACTTCCTGTGCCAATGCAGAGTCAACCAAAACAGTGTCCTTGGTGTCAGCTTTTGGTGAGATTTAATAAAGAAGAGAAGAATGCATTCATCATTGCCATTATAGCATAGGTGAATTCTATTTGATATGGATTCAAACACAAAATGCTATGATGTAATATATTCAGTCCCAAATCAATCCATGTCATTAATGATGACTTTCATCCTATGAACATCTGTGACATGTTTTGTCCCGGACACCTGCTTCCCACAATGTCATATCAGTTTTACCTGCCCCTCCACTTGAACCCATTTCATAAGGAGATTAATTTTACATCCCTTTATCCGCTAATATCCCATGATAACAACACACACAAAGATAGAAGCATAATGCATTATTTGTCACTGTGTATAACACTCCTTTATTGTGTTTTTATAGTCTACTAAGCAATTTAATCATGTCCCTCCTAGTGTTTGAAAAATGTTTCTTCATCATAGGCAAGCCGCAAGTGAAGTGTACATTAAGACAGTCTCCAATGTATCTGTCATCTCAAAGCCTTCACGAGCACGTGTTCCATTGAGGAGATTACAGCTGAGAAAAATGCTTGGACTGAAACACGCCGGCAGCTGCTGCTGCCTTGTTCTCAGATGGTTCCGTGTTTGATGGTGCTACTCAGTGCTGGTGTCGGGGCATATTGTTAGCAAACCCACAGGCAGAGCACAACATAAGCATCAACCGGCAAATGTTGTCCCTCCATTTGTGCTCCGCACAGTGCTTCACTTATCTCTAGGCTACCTTGAAGAATTTTGGAACCATTGAGAGAGAACATTAGATGAGGGGTATGTTAGACTCTAACGATAATGATATTCTAGGCCAGCTTGAGATCTTCAAGTAGGAGGAAGAGCAAAGGGAACAGAAAAAGAAGCACTGAACAAAGTCTTCATGATGGCCCTTTTGGGAATGGGGATGCCATGTACAGAAAAGAAATGGAGTTGAGGTATATAAGGAAAAGTTTTAGTTACAACTTAGATGAAAAGCACAGTGCTGCTGTTTTGGAAAGACACAAGAGAACAGCACGTAATGCTGTCTACCTCCTGTGTTAGTGAGTTTCACCTCCCGCAAGCCAAAGCTCCCGCAAATAGATTCCTTGTTGCTACTCATCTCGCAGAAACAGGTTGCTTTCTTTTTTAGCTTCTGTTTTTTGTGCGATGCATTCACAATGTGTATTCTGTACATGTGCAAATTCCGGCGGCAGCAAAGGAATTGATTTTCCTACAGCAGTGTGCCGCTCGTGTGGCTCCCACTGTGACATGTGTGAGCATGGACCCAAGATGCCACCCAGAGAGGGAGTTACCGCACGAATCCACTGCACATGTCAAATGCAAGACGTTATTTTTATACGTAATACACAACACCTCCTTGGCTTGCACTGAGACGAGTAGGCCTTTCCGAAGTATACAAGCAGGTTTTCGGATGCAAGGAGGAGGTGGAAGCAAGATGTCTATCTATTTAGCTATCATTTTATCCATAACAACAAAAGACTGTGTTCTTACCAAAAGATTGGCTGTACCAAAACATTATTTTAACAGTCCACATACATAAAACTCACCAGGCACATCAACAGTTTCTGCTACAACATTCCAAGCCTCATCCCTCAGGCACTTTACTATCCTATGTATGATGCAGATCGATCTATCTATCTATCTATCTATCTGTCTATCTGTCTATCTGTCTATCTATCTATCTATCTATCTATCTATCTATCTATCTATCTATCTATCTATCTATCTATCTATCTATCTATCTATCTATCTATCTATCTATCTATCTATCGTCTCCTCATATGTTTTCAGTATACAAATTTGAAAATTTGAAAAATGATTTCTTACGAGAGACACCCCCAGTGCTGTACTTCCATTGGACAAACACGTCTTGTTTGATGGATTCATTTGCATAAAGTTGAGCAGAGCCCAACTTCTAGGATGTGACGAAGCTGGTGAAACAGATGCGCTGCCTTCCCGAGATCCTTTGCGAAGGTGTCAATAATGATTTGATGGTCTATACTGACAATGCATTGAAGGCGTTTGACATGTCGCATCTGACACTTGTAGTGGATCCCCGCTGTTAGTTGCACATATGGATAAAAATAAATTGCTCCACGTGTGT
This sequence comes from Coilia nasus, assembly GCA_027475355.1. Classification (NCBI taxonomy): domain Eukaryota; kingdom Metazoa; phylum Chordata; class Actinopteri; order Clupeiformes; family Engraulidae; genus Coilia; species Coilia nasus. Next base: position 1,647,931 of record CM050219.1, on the reverse strand, counting down.
GCCAGTTCCACTCTTCGTTATTTGCATGCTTCCCACAGGAGTCTAAGGTTTGATTTGATTTGTCAGAGCAACTTGACAGAGATGCAAACTGACGAAATGGGCAGCAATGCAATTAATACTGCCGACCTCGAATTAAACAGCCAAACTCTGCTGAGGAAAGTTGGATTCACATGAATAGCCCAAAACTGCCCCAAGGGCGAAACAGTAACCACTTGCTAAAACTAGATAGCCACTTACATTTCCATAATATTGTAAAAGTAAGGCCTAGATAGTATAGAAATGGCAATCACACTTCAGGAACCAATTTCGTACAGAAACCACAGTAGCAGTGGCAGTGTTTGTCAGTGTCGTATCAGTGGGAGAAGGAAAGTGATTTCACTTGACTAATAACTGTAGAAGGTTGTCTTCAAGTAGCATACCAAAATAATGAAAAAAACCCTCTGCAACATGTTATCATGTGTAACTTATTTTAATGATTATCACAGACAAATAAAATCTAGCCCGTGGGGTTTGCGGCTCAGTGAAGGGTGACAGCACCAGCTGCCACGTTGGCAAGCGTTCATTTCAGCACCACGGCCAGCGGCTCAAGGAAAAGTCCCTCCTAAAGCTCCATGTGAAATGTGGGCAGTGTCATGTGTGCAGGAGTGTGCCTCCCACACCAGTGGGACAGAGGGAGGAAGCAGCTGATCAGCTGAACGCTGGGAGGCCGTACAGTGGCCATGAGAGCATGGCAAGGACATGGAGTGTGTCACACCCACACATGTGTGTGTATGTGTGTGTGTGTGTGTGTGTGTGTGTGTGTGTGTGTGAGAGTATATGTTTGCCCAAGGCCTCGTGAAGAACCACTTTTTGTCCCTCTTGAGCAAACCTGCAGGTACTGCATATCTGTTTGGGGTACACTAGAGTTGGAATTGCAATGATTTTATTTAAGCTTTGTTTATTAACAAATCTTAACATTACTGTAAGTCAGAAATCCTTAATTATATTTTAAAACACTTCTAAAGTCAACAACATCTCAGACAAAATGGACTCTGTTTTCCGGTTTTGCATGGTTTAATGAAACCACAGTGCAATTTTTCATCACTAACTATGAGTCAAGACTAGGAACTTAGCTGATGTTAAGCATTGCAGGCAGTTCCACAGAAAACCCTCACCCATCTACATGTACATGGTTAAATATGTGCAGTATGTATTAGCATTTTTTCATTGGCTATGCAGAGGAATGACTCACTGTAGAAATTCCTCAGCATTTGATGCACAGCTCATGTAAAAGGAAAACAGCAATATTTTCAAACACTTAGGATTGCACTGAACTCTATCATGTTATCCTTAAAGGTCTCATTCCATGAGAAACCATTTACTACTTGCTCTTTTTGAAATACGACAGGTCACTTAGAGTTGCATATGCATGCTGCTGGTGAAAATGTTCTTCTACCCTGATTGCCTCTATTAGTCAATGAAAGAAAATAGGCGGATAAAAGATCGAATAAGGAAAAGGCCAACGAAGTGACGGTAGTTTGTTAAATAGAAAAAGCCATGCCACAGTTGTGCTTACCGGAGGAGTCTTGTTACAGCACACATTCGCTTAGAGAAATATAGGTAGGCATGTGTATTTGTTTAAAGTGTTTAAATATTCTGTTTGGTGTGCTATGACTGAATAGACTTGTGAATGATTGTAGCCTGTGACTACAGTAGCATAGCTGAGAACTTGTCATTCTCCCCACTCCATTTTCTCCACCAAACTAGAACAGCCTGTAACAGGAGCACTAAAGCATTTTTGTTTCACCAAAACCATCTCACAGGGCATTCATTAATACTATAGGCCACCGCAAAATTAATGAAAAAACAATGCAATGAGACCTTTAGGTAAAAAAAACGTAATAAAATAAAAAATTTGGAGTGGGAATGTGGCAAGGCAGTGTCCACAACCAGACGCTGAACTGGAGGTCACAGCTGACAAGTATAAGTATCAAGATGCATTGCTCTTCTCCCTCCCAGATCACTACATCGCATCTGATGCTATCAGAAGTTAATTACAAAGTGTGCAAGCAAGTGTTTCTGAACCCGATGATGTCAGATAAGGCCTGGGGGGTCCCTTGCTGGGTCAGCAGGCTTCAGGAGCGGTCGGGCAGCCATGAACGGGGAGCGCACCCATTCTCGCGAAGCTCTTTAGTGGCGAGCTTGGGCTGATTATGCCATTCACGGAGCCAATGAGGCACTAATGGGTCTGAGAGTGTTCTGCTTAGGGGGGGGGCCTGAGGGGCCTGGGTAAAAACCTGCTGCTGTAGACTGGTGATGGGTGGATGCAGTGGAAGTAGGGGTTTGGAAAGCGGGGGTGGGGGGCAATTATAGCTTCTAGGCAGATGGCTATTTAGACAACATGCCAATATTCTGATCTGCTATGCTTGGGCTGGGAACCCTCCCTTAAGGATATCATGTTTGCAACTGCACTCATCTATAAATAATGAAACAGTGAGGGAGAAGAAATATAGAGACAAGCTATATATGTAACTGACTATTTTTTTGCTGTCTGGATAGCCTGATTGAGACACACTGCTGGGCTAAGTGTCTCTGTTGTTATGACGTTACCATTTAGTCATTTAATATGTATCCAGAATAACTCAGACTGCAGTTTCAGAAAAAAATTAACCATCTGCACCTTGGGTTCAGCAGCACCAGTCATTTCCGTTGAGCTTTTCACAGAGCTCAACTTGTATGTATCTGTCAAATTCAAGTAGGCTCACGGAGAATCTCCTTTTCTTCTTCAAAAACCAGGGAAGAAAGTTCTCGCAGGAGAGATTCACTGCTGAGTTCAGTTTTACAGTTTTTTATGTTTGCTTACACACTAAAATGTAAAGTTTCCCACAATTAATGAAACACTCAAGTAAGAAAACATCGGCTCAGGATGGCACCACTCTAAGCACATTTTCAGCTTTACACTTTTTGATGATATTCTAATGTCACCTTCTTTCCATTTCAAAACACTAGCGATCAATTGATCACAACTTTGCAATCAACTGGTTAAACACAATTGTCAGGTGCCAAAACACTACAGGCTAAAATGCAAAACTCAGCAATCAGGCTTAAACACTGTAAAATAGATAACAGGGGAGTTACCCAAACTTGAATAGATATGTAACACAGTGTTGTAGCATAAGGAAGAGAAAGAGGGACAGTGAAGATGAAAGTGAGCTTAAAGAGGAAGAGGGGTAGCAAGAGAAAGAGGTAAATACTGTTACTGTAAGGTACATCTAGAGCGGAGCATGAACAAAAAAGATGAGGACTAAATTTATCACATGCAAATGACATTGGTTGACTGCCTTAAAAACAATACGTTGAGACATCCCTTGAAAATGGAAAGAGATGCTGCTTACTAGCTTTTTTTTACTGTGTTTTTTTATGTTGTTTACTACATACATGGTTCTTTGTAGAAATGGTTGTGTTTCAATTTTCAATATGCAACCATACACAATGCCACACTGACTGATTTTGTATTGCAAGTACAATTTTTTATCAGTTTAAATATTTTTAATATTAGTCATGTGTTGTGTTTCGTGAATGTATTCATGTTATTTGTCAATATTTCTGAAAAAAAAAAGAAATTAGAAAAAGTCATTAGAAAAGTCAGAATGTTACAAAAGTGTTTAGGATTGATTACCATTTTGTGTAACTCACTCAAACACAAATAGATCATATCAATCACGTGTCTATGATTTGGCAACAAAATAGCATTTTTATAAATAAGTGTATAGTTTTGAAAAAAGAATAACATTTGCAATAGATCTGGGGTGTTCTGTCCATTTGGTGTATGGTTGTCCTAGCTGTGTGTAGTGTTTTGACAAAATGGGCCTAGTTTTTAAAATTGAGCTTAAGCAATTGTAAAAAACTGTAATATTATCTGAATTTATGTTCTCATTCAAACCCAAAGTAGTTGCTTGATTATAAAGCAATTTACGGCACACCTGCAGCGGGGATGGGAATTTGCACCAGCCACCAACCAAGTGCTGATTGATTCTGGCTAATACATTGTGTGTGTGTTGAACATTTATTTGTTGGTGGCTGGTAAAAGTTCTCATTTTGCAAACTTTATTTCCACCCATGATCTGCAGACATTGTAGTCTTTGTATCAAACCCAAAGGCCCTGACATCCTCAAGATAATGTTGATTGTTTTGTGTGTTGTTTTTTTTTTTTTTTTTTTAAGATTTACTCAGGGAACATTTTTTTCAGTAGGTTTTCAGTAGAATTCTCTGAAGGAGGAAAATAATCATTTTTAATGACTGTAGACAAAGGAAACACAAAGCTTGAAGGCTAAATATGAAAGTAGCAGAATCTGAGGTCCAGAAGAGACTACACTGTAGAAGTAAAAAACAATTCCTGAAAGTTCTACTATTTACAAGGACCCATGATTGCTAGTTTACACAGAAAACTTGTCTTTCTTCCTTTGCTACTAACTTTTAAAACATATTTTAAAAAAATAGAGGAAAATATAACTGTGAAAATTAAAAATAAATGGACAAAAATAATAATACAGAAGAAAGGAGGGGGAGTCAACAAAAGTACTAAAGCTAAAGATTGTAGCATTGGGGCTATGGATACTCTGTCTGCTCTTACGTAAGTGGGACGACTGTGTGTGTGTGCATGTGTGTGTTTGTGTGTGTGTGTGTGTGTGTGTGTGTATATGTGTTTGTGTGTGTGTGTGTGTATGTGTGTACATGTGTGTTTGTGCGTGCATGTGTGTGTGTGTGCCTGTGTGTGCCTGCGTTCATCTGTGCATGCGTGGTTATGTGTCTACATGTGTGTGTATGTGGTTAGGGTTAGGTGGGGTATTGAGTCATCTCTCTCCTCTGCTTGACTGCCCTCTGCCTCCAACACAGAGATCCACCCTGCTGGCCTGCCCTGCCTGTGACTGCTCCCCTAATCCTCTTTCACATGATAGAGTCAAATTATCCCTGATGACATCTTTGCAGTGCATAAACTGCAACGGCACACGACGCGACAATCCTTCCCGTGCCATTACTGGGGCCTAAGCCACCACACGCTACGCCAGCATGTGTGTGCTTGCTCCCTCTCTCTACCTTCCTTTCCCTCTCTCTCTCCCTTTCTCTCTCCCTCCCTCTCTCTATCCCTGCCTCTCTCTCTTTTCCTCTTTCTCTCTGTGCATTAGATCGGGTTGTTTGTAATCATAAAAGAAGATGAGCTTTATCAATCTCTGTTTACGCTCTTGTCATGGAGAACAAAAGCACGTGGGATTAAGGAGATCATCTGTACATGGGGTCGCTGGGGTGTGTGACAGGTGTGTCCTGTCGTGTCCATTTGAAGCTTGAGAGCACAAAGTGTGTGTGTGTGTGTGCGTGTGTGTGTGTGTCTGTGTGTGTGTGTGTGTGTGTGTGTATGTGTATGTGTGTGTGTGTATGTGTGTGTATGTATGTGTATATATGTGTGTGTGTGTGTGTGTGTGTGTGTGTGTGTGTGTGTGTGTGTGTGTGTGTGTGTGTGTGTGTGTGTGTGTAGGTGTGTGTGTGTGCGTGTGTATGTGTGTGCATGTGTGTGTGTGTATATGAGTGTATGTGTGTGTATGTGTGTGTGTGTCTGTGTGTGTGTGTCTGTGTGTGTGTGTTTGTGTGAGTGTGTATGTGTATGTGTGTGTTTCCATATCTGGCGGGTCCTGCTGCTAAAGTGGATTAACAGCTGTGCTCCTGCTCCCACATGTGGGCTCCTGTGACACATTAGCGTGCCAGCACTCCTCTACAGAGACGCAGCCCTGCCACCGTCACCGCCACTGCCACCGGCCCTGGCACCGGCACCGGCACCGGCACCGGCACCGGCACCGGCACCGGCACAGCCCAGCTCAGCTCAGCTCAGCTCAGCTCAGCACGGTACAGCACAGCACAGGTTAGATCATCCTCAGGGTGCCAGATGGCTGTGTGTTCAACTAGTCATGCGTCCCTCACCCCTCGGGGCCAATCCCAGCAAAATCAGGCCGTTGTGCAAACCACACTGGGCTCTGCTGGAATCTGGTAGTGGTGGTGGTGATGTGTGTATGTGTGTGTGTGTGTGTGTGTGTGTGTTTATTTTTTGTTGATGTTTTTAGGAGAGAACAGACAGAAAAGAGAGAATATGAGTTGCTGATCTTGTGGGAGCTGGTGCATGTTAAGCATGCTGGGAGTTGGGGTACCAGTCTCCTAAAAAAAAAAAAACTGTCAGCCTCCTCGATTGAAGAAGATGTTTTTCCTCCTTGAGACAGCTGAAATCCGCAGAGCTAAATATAGCCTCCTTCCTCATAACAAAGTAAATTTTTCATACCATCTTTGAAAGGACATTGATTATAATCTGACTATAAACGAGAAGTGCGCACTCAGCCTTTCAGTGCAAAGCCGTCGGAACCACCTCTTGTCAATGCCACACCATGCACGCACACACACACACAAACACACGCAAACATACAGTACACACACACACACACATACACACATGCCAGGCTTTCCGCTATTCTAATGCTATCTTTGTTTCTGTCTCGCTGTTGTCGTCTCCCGCTCTCTGATGTTTTGATCATATTCTAGGGATTCTTTAATCATGTCTTGTCAGAGGACCGAGTGCTCTGTGCATGGACACTTGTTCTGTTGCCTTTTCTTCTTTCCCCTCTATTTTCAAAGGCTGGTATAAAACACAATTAAACCCATTAGTGTGAGCGGGAGAAAAGGTAGAGAACAGGATAACAAGGGAATTAGAGAGAACGCTAGGTCTGAAGGTCAAAGCATTTCTCTCGCGTTCTCTCTCTCTTTTACCCTCTTTCTCTTTCCCTCTCTCTCTCTTTTACCCTCTCTCTCTCTTTCCCTCTCTCTCTCTACCCTATCTCTTTTTCCCTCACTCTTAATAATCCTTTTTCTCTCTCTCTTTCTCTCCCTCTCTCTCATTCTTCTTCTATAATAACCTACCCACATCAAAGCGCACCATTACTCTGTTGTGCTGTACACATCACAGGTCTGTTATCGCCTCTGGACGGTTGAACAGAGACATCATTTAATTAAAAGCTTTATTTCCAGGTTTCAAGGGCACATACATGACCAAGTCCAATCCACAGACAGAAAAACACCCCCTCTTTGTCATGCTGTGAAGGCGGGAGCTTCAATGTAAATGGCAGCTGGAAATGGCCAAGAGGCTGATAAACCTAGTGGCATTCCCACAAGGGGTGGCAGCACTAGTATGGGTGTATGGCTGGTAGATGGTGCTCGAATGTTCTCTCTCTCTCTCTCTCTCTCTCTCTCTCTCTCTGGTAACACCATTACTTGCTTCCTGCCTACTTGGGATGTACTGTTCGCTTTCCCATTGCCTAGGTTCATCATGATGTATAATGCAGTGATAAAGGGAGGAGAGGGAGAGAAGTAACATACTACAGTGCGAAGGAGATGATGAATACAGTCTGACATTTACAGCCGTGGAATCTGGGTTAAGTGCCTTGCTGGTTACAAATGGTCTGATCTGATTTCACAACAGGGCTCTCAGTACCTCAGTGCCAAATGACGACCCACCGCCCCACCCACTCCTTATTCTTGGTGTAGAGCCAGCATGGTTCAAATTCTGTGCGTGCAAGCAGGTGTTTGGAACACAGTCCCGACCATGACATCTGTGACAGTGTGACTGGAGGAGTACTCAAAAAAAGTGCTGCAGTGAGCTTTGAGCGGACAGGACACTGGTGTCACATACTGTGCAACTTTACTGTCTTTCCTTGCACACTGTGGGACTTTATGGAAAATCAGAGAGAAAAAAAATAAGGCACTGTGTTACAGTTTTAAAACAATGACCTCATTTAAAGACAAGTTCAGGATTTTCCCACAAATGCAGGCTTTTAAGCTCTTTGTCTCTGCAAGATAAGCCATGATACGGTAAACCTTGGACTGTCCCGATGGACTTTTTATCGACGCTAATGGGCACTCCAGACAGACTGATTATGTCACAGATTGGACTACGAAACCAACCTTTTGCTTCAAAAAAAGAAAAAAAAAACACAGTTCCCATTTCCCATCTTTGATTGTCCTCTGATGTAAATTGAACCACATTATATCTGATGCCTAGTCCCATCTCTGATTGGTAATCAGTTTTTGTAATGTCTGTGTTTTTAGTATTCTTCAGTATTGTCACTGCAGCTTCATGGTGGAGCGATCAAGCACCCACTGGTGTGTCTACAGCTAATAAAGTTGAATTATAACACAATCATAGCACTGTCTGAGTTTTATGGTAATCTGAAAAAAGCAATATGGAAATCAAATAAAGAAATGTAACTGATCTGAGTTAACATCCATTAGAAGGAGCACTGGCAGATAATAGTGATTAAAATGTTGTGCGTGCACACAAACAACTTATGCATCTGTTAACTTGTACGCACACAAATATGAGCAGATGTTTGATGTGCTAATATGTGGTCATTTGTTGTGCTTGCACTTTGTGTGTGTGTGTGTGTGTGTGTGTGTGTGTGTGTGTGTGTGTGTGTGTGTGTGTGTGTGTGTGTGTGTGTGTGTGTGTGTATGTATGTGTGCGTATGGGTCATAGTTGGGTAGTACCAATGGCTGTTTCTGTGTGTAAATACCTCTGCATGTGTGTGTATCCACGTGGGGGTGGGCAGTTGGGACATTTCTGTAGGCAGGTGTGTTTGTGTGTGTGTGTGTGTGTGTGTGTGTGTGTGTGTGTGTGTGTGTGTGTGTGTGTGTGTGTGTGTGTGTGTGTGTGTGCGCGTGTGTGCGTGCGTGCGCATGTGTGTGCCTGCATACATGTGAATGTTTAAAGGCTGTGTGTGAGAATACATTTTTATGTTGTGTTATTTGTCAGCACTGCTGCTGCTGTTGTGGCTGGTTTGCCACTCTGAGCTTTGCCCAAAGAGTAAATGTTGACAGAGAGGGAGTGGAGCCGTGTGTGGAGTCTTGTGAATTATGGAGGACAAGGGCTCTCCCTGCTCAGGGCTTATGCATGAGCTACAAGCCTGGCAGCAGCATGGGCACAAAGGAGGAAGAGAGGGAGGGGGGGGGGGGGGGAGAGGGAGGAAGAGAGGGAGGAAGAGAGGGATGGAGTGAGCAAGAGAGGGAGGGAGGAAGAGAGGGAGGAAGAGAGGAAAGGGAGGAAGAGAGGGAGCCATGTTTGCCCTCTGAGCTCTTCCAACCAATGCCCACCTCCACAGGATTACTCACTGATGAAAAGTCAACAATAACACACACATACACACGCACACACACACACACACACACACACACACACATGCACGCACATCACACACACAGGGGTGTCACTAGGATTAAAAGACAAGAGGAACTTTGCCCTCAGATTTGTTGAAATACATGTGTTTGGGCCCTTTTTTTCATTATTGTTGGGCCTTTTTTGTACATTTACTTTAAATCTGTTATCTTGGTCATTATAAATGCTATACGCATGTCCTGTTGTGTTTTCAAGACACACTGGCTATCCAAATCTGCTAGCATTGTGTGCTATAACTCATATAACTATACACTGACTGTAACTGTACAAGTTTTCAATTAAAGTCAGGTTTGTGTTTTTGTCTTAAGTTCACAGATAGGTACTGTATACTATCAGAAACGAAGGTTGTGCTCTTTTTGTTGATATTCGTAGCATCTCTCTGTGATGCACCTTTCTGAAGTAAAATAACAGAATAATGGGTGTGATTTTGGCATTTTGCATCCATGGTCCTATATTTATAGGGGGGCTCGCATGAGCAATAACGAGGAAATGTACATCCTGTATTTAAAATGTATTTCCCTCAAAACAAGCACTGAAATATGTATCCCTCATTTATTTTGTTGGGTCGGTCCTTCACTCAACTACCGTGATGCTGTGCATCAGTGCTTGCTTAGTGCTTACTAAGGATAGTTAGCTAGTCAGCTAGCATTAGGATAGGTAAACAACATGTGGATGTTGCCACATTGATAGCCCGCCTTTATGGAGTTGGACTAGGCTATTATTTTTTCATTATTTCTTACCCTTTGCCTTTCTTTTAAAAAATCCAAAGAGATTCATTTATTTTTTACTTGCCTTGTCACGTCTGCATTGTACTTTCTTGCTAACAACTTACTGTAACCTCTCACGCTGACCCACCCAGTAGTGCCGTAGCGTTGACAGCACTGATCCACTGATCAGACCAGTCCGCAACCCTCTCCACCGTTCTGCACCCACCCCCAGCCCAGCCCACACACACACTTACACACAATCCATAGTACATAGTTTTTTTGTTGTCATCACTATAAAAGTGTATTGGTGGTGTGACTTTACTCACACACACACAATTCAGTGCATATAGACCTGCATACAGTTACACATTCTAATATCCATTCTTATTTTCAATTCCATTCAAGTCTTTTGAGCGATAACTGACTCATTAATTTTACAGAAACACTCTATTATGTCTCCTTGAAAAGCACTACCTACATGTTTAAGTGTACAATTATGTGTTGACGACAGTCAAGGACATCATCTCTTACTCATCTGGCATATTAATGGAGCTCTGGTTTACACAATGGGGCTAATCTGCAGTCCCTATGCTATCAATTCCATCACTGCAGATTAATGGCATCATTGTATTATAATATACCAAGGACTGGAGATTTGGTTTTCCTTTAGGAGGAAAGAGAGAGAGAGAGAGAGAGAGAAGAGAGAGAGAGAGAGAGAGAGAGAGAGAGAGAGAGAGAGAGAGAGAGAGAGAGAGAGAGAGAGAGGCAGAAAGACAACGAGAGAGACAGAGAGAGTGAGCCGATAGGCTCACAGTTATCAGGCTCATATGTGTCTAAAGATCTGAGGGCTGGATAGAACATACACAGTGAGTCACAGTTCAATTTTGCCGTTTTGCTTTGATCGATATGTAATTTCAGATAAGCACTGCTGTCAGCAGCTTATGTTTTGTGTGGAGGCTTTTTGAAGATTTCACTACCTCCTCATGCCTCCCATTGGCCTCTGACGGTGGAGTTTGCATGGAGGCCTCTCACCGTACTTTCTCTCCCTTATTTCCATCCCTCCCCATCCCCTTTCCTTTCTGGACTGCTAAAAGACATATATTTTGTGATTGTGTTGATATGGTGTATGGCATGTGGGTGTTGGGAAGTAGCTTAGAGCACATCGGGTAGGACTTCTTAATGACTACTTCTGAACAAGCACTTATTACACACCAGCGGAGGTTATGTAATCATCAGCATTTGTTTCTTAGTTTGTTTGTTTGCTAGTTAGCAACATAACGCAAAAAGTTATGGATGGATTTTAATGACATTTGCAGGGTAGGTCAAAAATGGGCTAACTTAAAAGTGATAAGATTTTGGTAGTGATCTGAGCTGCCCTGGCAGAGGTCTGCGCTCTCTGAGTGCTTTTCTAGGTTTGCATTTGTTAACTCTTACATAACACTGTGTTCATCACTAAATTAAACATATTGACACACATCTGTCTGGATGTCAGTTAGCTATCTGTCTGCTGTATGTCTGACTGTTAGTCTTTATGCTATCTGCTATCTATCTCTCAGCCTGCTGCCTTTGTCTGTCTGTCTATCATCTTTTCTGACTGCTTTAATGTTTGTAGATGTGTTTATAAATGATTTACTGATTAAAAGTAGTCTAAAAGCAATGGGTACCAAATGATGAACAAAGTGTTAAGTAAGAGTAAACAAATGCAAAATAAATGCTTATTAGGAAGTAGTTATTATAAAGTGCTACCACTCACAGTACTTCAGAAAAACAGAACCCTTATCCCACTACAAGGATAGTCCCGCTTGAGAAACCTAAGGCTACTACTATAGTGGCAGACCCTTGGACTGAACTTGCAACTACTGCATCTGATGTGCTGTTGGGTAGTAATCGCTGGCCGTCGGGGAACCGCCCCCCTAGCAAACGGCGTTCACTGTCACATTGGAAACTTATATACAGTATGAATTGACATACAATTAATTTAACCACATAAAAGTCCAGCTATTTCCTAAATTTGCCAACACAATAGAAGGACTGGAGATCCAGAACAGAAGCTTACATTATTTTAAAGTCATATTGCAAGCACACATACTGTATCTATATAAATAAAGAGTGAGAGAGAGAGAGATTATTATAGATAGATTATCGTTGTAGAGCCATATGTGAACAAGATAAATCATGAAAAGAAAAAGATAGGCACACATTAGCTGACAAATTTGAAATTTCAACTGAATGTTCAATTTTCCCTCAGGCAAAATCAGATAGTGAGTATTCATCACCCATGAGCCCCAGGTGCTTGCTGGAAGTAATGTTAATGAGCTCCACATCCAATAATATCATGTAAAAATATTTATCAGAAGGAAATAAGGATTACTGAAGACCTGTTTCTCATTATTTTTTATTGACTTGTATATGTATATCTAGGTAGTGATGTTTTTTTTCTGCTGGACGGTTTAAAGTATGCTGTCAGTAACAGGGGAGTTACTTACAGTCTTGCCCATGTTGAATTCTCTTTAAACAATGGCTAGCTTTGTCTCAATATTATTCACTTTGAATCCATATTTGCTTCAACTCTTTGCTTTTTTGGTTAACTTTAAGCACATCAGCTGTCAGATGAACTGCATCAAGATGTCATACTGATCTGATCGATGCCTTCGAATTTCAAGGAAACATCAGGTTAGTATTAGTGTTCCGAAATGAACTCAGCTTGTCCTGATTTACCTCAAATGCCCAGTCACTAAGGACACCACCTCAGCTGCAACTTTTATTAGTTTTATTTTTATTACTTTTATATTTATGGCTTAATTTGTTTTTTTTTCTTCAATTTGCTTTTTAATATTTTATTATAGTTTAAGTTAGTCATATAAGTGTATTAGCTGTTTTTATTTTGACAAATTGACCACAGTAGGTTTTCTTGTTGTTTGTTAGCTGGTTTTAGTGTTTTGTTATTGTTGTACTTTTTTAAGTATTAAGAGGACATATTAAATATTAAACACATTTTATTATTTCAAGATACATTTTGGCAGACCTGGATTTCCAAAGAGGTGTGTACCTGTGTACGTATGTCTTCTTGTGTGTGTGTGTGTGTGTGTGTGTGTGTGTGTGTGTGTGTGTGTGTGTGTGTGTGTGTGTGCGCGCGCGCACGTGTGTGTGTGTGTGTGCTGGCCCGCACTTGCGTATGGGGCCAGACAGAATGGGGTCCTCCACCCCCCCCACTCTGTTTCTCAGTACTTGGGTGCATCACATTGTGTTTCTCCTCTCTCACACCCTCTCTCTCTCTTTCTCCCTCTCTCTCTTTCTCTCTCTCTCTCTCTCTCTCGCTCAAAGGACGGTGTCAGCACGCTGTGGAAAAGCTCCAGGCAGCACCCTACGGCAGCACCACGGCACTGCATTAACACTGTACCTGACTACGGCACCACCACCAGCCCTGTCTGTCTGTATGCACCAACCCCATAACCCCCCCCCCCCCCTGACCTGCACCCCACCTCTCAGGCCACTGGCATTATCTGTCTGTATGCACCAACACCGTCACACACCCACCAACACCCCCACCCTTCACCTGCACCCCACCTCTCAGGCCACTGTAACTCTCTGTCTGTATACACCAACACCACCACCACCACCACCCCCCCCAACCCCACCTGCACCCCACCTCTCAGGCTACTGGCACTGTCTGTCTGTATGCACCAAAAAAAACACACCCACACCCCCCTCCCCCCGCACCCCACCTCTCAGGCTACCGGGTGGTTGATGGGAGCTGGGTGGAGGACAGAGAAGTATTTTGGTGTGGGGGTGGTGTGGTGGTGGGGGTGTGAAGGATAGGGGATGTGGGAGGAGGAGTATCATGCTCTGAATTCCACTGTGGTATCAGTGCAAATGAGGCAGAAAATTCCAGGTTACCATGGCGGCGATGTTGTGCTGGGACATTAGTCTGTGATGGAGTCCGATAGAAGGCAGTGACTGGATACTTCGTGTGATGACTCATAATGTGACACACTCTCTCTTTGTTCTCAAGTGGAGGCAGATTCAGGCAGTAAGCCCAGTGTGATTCAGTGCCGTGTTTTGTTACGCACTGTCCATTCAGAGCGGTGACAGAAATAGATGTAATATTGTCCCTCAATGGTGGAACAAGCTACCAGCTGCTACGAGAGTAGAATCATCCCTCTCGACCTTTAAGAAGCTTGTGAAGACTCTTCTTTTCCGAGAGTGCTTCCCTTCCTAGCTAAACTAACCTCCACTCACCAACACTGTCCTGTACCCTGGCTGGACTTTGTTATGCCTTTGCTAACTGTGTTCCTCAGCATACCTGTAGCTTGTTCGTGGCCTTTTTTTCTGTAAGTAGCTTTGAATAAAAGCATCTTCTAAGTGTAATATAATTAAATGTAAATAAATGTGTTCAATGCTTGCAGAAGGCTCTTCAATCACAATGACCCAGAGCTGTTTTTCTCTCATACAGAGAGAAAGAGTGGGTAACAAACAAACAAGCAAACAAAAATGTTTATTTTTTACTTGCAGAAATTCAGTTCATGACAAGCCCATAATCCTTGTATCCGGGAACAAGTTTGACTCTTTTTCTCTAGGGCTTTAAGCAGGAGCTTGCTGAATTGTCAGTTGGCCAACAAATGATTGATTTGAGCTGGGCCACCGCTATGTTGAGGACAAGCATGTAATTACCTGTGAGGCACAGGTGACAACTCATCCCACCTGACAGACTTGAGTCATCCGATGTCCTCCCTGTCACTAAGGATAGCTTTAAGGAGTTTATTTTTTTACTTAAAAATCTGCTCAACAAGTCTGACCTTGCCAAACAGGTAGAAGGAATGGACAAAATCAAACAGAATACATCAGGGTAATATTATCGGTACATTGGATAGGTCTCCTGCTTTTTTTCTTAACATTTGTCGTCTTTTAAGGCAGTTGCTAGCAAGTAAAAATGGCACAAACATTTTATGTTTGACTTTAGTTCAGCATCCTGATTTCAGTTGTCTGGCAACAACAAAAAACTACAACTTTCTTACAGACGGATAGAAATGATGACAGCTTCAATACTTGTTGTACATTCTGAATCAGTGATGCAAGCACAGTAACATATTTATGTTCAAAGCAGTTTTATTAGAAACACCATTAGAAACACATTGTTCAGAGAAAAAGAAAATGTGAAGAAAAGAAAACCAAAAAATACTTGGAATGTATACCTATCAAAGAAAGACAACACAAGCTTGGTTGGGTATTCTTTTAGTGTTTCCTCATCGCCTCTCTCTCTCTCTCTCTCTCTCTCTCTCTCTCTCTCTCGCTTTCACTCTCACACTCTGTCTTTCACGCTCTGTCTTTCTCTCTCTCTCTCTTTCTCTCTATGTAAATGGTAACAGCACCATTACTGTCATGAGGGGGGGGGGGGTCTCTTGTCCCAAGCCCAGGGAGAGGGGGGCCCAGAACTAATTTATGGAATTATAATATAAGAATGGGAAGAGGAGGGTGGGGTTGGGGGGGGGGGGGGGGGTTATCTTGTCCCGGTCACAGCCAATACTGTCAGCGGGCCTGGTCACCAGACTACAGTTGACAGTGCCAGTGTTGGATTGCTCTGGTTGAGCATGGCAAATGGTTGGTTGGATGCCAGAACCCCAGTGGATTCCACTTTGCCAGTTTAGTGATGGCAGGAGTTTTGGGTAGAGAAGCCATTGTGTGTGTGTGTGTGTGTGTGTGTGTGTGTGTGAGTGTGTGTGTGTGTGTGTGTGTGTGTGTGTGTGTGTGTGTGTGTGTGTGTGTGTGTGTGTGTGTGTGTGTGTGCGTGCGTGTGTGTGTGTGTGTGTGTGTGTGTGTGTTTGTGTATGTTGAGTATGAGGTTACAGCAAGAAACTGAGATGAAGTGTTGAAGGCCAACTCACTTTTAATCAAATTTCAGGCACCGCTGGGTCTCTCCCAAACCAGAGAGTCCAATACCTCTAAAAAAGAAGAAAAATGACGACAAGGAAGAAGAGACAGAGGATGAAAGAAAACAAACATGACATTTGTTTTTGATTAAGGCTTGCTGACCCTCTCCTAATGGTCGCACATCATGAGTCGTAACATATCAATCGTTCGTTTGTTAATTTCAATCGTTGTTGATCGTTAATATCAATCGTTCATTAGGTCACATAAACAGACAGTTGGAAAGTTTAATTCTGAACAACGGACGCAGCGTTTTAAAATGCCGTAAATAGCGCATTCACTTTAATTACTCAACGTAAACGATTGATTTGGGTCCAATGGCGCACAATAATTACATTGCAAAAAAAACAATTACCAGAAAAAAAGAAAGAAAAAAATATGAGAAGAAAGGATAGGTTGGTGTGTGAATGGAGCGGGGAAATCGGTGTATGATCTGAGGAACTACCTTTTCTTTCCTCTCAACATATAATTACCACGTTCTCAATAATAGTACTTCCAGCTACTGAGAACTGTCAGAAAGAATATGAGAAAAAATGGAAAGAAAACAAATGGTACAAAGTACAGCCACCACAGGGGAAAATGCCTTTGTTTTCCTGTGTCAGAAGGGCACAGTAAATCCCATCACTATAATTTAATACAATTCCACCAAACACATATTTTTTCCCATGCGAGGCCAGGGCACACACACACACAACAAACACACGCACGCAAAACACACAAATATATATTCAGGCACATTCACACTTAAACAAACACACCCACACATACACATACACACACACACACACACACACACACACACACACACACACACACACACACACACACACACACACACACACACACATACATACATACATATATATTCAGTACACATTCACACTTAAACAAACACACCGGACACACACACAGACACACACACACACACAGGCTTCTTTGGGGAAGAAACTTGTGTGTGTGATGAGGTTGCTGTGGATGGATGAGGAAAAATGAGCACCAGCTAGAAACGCAGCTGGCGGAGAGGATGACAAATAAAGGCACAGGAGCATCATTGCTTTGACGGCAGGGACTGCAGGGTGCTACAGAGAGAGAGAGAGGAGAGAGAGAGAGACCGACAGAGAGAGAGAGAGAGAGAGACAGAGAGAGAGAGACGGAGAGGGAGAGAGGGAGAGAGACAGAGAGAGAGAGAGAGGGAGAGAGGGAGAGAGAGAGAGAGAGAGAGAGATGGAGAGGGAGAGAGGGAGAGAGATAGACAGACAGAGAGAGAGAGAGAGAGAGAGAGAGAGAGAGAGAGGGAGAGAGGGAGAGAGAGAGAGAGAGAGGGAGGGAGAGAGAGAGAAAGATGCAGAGGCAGGCACAGACGAATGAAAAGAGAGGAAAGGAGAGGCTAGGACAAGAGAGGTGGATGGATAGGAAGATGGGTTTTTTGTCATTACCTACATCAGTGGATAATGGGTGCAATCAGATACAAGAGGGGGCCTTTATTTACGCAACATTACCTGTGTGACAAGACAACAGCCTTAAGCATGGCCACGGCAGTGTACTTTGTGTGAGAGTATGGAGCGCGTGATGGAGAGAGAGAAATAGAGAGAGGGAGGACAGGAAAGAGAGAGAAAGAGTAAAATGAACACCATCCAGAATTAAAGGAGAAATATGGCACTTATCTGGTCTCACACATGCAGGCACATTCGCTCTGACCTGCCAAATGTGCACTTGATGGATGGAAGGTGCGAAGTTTAGATACACTCTCCGCCTGCAGTGTAATTCTCAAGTTGGCTCTACGTGTAATGTGATTCTGATTCCTTTGAGCCCCCGCCATGACTGTGTACATTTAAACCGCCATCGGCTCGGGACCAACGCAATCAATCTTTTGAGAGGTTGCATAACCGTGCCATGGTCTCTGCAGCACCCGAACTGAAATGCCATATCAGCGGGCGTGTGTGGGATTGTAAGGCTCCTCTGCAGCCAAGCAGATATGTGTGGCAATTACGTGCTTCTCTGTTTGGTTCCATAGCCATTTCAGGGTACTTAACCATCCTAAACCATTTTAACTATCGAGGAGCTAAACGTCCCCTATATGCACTTATGCTATATTATAAATGTTGCTGTGTGTTGCATATTGATTTGGTAATTACACCGAAGCCGAATGTGAAGTAATCGCACATATGCAGGCAGAGGTCGTTGAGCTGGTCAGGGTTAATGATTTGCCACCATGCTGGCTTGACTGTTTGCATAGGCCTCTTCGAAGACTTTATGGACCAGTGGATAAATAGGTTCAGCCTTGAGTGAACATCAGAACATCATGGAGGAAAGATGCCCATCTCTCTGAGAAGAGAAGGCGACCTTAGTCCATGAGTGCATGAAATCCAGAGGAGTTAAACAGCATGATAAGATAAAATTAAGATGTTTGAAGCTAAAGCAGTGAGTCTACATGGTTCGCGTAAGTCAAATCACGATGTGTTTGTCAGAATATTCTCCACAAGTCTGAATGGGAATAGCAGATGTATATTT
Source organism: Coilia nasus (assembly GCA_027475355.1). Lineage (NCBI taxonomy): Eukaryota > Metazoa > Chordata > Actinopteri > Clupeiformes > Engraulidae > Coilia > Coilia nasus. The sequence continues at coordinate 1,629,544 of CM050219.1, read as the reverse complement.
TTTACATTTGAATGTAAATAGTTTGCAATGACATACTTTGCCATGAAAACACATTTTCAAAAATTTCCAGAATCTCATCTATATAAATCCTAATGAGTTACTCAGGTTTCTTTATAGAAGAACAGGCCATAAACAGAAGCATAAACAAACCACTAGATATTTCCAAGTAAATAGCATGAACCACCTAGGGATCACTGCCTGTTTTGTAAGGGAAGCATCTGTTGCAGGGCATCATTAGGTCAGCTTGTTTACTTTCAAAAAGAGGATAATTTGGAGTAATCTGCCAATTTTCATGTCCTTCAAAGCTGTATCCGCACTGTACTAAGTGATGAAAAAAAACTGTGCTTATCTGTCTATTCACTGAGTCAGTTCAGTCAGTTACTTTTATTCTTTCCTTTTGAAAACAAACCAATGTTGAGAGAAGTTGATAGGTGACATACTGTACATTAAGTCAGACTTGGGGAAGATTTAATACAGTATGGAAGCGATTTAATACAGTATGAAAGCGATTTAATACAGTATGAAAGCACAAGGCGTGTTCCATCACCCTGCACCGGTGGCACAGCCTGTGGTCATGGTCGGTAGCAGACACACTGTAGAAAGAGACAGCATGTGTGTGTCTGTGTGTGTGTGTGTGTGCGTGCGTGTGTGTGTGTGTGTGTGTGTGAGAGAGAGAGAGACAGAGAGACAGAGAGAGAGAGAGAGAAAGAGTGAGAGAGGGAGAGAGAAAGATTAAGCCTGAGAAACAAGAAAAGCTTGGTTGGTTGTTCCTCATCTTTTGCCTCTCTTTCTCTCTCTCTCTCTCTGTCCCTCTCTCTCTATCACTCTTTTTCCCTTTCTAGGTTGTAATAGCACCATTTACTGTCACCAGACTAGAGTTGACGGTGCCTGTGCTGGATTGCTCTGGTTGAGCATGGCAAATGGTTGGTTGGATGCCAGACCCCCAGTGGATTCCACTGTGCCACCACCCACTTGCCAGTTTAGTGATGGCAGGAGTCTTGGGTAGAGAAGCCATTGTGTGTGTGTGTGTGTGTGTGTGTGTGTGTGTGTGTGTGTGTGTGTGTGTGTAGTGTTGTGTAGAGGAGTCATGGGCACGTTTTTACTGTTTTGATTGGCAAGGCAACGGGCAGCCGACCAGAGGATGCCATCTGCCCATGTCATGGCACACACCGATATGCAATGAAGTCATTTGAGCCTTGAGCTGTGTGTGTGTGTGTGTGTGTGTGTGTGTGTGTGTGTGTGTGTGTGTGTGTGTGTGTGTGTGTGTGTGTGTGTGTGTGAGAGAGAGAAAGAGAGAGAGAGTCGGAGTCTGTGTGCGTCTGTATTTGTGTGAGGATTAGCACAAATCCTTTTTGTGGGTGGTGTCTAGGCTGACAAATGGACACAGATACATGAAAAGATGAATTTCCTAAATTTCATGGATTGACTTTAAGTCCAGTTATTATGAACCAGTTGGAATTTAAATGATAGGATTGCAAGATGTTGGGCAAGTACAATAAATCCTAAAATGGGCATTAATGGACATTCTCAAGTACTTTTTCAGTTACTGTGAAATTGAAATATTAAATCCATATCTGTAAACTATACATGTGTGGAAATAAACAAACAAATTGTCACAGATATGTAAATATTATTCCTCAAACAGTTTGCATGTGCCACCTTTATTCGGTGGGGATATTATCATTCCTTTTTTTTGTATGGAAATACAAAATAATAATAGAGAGCATTCATAACCATTAATTAGTTACAAAGACCTTATAAAAGACTCAGAGTTTGTAAAGTAGAACTGGTGTCTGTCTATGGTTAATGGTCACAAAATACAAAGATTGCACTGTTGCCTTTATCCTGCTATGTGTGTATGAATATATTGCTCTACAAATGAAAAAACTGTACCTAGTCCAGAGATGAGTTGGTAAACTATGTATGGAGTCATTACAAATAGGCAGCATATTGATGTCTCTGTGGTAACTGTGACACCATAAACATCGGATGTGTCACTGCTTGTCATGGTCATCATCACTGTGTGTGTGTGTGTGTGTAATATAGTTTCAGCAGCAGAGTGAGAACAAGCAGAACTAACAAGTTTTGGATACAATTTGTAGTTTTGATAGACCTCATTTGCAGGCCCATTACGGCTATTGTGACTGCTGTGGCACTGTCACTGTGTTGAACCCCACCCCCCCAAAGATGAGAGCAAACACACTCACAGCAGTCCCACACTCCATGTTTTCATTTTTCTGCATGAAATGTTATCCAGAGTGTTCAGATTCCCATAGCCCCTTATAGAACTCATGCCACTCCACTTCCAGAACATTCTATGCCGGCACTCAAAGAATGGAGGCCTATGAATGCAAGCCTCATAAGGGGAGGCTTTTTTGTACAGGAAGATGTCACTTAAAAGCGCTGAGGAGGTGATGACGTCACTGTTACCATTCATGTGCTGGCTTTTTTTCAGATGGGAGTGCTCTCAGGAGCCCACTAATCTGCATGCTTCACCTAAAGAGCGTCACAGTCTCAAGTGATTTGTTTATCTGCTGGCTCTTCATTGACCAACACCATGTGAACCATGTGAACTGTAAAAACAACATCTTGCTGATTTCTCTTTTCTTCAACATCCCAAAGATTTCTCATTTTTTGTGACAAATGAAAATCGTTACAAACAGATTTTCAAGTTGGTACTGTAGATAAACTGTGTAATACTAACATTAGTAGCCTATATGGTACCGCACAGCTAATGGGAACTATTGCCTATGTCTCACAGGCAAAGCTAGACACTGAGATTGACACTAACAGTGACATAAGCCAACTAGTAGTCCTATTTATTGTAACATAATTACAGTAATGTGGATGCATTAGGCTGTTTTTAAGTGCTTTGATCAGAAGAAAGATTTGTTTCATGTTGCGGAATGAGGTTGACATTCCAAGAAATATACTGTTCGTTTTAATTGATCCATGTTGAAGAGCAATCACTGTACTGCCCATTACTGCAGACATATCAGACATCATCTGGAAAGAGGAAACAGCTAATGTTATCCCTGTCAAACACTCATGCACTTTCAGATTTTTTTTCATGGACTTCTCCTGTACACGTATCCATAGCTTGCAAATGGACTGAACAATCTGCTTGGCAGTATGCTGAGGAAATCAAATTACACCGACGAATCAATAGGAGAGGCGAGAGAGGCGGTTCGTCTGAGGAGAAGTCAGATTCTCAGGCTCCAGCCTGAGTGTCACTTTGAACTCCATATTGAAGTTTTTATCGCACTGACAGCACCGACATGGCAAAGTTTGAGTCCATCAAAAAAGGAAGAATTACAAAAAAGAATGAAAAACAGAAGGAAAGAAAAAAATGAAATGTGACTGAGTCTATCACTGCCGAATCTGTCTTCATCTTCCCCCTGCCTGTTGTGTTGAAAGGCAGCAGGTGAGTCCCTATGTAGGGTAAATCTATCTGTATCCTTCACACACAATAAAATAACAATAGGGGAGGATGCAGTTGCCCTGACAACACACAGTCACTCCCTTTGCCTCCTCACTGTCTGTTTGGACTGTGTGGAAGAGGGTGTCTGTGTTTCCAAATCTGTAAATTCCCCATACTAATCATTTGGAAATTAACATTTTCATAAAGATACTGTCAAACGGAGTCACTGCTGGATTAGAAATGAGCTATCAATCTCACCTTCACTGTCCCTCCCACTCTCTCTCTTTTTTTACTATACAGTATCTCCCTTTCCGTTCACTCTTTCTTCCCTCTTTATCTATTTTACCCCCTCTATCTCTACATAGCCAACTATTCTTATCTGTCAATGCGTATTCTCTCAGTAAATGTCAGGTACCCAATGGCATTCCCCCATTCTGCTGCTTGGGGACTGTCGGCTGTTGGCAGAATCAAATGTGAATGAAAGGCAAACAAGGTTATGTGCACATTGAATCCCAGAGTTCCCAGCCTGCACCATGTCAACTCGCCATCAAATACACACTACTCAACACACATAAAAGACTGACATCATGTTACACTAAGATTGTTGTGTAATTGCTGTGCACTTCTTCATTATCTGGAGGGCAAACACACTCTGCATGAAACAACCTCTACATTCCTCATATTTTGGCCAAGGTGCCATCGTTATCCACTGGCCCTTTCTTGGTCATAGGGAAAGACCTACTTTACTTGGCTTGACTAGCCACTTTCGAACTGTTACACCATTTGTTCAGTTCTCTGCAACAAGGATGGATAAGATTTTCTCTGTAACTGTTTTAGGCAGGTCTGAGGTAAAAAGAAAAGTTGTCAACAGTAAGTTATTGATTTGTAATTAAGAAAGTAAATGTTTTTTCAAGCTAAAGGTGAGAAGCTCACCTTCATTAGCACCATTGGGACTGCTTTTTTGATGTCATGTGCCACTGTAGCCTGGTAGCAGCCCCTCATACTACAATTCATTTCGTACAGTGGGTCTGGCTGTGCTTTCATTGACGTGGTTGTCTCAGGCAGCACCTTGCCTGACCAATCAGCAAACAGAGGAATTGTTTGTATGTGATGTGTGCTTTGTGTGCTACATTTCAATTGTGGTGTGTAGGCAGGCTTATAGCCAGGCTAATTGCCTAAGTCACGACCAGACATTAGCAATTGAGTAAAGGCAGAGCTACTCATTTTAAACTTCAGTAAACAGTGCAGCACAGTCAGACCCTCTGTACGAAATGAAGTGTACAGTAGTACGAGAGGCTGATTTACCAGGCTAATGCCATTGGTCAAGCTCCTATAAAACTGCCTGTAACTTCCTCCCGTGGTAACTCACCTAAACTGTGACTGAAACCTGTCAGAAGCTTTAGGGTGCCGTGGATGACACTGAACATGGCAAGAGATCCTATGTCCCTGCTGTAACAGAGATTTCAAAGAGTCTGCAATAACCTTCCCTTGCCTCCTGTCCTCATTCTCTGGCTAAATAAACTGCTGCCTTGGTGCAGGTTTGTCGTGCTGCTTTAGGATGGCTGTGACAAAGACACCTCGTTCATGTGACAGAGCCTGTGTTCAACAGCAAGCAGTCTTGGGCTGCTACAGGATGGAAACTACACGCGGCAGTAGGCACACAATAGACTTTTTAGCATTAAAATACACAGTGCTTACATGGTAGCCACGTCCATTCTGTTGTCATAAAACAGCAAGCGCAGTCTTTTTTTGCCGGTCTTTGTGGTCTTTTGTCCTTGCCCTGCATAGCACAGCTTTACCAATTCTCATTGGTAACACCATATCTCATTTTTTCTTTCTTTTTGTTTTCCTCTCCACCTCTCTCTCCCTTGCTCATTCCCTTTCTCTTTTTCACTATCCCATATATTGTCCTTCTTTTTCTCTTTCTCCCTCTCGGGCCCCCCCCCCACCACCACCACCACCACCACCATTTGTCTCTCTTTATCTTGCTCTCTCTGTGACACACACACACACACACACACACACATAGACACACACAAACTAACACATGTCCACACACGCACACACACACCCTTTCCTCCAGGCAAAACAACACAGAGAGAACCGAACCAGAAGGCCTGGGGTCTGTCTGTATTCAGAGACAGAGTGACGGTGACTCACTCTACTAGCAGTTGCTGACCAGACCCTGCAGTTCCTCACTTCTCCCACTCACAACAACACGTCTTTGCAACTCGCCGAGACCAGGCATTATGCTACTCAGCCAAGGTACCACGGCTTTGCAGCCAACAAAAGGCGTTTTTATCACCAGCTGGAGTAAGCAGCAGCAACCGATCAGGCTGGCTTAAATAGCACGGGGCAAGGTCCTCGCTGACATCAGTGGTTGTTTTTATTTCTGTACATTGTGTGCGAATACAGCTCTACTGAGTTATATGGTGGATTTGTGGATTGCATGTTACAGTAAATCTTGCCCTCAGGGTCAAAACAGCAGAGATTTGTATTATGTGGTCGTTTGTATTACCTATACACTGACCATATTGCACAGTAATGACTACACAGTCTCGAACAGAATGTTTATGGCTATGGTAAGAATGGTCAGGGCTTGAGCCATCTAATGAATTAGGCTGCAAATATGCATTAAAAACAAACACAGACCAGAACTATGTCTAGTGTGCAATGTCAAGAATTTAACAGTCAACAGAAAACCTCAAAACACTGTTTTTTGGGGGGAGTTAACTTTCATTGAGCAGATACGTGTGAAAACACAAAAGACCAAGGGAAGGCGAGCTCAGTCTAATTCATGCAAAACACAGCAAATGTAGTAATAAAAAATAAAACCGGTTTCGGTACAATAATTTTAGTGCAAAATGTTATTGCTCTTTCATACCCATCTCATACAGGCCTTGCTTTTCTTGAAGCTGACAGTGGTGGCTTGCACACAGTGGACAGGCAGCAGTGTCTGTGCAGATAAGAGAGGTCTAAAAAGGGCAGAGACCATTGCAGATACACACAGGCTCTGGACCTTAGCAACCTGTTTGGGTCACACACACCGGCACACACACACACATAGGCAGACTGTCAGACAGACACACACACACACACAGGCAGACTGTCAGACAGACACACACACACACACACAGGCACACACAGACAGACAGACAGACAGACAGACAGACAGATAGACTGCCAGACACACACACACACACACACACAACACACACACACACACACAGAAATTGCCATATTTGGATTATAATTTTAAATATATCTACCTCTACCTCACCTATGTTTCCCTTATTCTGGTATATTTTATCTCCTTTAACAGATTTGTCATATAGTGTTTCTGTTGAGAAGATAGGTAAAAGACACAAGTGACTTGACACAAGTGGAGATAACTCAATAGATCCTTTATAGTAGTTAAGTTTCTCTTTTAAATGTGATGACATACTGTTAGACACCTGGCAAAAGACTGAGTAACCACCTTTGGTTAAAACAAATGCTACCTCTTGCCAGTCTCCTTTCATTTAAATTGCTTGTAACTAAATCTTCAGTTATATCTAGTGGGCATCAGTTTTGCTGGAAAAAGTTGGTGCATGGCTAAAGGCAATTAGAGCAAACAGAAAGAGATGATCAACTGGAGGAAATTAGGCAAAACACCAATAAGGTTGCAGTATGCTTAGATGGTGGTGTAAGTCCACCCATAGAGTCACAAGCACAAATTAAACTCTGTGGCCAGCTGTGTGTACACTTAAGCCTGCAAAATTCTTAATTTTACAAATGAATTCACATTTATATCTTCAGGCTTCAGACAATGGATTCATTAAACATATCTTGAAATATCTTTACAAATTACAAAGCAATATCTAAAGGACCCTTGAAAATCTATAAAAGTTTTCCAGCTACCATTTACACCTATTTAAGAGGTAGGTTTACCATATTAAATGGATTAAGGAGATATTTAGGCAAATTGTTTCCCAAATTAAGGGCCCCTTTGTACACATTAAGGAATCTTGGAATATATCAAGGCTGAATTAAAATGAGCACAAGGATATTTTAAGAGTTTTTAGGGACTTTGGGTTAAGAGAAATTTCAAGTTGGGGGTTTTCTCTGAGAGACGCATGGTACCATGAGGTTTATTGTAATGTAGTTTACAGTATGTAATATTTGATGACTGCAACATTACTCAAAGTTATGGCCACTCGAGAAGGAAGTGTAACTATGGCAACTGGAACTGTTTGCCCTTGAAGTAGGAACCTCAATCCCAGCTACATAAATAGGAGTTTCTCTTTAGAACTCATGATAACAGGTCTTTTTACAGGTCTTTGTATCTACATGTCATGTCATATTACGTACTTGCACTGTACATACCTAACGCTAACCCTAATTCTAACCATTACCCTAACCCTAAGCTAGTGTAAATGCAAAATTTTGCATATTGTTATAAACTTTGTTACACTGTACTTCATGATGTAGATACACTGTTACAGGGACCATAAGATAAAATGTAACTGAACTCCTTTATGAACATAAGCATGTAAACCTGTCAGTAGACATCATCAACAGAGTTAATGTGCAATATTATCACAGACTTTTTATCACATTTCTATTATTGGTCTCATACTATCAGCTGTCATAATGTCATATGATAAATGATGTCAATGGCACCAAACATTATACAAACTATTCAGGCAGTTACAGATACTGTTAATGGCACACCATGACTAGAAATACTATGTCATGAAAGTATAAATGTCATCTGTTAGGCCATAAATATAATAACTTCTATGTCATATTTCTGTTACCATGGGCAATTGAATGGGGGTCTCCTTTATCCAGTGGTATAAAGAAGGAGGTCAATGCAGTGGTACACAATTGTGTTTTCGCAATAACTCTGCTTTGCCAATACCTCATACACACCACACAAACACAGACACACACACACACACACACAAATACATAAACACACACACACACACACACACACACACACACACACACACACACACACACACACACACACACACACATACACACAGACAGAAAGGAGGGGGGACAGACAGCAAGAGACAGAGAGAGACCGACAGAGACATAAAAGTGTGAAAAATGGAATTATCATGTTATGTTAAGCCAGAGTGCATGCTAGACTGACCCCAGCGGTCTTCCTGGCCTCTCCAGGGGCTTTTGAGTCAATCCTGGTGAGTGGTCGGTGACACCAATGATATGTTAAGCATGTTATATTGAGGCCATGACTGTGAGCAGAATACATATGGCATGCTTTTCAGGACATCTCTCTTTCTCTTTTTCTCTCCCTCCCTTTCTCTTACACAAAAACACATACACCTACACACACACACACACTCACACACACACACGTGCTTGCATGCATGCACACACGCACCAACACACGTACATATGCACACACACACACACACACACACACACACACACACACACACACACACACACGCACGCACACACACACACACACACACACACACACACACACACACACACACACACACACACAGCCACCTATACTTACACCGACACACAGACACACTTTTTTCACTATACAGGATTATGGTAAAAACTGCAGAAGATGAGGATTTAGATTTAATCCTGTGAACCCAGGGGGCAGTGTGTTTCTCGGGATTATCCTAACCTTCAGTGACCTGAGGGAGGGATTAAGAGAGGAGAGATGGGTAGGTCACAGGAGGGAAGGTGGTGTTTGTACAGTATATGCGTGTGTTCGTGTGTGTATGTGTTTGTCTGTGTGTGTAATAGGTGTGCTGTCGGGCCCGGGGTCAGCGGTACTTGCTTTGGGGTTTCCTCACCACGGCAGGGATCCAATTAATCAAGTGATTAGCAACAGGCCAAAACGAGACAGCTCTTAACAATGCTAATTGATTAGCAATCTGTACTGTTCTGTTTGGCAGGCATGAGCCCGCTGCTCCTAAGTGTGAGGACAATGACTTAAGAGGAAGATCCACAGGCTATCGATTGGCAGGATTGTTTTTATATGCAAAGAAAAGTGTGATTCCTTGACATTTGATTAATGTAAACACAGAATCCACATAATGGATGGAGAGCCTATCGGCAAAAGATTGCACTCAATCTTTGCAGATTTTTCTTTGTTGAATACCCACTGATGGGGTCGTTGATTATGGCACTTTTAAAGTCTATACATAATTCCAATCACCATCTGTTTTCAGAGTACTTCATGGACACAATCAGGAGTTTTCCTCATCTCCTCCTCCATTCATGTTTTGTAACCCATATTGAGTTAAGAGTTCCAGAAACAGACTGATATTTTATACGTCCTGAGTCTGGCTTGCACTGGCAAGGCCCCTGTCAGAAAGAAAAGATATATGAAATAAAGACATTGCCAATTCACGAGTCTTTATTTCTGGTATAACAATGACAAGCTGTCATACTTCTGCATGATGAGATACCCCACCCTGAATGCCACAACCAGCCACAGATTATACCACCATTTGCATGGTCTTTGATATGAAAGAAAAAAGTCATTGTTCTTCCGCAACACAAAAGTGTTTTTTTTTGGGGGGGGGGGGGGGGGGGCTCTACTCCTCATTTTTAATGCATTACATTTGGGGTGGAAAATGGAGTGAAAGAGTGGTCACACAGTTGCAAGTCAGCTTCATCCATATCTGTCTTCTTCAGAGACAAGGGGCCAGAACCATCTATCATCTGACACCTATCAACCTGTCATCACTTAGAGCACTCAGACAGCAACACAAACAACAAACAAACACCAGTACCACCAAGAACAGCAGCACCACTGACAGTCTACCATTTTGCAAATTTGAATTGAATTGTTCAAACTGGATAGCCTATTATATGCAGGTTGATGGGGAATGATGCATTGCTGCCATGATGCATCATGGTTTTGCCCTATGAGAGAAGAGGAGATTAACCATTTCACTTTAAAACATTAGCCTCTCGGGTTGGAGAGCCTGTAAGAGATATGAGAGCTGGAGGTTTCACTAATCTATTTCTGGGCCGATCAACGTCTTAAATGGCTGTTTTCCTGCCAGATATGGACCTGTAGCTCGGTGCAAAATGCCACATGCAGATTTGTGTCCCTGGCGACACAAAGTCATTAAGCTTGTCAGTCAGAAGTGTTGACATGGCACACTTTCTTATTAAAGCAGCCTTCTCTTTAATAATGTTAAAGAAGAGAACGAAAATAATTTTAAATAAAGTTCAGACTCATGAGAGCACTGAGTGACAGGAGGGAGGTTTTGTCTCATAACCTACATAATTCTTAGAAATGCTCAACCACTTTAACATACATCAATTAGAACAGAAGATTTATCACAGTTAAAGATAGACAGAGAATATACAGTTGTCTGTAAACAGCAATTTACATTTCATTAATATGCAGCAAGTTCTTTTTTAGCAATGCACAGCAAGGTTTAAGTCTTAGTTTGGTGGCCTGGTGAACCTATACCTTTAAATGTAATGCATTTAATATTCTACCTATAGCCAGTTACTGTACACTGTACAGTGTTTAAAATATTCTCAGTCTCAATTAGAATATAGATATACAGCCTTAATTTGGGATGTATGTGCTGATGCTACCATTAAGAATTTACAATGTGCTGCACGTTTATCTGGGACACACTTCAGTGACACATCTGTGACGCTGGCTTACAATAATTACAGGCTGAACAATGGGAGCGTTTTCTGAATAAATAAAAATGGTTGAAGTGGGTTCCTTGCTCCCTTTCTCCTCTCTCTCTCTCTCTTGCTCTCTCTCTGTCTCACTCTCTCTCTCCCTCTCTTGCTCACTCTCACTCTGTTACCCTCTCTCTCGCTCTTTTATTCTCTCTCTCTCTCTCTCTCTCTCTCTCCCTCTCTCTTGCTCTGTTACTCTCTGTCTCGTTTCCTTTTCCTTCCCGTAAGATTACAATGGATATGAAGCAATGAATAAGGCATGAGGGGTGGGTGAAAGTGTGCACTCGGTTTTAATGATTTGATGTATTACAATGTGCCTGAGCCGGTCGCACTGTTAAATAAATGAGGCATGTATTTCCATTAGCGGGGTCAGTCGCATTAGCACTCAAGGACCTACTCCCGCACTCGGAGGTCAAGTCTTTAGTCACAGAAGAAGCAGGATCAATTACGGCGCCATGGAAGAGGGACACTTAACCTAGAGAGAGAGGCGTTCCATCATTGCTATCTCACTCTTGCCCATACTTAACATGCAAGCTATGCTGTAAGCATGTAAACGCACAGCCATGAACAGCCATGCGCATACACATATACATCGGACACACCACAACACACACACACACATATATTCTCTGTTTCACTTACTCAGTCTCTCGCTCTCTCTCTCTTTCTCAGACAAACACACACACACACACACACACACACACACGCACACACACACACACACACACACACACACACACACACACACACACACACACACACACACACACACACACACACACACACACATATTCACACACACAGACACACACACACAAATGCACCACATAAACATGAATTCTTAGTGGTCATACCACCCAAAGGGCAGGTTGGTTCGTAAGACCCAGCAGTGACCTGAAAGGAAAAGCACATCTGGTAGAATCTGGCTGAAAGAAGAGCAAGTACTACCAGGACCAAAGACACACGAGGAGCGGAGGCATCACAACTCAAATAAATGAGAGACACGAGAAATTAAGCGTCACTCAGAGAACTGTTTCACAATTCAATGCACAATGCAGTGTTGTTCTGCATAATCTGTTTTTATTTCTTTTCCACTCTCATGCAAATGGGTTTGCTGTCCAGAAGAAGGATATTGAGATGTAGTCATGCATAAGTGACAGCTATGATCAGAGGCCTCTTCAGCACAACACTGCTGGGAGTTTCCACAATAAGAGCAAAACAAATTATATATAAACAGACCTAATGAAAGAGCATGAAGAATGTGCCGCAGTAATGAATGAAACGGAAGGTGTGAGTGGCACGGAGACAAGAGAAAGAAAATGGAAGAGGGGGAGGAAGGGAAGGAGGGAGGGAAGGAGGGAGGGTGAGACAGAGAGAGAGAGAGAGGAGAGGAGGAAGAGTAAGTACTGAATAAAACATAGTGAATATGTTCATCTCAATCTACTTGGGATAAATATTGTAAATTTAATGATTATGTGACGTGATTGCGCGCCATATTTTCTGTGCGGTTTGATGAGAGAATTCCATAATGCGCCGTGTCGCCTTGCCGTAATGATGTCAAATCTCCTACGCATAGCCGTTGACAGTTTATGAGACACTGATAAAGAAACATGCAAGCAATGCTCATGAATATGTTACAGGCAGTTTGTCAGGAAGAACGACCTGTTTTCAGGAGAAGACTGGAGAGGGCGGAAGAAGCAGGAGGCGGACTGACAGCTGGCTGAGATTAATTTGCACTGCGGGTAAAAGCAACAACAGAAGCGTGAACTGTGTGTATGTTTGGGGGGGGGGGTTTGGGTGGGATAGCTAAATTGTATGTAACCACATAGAAACACAAACAGGGAGAGATGCACACCCACACCCCGATTTAATACAGTAGATGCCGATGTAGAACATTAGACATCCATACACATATTTTGATACACATAGTTGAATCACTTATCTGATGAAATAGTTTGGTAATGGGAACTTGCTTTGTGTCCTCTGTCATTCAAACTGCCCAGATGACCCTCATCATTTGAATCTTTCATGAAATGGGGCACTTGAAATGGGGCACTTAGTTTTTGCCTTGATGCACTGAAAATGAGAAGATTAAAACAAGATCTGGATGCTCCACACGCACCTCTGTGACAGCACGGTGACCCTGCCCTCTCACCTGCCCCTGGCTGCCATGATAATCATGCTCCCTGCACTGTTGCTACGTCAGTTGATCCCCAGAGACGAGAGATGTCCTGCAGTGTGTCTTTCCTTTGGGTGCCCCATTAAAGCCAGGGCATGAGGCAGAATGGAGGCCTAGGGGTTTTGAATTTAAGTCCAGACACGATCACAGACATGCTTTTAAAAGCCTCCTCTCCTGTCTGAATCACAAGTAGAAAGGAGCGCAGCAACGCATGACTGAACAATACAAATCATTTATTTTTATCCTCCTCTGACTGAGACAAATGAATGAAACATTCTCACCATACTTCGTCAAAGCATGCTGAGTCATACAACCCAATGTTGCCCATTTTTGGAATTACCAATGATCTTTAATTAGCCCGTGGTGACTCTTGGGCTCCACAAATCTACATTTACTTCCGTGTCCGAAAGTTAACCCCCCATGCTAACGCCACGGTTTGCTAACTTGACTGAAAAACTGTTGGCAGTTCCTGAATAAGCTTGCCTTTTGCCTTTTCTCATTCAGCTGTCATGTCACTCCATGCCTGAGCGGTGAGGAGCTCTGGCTGTCAGAAGGCATTGTAATCTGTTGCCTCAGTCTCTGGGGGATTAGGCGAAGATTTCTTTGAAGCCAAAAATATGAATTGTTTTTATTGGCTCTCTTTTTCTTTCCTCACAGAAAATTACATTGTGACTTTTGCACTATAAATATAGAAGTGTAGAAGAAACCTAAGAAATAGTAAGCTTTGGGATAAGACATTCAAATATGCACATATCAAAAAGCTATCCAAAAAAAGAAAAGTTGAAAGAAAAATTGCACAGGCCTTGAGGAAAAGTTCATATAAAGTGAAATTCTTGAAATGTATACACACCTCAACTTCTGCCACACTGACCTGTCATACTATGACATGGGGTGTCAACTTTCATCACAGTCATCATCAGAGTAATGTCAAACTACTGTCATACTATTGTCAAACACACACACAAACACACACGCGCACACACACACACACACATTTATTTTTTAATTTGGATTGGCAAGTAGACATGTACTGTATCATGGCAAGATCCAAATCAGAAGCATTTGTTAATGTGTATTAAGGATAAAGCATGTGCTTCCAGATTAAAAGACTACTAATTATAGCAGACAGTGAGCAGTATTTTGTAAATTGTTTGGCCCTTTTTGTAGAGATTTACCAGATCTGTAGGCCACGCACACACATTTTGTGCACATGTCCCAAACTACCAATTAAGGCAATGACTTTACAGTAGTCACAGTTGTTTAAGGCATTACACAGGAGTTGGTATTTACAGTTAGTAATTTTGATGCATAACAGGTGTCCATGTACTGTAAGCATCAAAAAAGGAACCAATTACCAAAACAATAACAGGTTTGTTCAACATGTTAATTAATGTAAGATCACACGTGTTTGGATAATGATTCCAATGTAATGTGCTGATCAGGCATGAGAGAAAACCAGTCTGTTTTGACACATTCAGTGTGAAGGACTGCTATAGTGTTTTCAGTTTTATGCAGCTTTTAACACTACTAAGTGGTCACGTCGTGGAATATACAGTCCCTTGTAAGTGGAGCAGGCATTTAGCAGATGTGCGATGGTTTCTCTTTGCTGGTCGCGGTGCATCATACAGAATGGCTCATGTTTAGATGGATACCACACAGACAACTTAGATTTTGTTGGTACTACTTGTAAACTGGCTTTAACTGTACATTTCAGTATGTTCTTGTGCAAAGTCGTGTGTTGTAAAGCTGAGTTGGATATGCAGTAATCAGTGCAGGGCAAGCATGCCAGTTTTCCTTGTACGCGTAGCCCTGTCCACTGCTGAACCATGATGAATTGGAAGTGATTAAGTATTGCTCTTCTGTAGTTTTGTGTATTAAGATGTTGTATGTTGTCATCCAGTGTGATGTCTGTCTCCATGGTGATGGTTGAGTCTTTTGGTCATGTTGGGCTGGCCGTCCCGATGAATGCTTCCAGCACGGCTGTACATTTGCGTGACTGCAGGTGTCATTAAAGTCAAGCCAGTCGAACTTACGCCAAAGCCCGGTGGGTTTGTGTCAAGCAGGTGTGTTTGTGTTGTGCTTTTTTGCAAACCTAGAAAAGCTGTCCTCCTCTGAATTATCACTTGGGACCTTCCGTTTCTTTAGATGGAGTAGAAGTGACGTTGGGGCAAGTTCACGCACAGCTGGGTCGTCATTATTAAGCATTCTATGTAGACTGCACAGCCTGGTGGAGACATACAGCTACTCTATGTGAGGGACCCCCAGCCCTCCCTCACCAGATTTATAAAACAGAACATCTCTTGTTGAATTTAAGCTGATTCAGCTCCTTACCAAAGACACCGTTCTGTTATTCAATCCTATTGGGAACATGAATATTGGTAAAGAGATGTTGTACCTCAGAGAGAGAGAGAGCGATTTCTTAAATTGCTTGTATTTTTTTTGTTGTGGAAGGATGTGGGGGATGAGTCTATCAGTTCTAATCTTGTGATATATTCTCTCTCTTTCTCTCTCTCTATCTCTCTCTCTCACACACACACACACACACACACACACACACACACACACACACACACACACACACACACACACACACACACACACACACACATACACACACACACACACACAAACACACACACACACACACACGCACACACACACACACACACACACACACACACACACACACACACACACACACACACACACACACACACACACGCTTGAAATGCTCTAAGGTTTTCCTGTCAATGTCATAATAAAGTATAGAAAGGCAAAAGGCAAAAGCTCAGAAAATAAGGACAAATCAGGTACAGTGCATATAGAATATTTCAGTAACAAATAGCTCTTGTTCAAGAAGTACAATACCTTTGCCACCTTTCACATCTATTTTCATTTGTAATCTCTGGTCTATTTTGCACACACACGCACACACACGCACACAGTGGTGCTGTCTGTGTTATTGCTCTGCATGGTGTTACTGTAAAACCCTTTTGTAATTTGTGCAGCCCTGAGTGGCGCACACAGACTGGGCCAGATGCATATGAGGAACCTGCTGGGCTGGGAAGTCCCATGCTGATCTCTGACTGACTGACTGGCTGCAGTTTCCCAGCAACCCTTTCAACAGGCTAATCCAGGTGCTCCATCGTATATGGCCTAACATGGACCTGCCTAACATGGACCTTTATTGGTCTCTCTCTCTCTCACACACACACACAGACACACACACACACACACACACAGTCTATTCTATATGCATCACCACATGTCATTCTTTCTCTTCCAATCCCCTCTTTTTCTCTATTGTAACATTCTACAGGTGACAGATGGGTAATAATTGATTAATTACATTGAGTCGCTGAGATATTGCAATAATCAATTCAAGCTCCTGCTGTGTGGTTGTACTGAACCAAAAATGAAATATGTCCATGTAACTTGAGTTTGTATGGTCATGATTTGTAACACAGAAAAGAATACAGTTGTGATCTACTGTATAGTGTATATATACTGTAATGGCATGTATGTAAGAATGTATAATACGCACTCAAGTTGAAGTTCAATTTTATCCAACAAAAGCTGGCCAAAGTGCATAAATAAAATAAAGCTAATTATAGATATAATAAAAGTGGTAAAAATAAATAAAAAGACAATAACATTCAAAAGTATGTAAAACAAATTACATTTTTAAATGGAAAAAAATGAAGGAGAGGTGAATAAAAGCCACCCGATTTTGTAATGGAAAAAATATATTTATATAAGTAATTGGCTAGTAGTATAACTATAACACACAGATTGTACTGACTTATGATGCCTACATGATGTTTTAGTTGCAGTCTGTACACCTCTTTATACCACAGCTTCAAGTTATAGTCTCTCAACAGGTCACAGCTTCAGAATCCTTACTGTTTAATGAAATCAGTATATCACTTTGAAATAAATATATAAACACTGCTATATGCTACGCTAAACTCCTGGCCAAAGATTTTGCCGTTTTACTATGTGGTTATAAAATATTGCACAGTACTTGACTGTACTTTCAAATTTAGTGGCTCTGTCAATAGGCATTTAACCCGGGCCAGCTTCATGCATTTCACTGTCTGTGTTCTGCTTTGGTTGGCCAACCTTTTCAAGTAAAGCAATGTACTTTCCTGTCTGTAATAATAGCCCAGCAAAATGCCAAGGCACAATGGGTACTCTTGTTTAGCTAAGCATAGCACACAAAAGGCAAAAAAAAACCTCATTAATTTTAAAAAGCTACCTGGAGATCTGGTTGTCTGCTGGATGCATGTCAACATGTGTGGGCTGTGTGGTGGAAAGTCCAAGGTCCCTTTACTTAAGTAGCTGCATGTCAGTGACTCCTTTTGCATTACAAAATAAGATTAAAACAGTACAACTATGAAATAAATTACATAACGCTTGGGTACAATGATTTCAAAAGGTTGATTTCAAAACAAGATTAATGCCATATCAATTTGGTCTCAGCCATTCAAATTAGGCCCAAATAAAGGCAATTTTAATTAGTTTCTTACTACACCTCTACAACACTGGATCTACAAGCATCTCTTTCTGATGTATAAGTGTACTACTCCATGTCCATATGTCCGTGTAGATTCTCATCCATCCAGGTCATGGTAATTGCACAGTCCAGAAACGGTTATTCTTCAGATCCTCCCTGGTGAACCTGGTGCATCTGTACTAGCCTGTAACCAGCCCCTTGTACTTCATTTCATTTTGTGCAGAGGGTTTGGCAGTGCTCCATTGAGAAACATCTTCTTCCTGGAGGTGTGGACTCTGCTGACATTTAAAACGGTTTAAAAAGTGGCTCTGCCTTTACCCAATTGCTAACCACTGGTTGTGACATACTGTATGCAATTAGCCTGCCTCGGACAGCAATGTCAATGGAAGCACTGTCAGACCCTCTGTACAAAATAAAATGAAGTATGAGGGGCTGACTTACCAGGCTACATCTGTACAGCATTGCGATTCATCTGGTGAATGCCTCCTCTTCCTGCCTCCTGATCCTTACCCAGGTGTGGTCCACATATCTAAACCAGCAGGTGGGTGTCTCTCCTCCAAAGGTGGTCAAGGCTCTGCTCTCCACGTCCTTCGTGTAGCAGTTGGCTACAATGGGTGACCAAGGGTGCAACTGGTGTAGGACTCCATGCTGTACTTAAAACAGGTGGTCAGATGGTGACGGGTGCGATCAAGGGTTGAGATCAGGTCACACAGGCCCAGCTTTTAGCTTCACCCCACTAGAGGTTAAACACCCAGGGCTCCATTATCAGTTCCTAGAAGTGAAGAAGCATTTAGAAAGAAAGGTGAAATGTCATCAAGCTGGCAGTCCTTAGCACCTAACCTAAGTCCATAACACCGAACATGACAACCACATGGCCATCCACATGCAATGGTGTATGCCTGTACTCCACTGCATGATATACATTGTCAAGACATGGTTCTGCAGCTGTAAGGATCTGGTTGTATCCATGTACAAAGCTAAATTTCAGGTAGCCTTCAACATTATAATTCTCGACAAGTGCACTCCACCATAACTTTTATATTATAAGACCACTGACACACAATTGGAATGCAGATACGATACACTACATTAGGAGAAACAAGATAATCCATCACTTTTAAAATTATAGCTCTACTACATTGTGTAGTAGAGTAGAGCGGTCAGAGTAGAGTTAATGTATCATACTCATTGCAATGTTGTGTTATATTAAATGCAATACAATTATACCAATTCCTGAATTACAATGTTTGGAAAGCTTAGAATTAGTGTGATACATTGATGATACTTTACAAAGACTAGAATATTGCAGAGATGTACCAAAATAACTAAAATAAAGCTCATTATTAGCCCTGTAATGCAATTTACTGACAAATTATTTAATAACAACTGGGAAAAACATTGAGACAATTACAATAAATTACAATTATTTTGCTCTATGAACCTTGCACCATTATAATGCCATTGTGATCTTGTTTCTACCAAAATTAATGGCTTGTTATTTGAGTCACAATTTAATTTATAGATAAACAACTTGTTTACATGGAATTTACATGTCATTACCCAGTTATTACTGATCTGGAAAGTGCTACCATTTGAACTAATTTTCTTTCCCACACACCCAACCTTCTCTCTCTCTCTCTCTCTCTCTCTCTCTCTCTCACACACACACACACACACTTTATCTCCCGCTCACAAACACACACATAAACTCACACAAGCTCTCTGTCTTTCTTTGTCTGTCTGTCTGTCTGTCTGTCTGTCTGTCTCTCTCTCTCTTTCTTTCTATCTCTCTCTTTTTCTAAAGTTATTTCTTGGCCTGTTTTCTATTCCTAATCCCCTTCACCCTGTACATATGAACATCAGCATTCATCTGGGGTAGCTGGGGCCTGTAATCGGCCTTTTAATGTGCAGTTATTTCATTCCCTGTACAAACCCTCACCAATCTCCACCCTTGTCAAGATTTGGCTAGTCAGGTAATGGAACCGTTCTTTTTCCACACAATACACACACACAAGCAAATATGCAAGTGTAGACACATGAATGCACACACACACACACACAAACGTGCTCATACACACACAAACACGCACAGACACACACACACACACCTGACACAAAGACACACCAACTCTCTCCCTCTCTCTTTCTCTCTCCCTCCCTCTCTCTTTCTGAGAAAACAACTCTATATGTCCTCTTCCTAAGAAAGCAGATTCGTGTAGTTTTCCCTTCGGCAAAGAGGTGATCAGGTTCTCTTTGCTCTTCTCCCTCCTCCTTCTCTTTTGCAGAACTGATCTGACTCAGCAAAGACTACTCTCAGTCTGCAGAGATACACTTAGCAAAACAGTCCGATGGTGCCAAAAAACTTTAGCCGTGAGTCGTGACAAAAGATAGGCTTGTGCTCACACACTGCCGGTGCCAACTGAGGACATGCCTTGTGTGCTGTTACACAAATTTCATGTAATCTCAGGCAGCTACACTTTAAAAGCTGCCTCAAATGGAAAAAAAGAGATGTCTGTAACCAGGGAAAACGAAGCATTTAAAACTGCATTTAATTTCTGTCTCAGTGGCTATAGCAAAGCTTGTAGGCCAATGAATGCATGTTTGGATGCATTTGATTACCTTGGAGTTTGTGTTTAATACAACCACGGTACAGCATTTGAAAAGAAAACACCTAATGCCACAAAATAGCCAATGCCAGTTATGTAGGTACATCCTTGTTATCAGATAACACAGCATATCATGTCAGTGCCAGCTTTTCAAGCACACAGATATGTCAAATTGGAATCATTTGTTATTCATAGAATGTATCAACAACACCCTGAGGTAAATCAAGTTACATTCACTGCACGCCGTTCCACAGGCAGTAAACCAGTGGGCTCAAGCAACTTTTTGGCAATTCTCACCATTTCGTTGAGCCTGAGATTTGGGCGTGATCTGCCAAACCTGCCAAACCTGTTATCATTATGTTTCACAGGGCGCATGTAATGTATCCCTCTGCACTTCCAGAACTTTCAGATGTGTAAATGTAAATGCCAACCCTTCCACCCTAATGCACACACACACACACACACACAAACTATAATTTTTAAAACAACATAGTTAAATTTCAGCAAAAAAACAATAACTGCCAACAAACCAAGTGCTTCAACATTACAAGTATCTAGGATCCTGGCAGTGACTAAAATTCATTAGAAACTGCTTCAGTATGTACTGCACCAGTTTTCTGGATGGTGTTAAGCAGCTGACAGGCCTGAGCAGAGCAGTGGGTCCAGATGCCCAAAACTGCTGATGAGTCTGGGTCTGAACCTCAAGAACAGTAATTGGCTCTATGTGCCTGGTGAATTGAAAAGCGACTGACATTTAAGAAGTTGCTAAACAATCGCTGGAGAAATTAAACAGTACCCTTGCAGCTGCTCGCTATTTATCCCATTATGAAAGGTCAACAGAGAGAGGGAAATACACACTCAGGCATTCACAAATGCACATTATGCTTACACACACATACTGTATGCACTCACACACACACACACAATACAAGTACAGATACATGCACGCACACACGCACACACACACACACACACGCGCACACACACACACACACACACACACACACACACACACACACATACACACCCATACACACACACACACACACACACACACACACACACACACACACACACACACACACACACACACACACACACACACACTTTATACATGCATGCACACAGTGCACACAAACACACATGCAAACACACATACACACAACACATCAGCAGATTAATTATAATGAGAGGCACTGCCATGCCACTGGGAGGGTTTTAAAATTCAAAATTAATTTCTGAGGTTTACAGTGATACCTTGCACAGAGCTTATTTAGTCAGCGTCGAGCTTTAATTAATTTGATTGATTTAGACATCTACTATGCACTGCTTGCAAAAATCTGGCAGGGCTGAAAGGCTCGCTGGTGTATGATAAAGTTTTTTTGTGATTTAATTACATGTTATCACACGCGAGGCCAGAGGAGAGAAAAGCAGAAAAGAGGGGCTGATGAAAGGAGTTTAATGTAGGGATGAGGTGGAGTGGGCGAGGGCACGGGAGTTGTTGTGGGGGAGGAGGGGGGATCTCAGTGAAAGATCTTATTAGGGGGCTGCTTTAGATAAACATTCACACAAGTGCACTAAAAATAGCTGAATAAAATTACACAAGATGATGAGAGTGCAGAGCCAGAGCTGGGAAACAGTCTGCTGTGGATGAGAGAGGGAAACACTCTCTCTTTCTGTCCCTGTCTCTCTTTCTCTCTGTGTCTTCATCTCTCTCTCTCTCTCTCTCTCTCTCTCTCTCTCTCTCTCTCTCTCTCTCTCTCTCTCTCTCTTTATCTCTCTTTTTTGTCTCATTCTTGTCCTATTTCCATCTATCTCCGCCTTGTCAGGCTGCAATGTGCTCGCATTCAAATCTGTGGGAGTGTAATCCAAACATCAGTGGGAGGCATATTATACAAACATTTCCCATGAAGTATGTGCACCATGTACCACTGTTTGGCCATTTAAGCCTCTCTTTCTGATGGGGATCATATTTACTAGTGGCTGAAAATGTGTACTAGAGTGTAATTTAATTCTCTGTTTCATACATTGTAATTCCAGTGTAATCAACACTAAAAACATGTCATTATTTGCTAGTGGAAAATGTTATGTTTGCACTCAGGGAGATATTTAGAACAGCTCTCTCCTGCAGCATCTTCGGAGAGAAAGTCTGTATTTTCAGAGGCGTCCATATTGAAACAGCGTGGAAGCGTGTCATTGTTGTCTGGCAGTAAACACAAACTTTTTTTCTTATACGTTCTATCTTTTTTGCCTTTTTGGCTTCTTTTGTCTTCCTTGTCTTTGGATTGCAGCAACTTTTGACCTCTTTCTCTGCCTGCAACTTTCTCATCCCCCTTATCATACTTTTTTTTTTACCTACCCTTCACACACCCTCTCACACACCCTCTCTCACACCCAGTCTCTCTCTCGCTTTCTCTCTCTTTCCTCTTCTTTATTTCTCTCTCTCTTCCTCTTTCTCTCTCTCTCCCTCTCCCCCCCTCTCTCTCCCCCTCTTTCTCTCTCTCTCTCTCTCCCTCTCTCAGAGTAATTTGGTGGTAGCTCTGAGTAGGTTGTGTTCACTATCTCATTTCCCCCTCCCTGCCTAAAATCAGGGCTTGTTTGGGACTGCAAAAAGAACACTGCCTCTTTCCCAGCTCGCCTCATTTGGCACCATATTGGCCCATTTTGAAATTTAAATGTGTTGTGTCTGTCTCTCGTTCTCCTTCTCTCTCTGCCACCCTCTCTCTCTTTCTCTTTCTCTCTCTCTCTCTCTCTCTCTCTCTCTCTCTCTCTCTCTCTCTCTCACGCTTGCAATCTTGCTCATATAAACAAGTGCACACAAATACACATAAAATATGCACCCACAACACTCTCCTACTCTCATTGTCTGTCTAGCTCTCCCTCTGTCTCTATGCCCTCACATAGTGGTGTACATGCACGCCCACACACATAGTGAGAGACACAAAAAGGATGGAGAAAGAAAGAGAGAGAGAGAGAGAGAGAGAGAGAGAGAGAGAGGTGGAGGGAGGGAGAGAGCGAGAGTTTGAAAATGAAAGAGTGAGGGAAAGTGGGAAGGATAAAGAAAGAGGGAGGGAGGGAGGGAGGGAGTGAGGGAGCGAGACTCTGAGAATGAAAGAGAGGGTGAGGGAAAGTGGAAAGGATAAAAAGAGAGGAAGCTGCTACAGAACGGGAGAGGATCACAAGAGACACAGTGAACCACTTAATCAGAACAGCAGCACTGAGCAGCAATCAGAGCACCCATGTTGGCCTGACAGAGAGAGAGAGAGACAGAGACAGAGAGAGATGGACAGAGAGAGAGAGAGAGGGAGAGAGGGAGAGGGAGAGAGACAGAGAGGGGGGGGGGAGACAGAGAAAGGGGAAGAGAGAGACAGAAGGAGACAGAGAGAGAGGCAGAGAGAGTCAGAGAGAGACAGAAATCAGGTCCACAACATAACACAGGCTCTTGCCTCTTGCTATTTTTAAAGGAACCCGTGCTTCCCCTGCTCTGCTATAATAAGATTGCAGGTATAGAGGCTTCTGTCACTGCCATGCTGTGTGTCACCATCTCCATCCGCCCTCATGCACTACCCCCCTCATGTCCTCACCCCCTCACCCCTCACCCCACCCCCACCCTTAGCAGCAACACCATTTCCATCCACCCTCACCGACTACCTCCCTCACGTCCTGCCACCCTCCAGTCTTAGCCAACCACCCACCCACTCACTCACCTTCCGCCCAATGACGTTGCATTCCTGCCAGCATTCCTGTACCTTCACCCCCCACCCCCACCCCTACCCTTAGCAGCAACACCATCTCCATGTGCCCTCACGGACTACTGCTGTCATGTCCTACCGCCCTCATGACCTCCCACCTTCACCTCCCCAACCCCCCACCCCCCCACCCTAACCCCCACCCTCACCCCTAGGGCTTATTTCCACCAAACACTCTCCGTATACAGCACATACATAGAAGGTGCCCATTTTCTGTCCGTATTCATTTAGAATGCACGTTAACACATTAGACCATTTCTACCGCACGTATGACATGCGTACTCTGTCACACATACACATATATTGTACAAGGTTACATGATGTACACGCTCAAGTCGGTGGAAATGAGGCCTTAGCAGCAACAACATCACCCACCCTCACTGACTACCTCCCTCACGTCCTGCCACCCTTCAGTCTTAGCAAACCACCCACCCACTCACTCACCTTCCGCCCAATGATGTTGCATTCCCGCCAGCATTCCTGGGTGTCCTTGGTGCTCTGTGCATCCTTTGCCTGCCAACGACAACAGAGCTGAGGGTCCAGCACTGCCAGCCAAAGACTCCCATCCGCTGCCTATTACAGCCATGCTCCATCATCCTCCATGCCTGTTTGTTCGAGGATTGGGGGGGGGGGGGGGGTGCAGAAAGTAATACAAAAGGGTAAGGATGACAGGCAAAAGAGATAAAGACAGAAAGAAAGCAACAGAGTGAGATATAATGCCAGAGATGGAGAGACAGGAAATAAGAGAGTGAAAGAATAATGGATAAATAGATGAAAGAGAAAGAAGGAGAGCAACAAAGCGCGAGATAGAGAGATATGAAGGGAGGGAGTGAGAGGGGGAGGGAGGTAAAATAGAAGTGCACCAGCTCATGGCTTTGCCCCCCCACCCCCACCTCACCCCACTCCACAGCCAGCTGGGAGCTCAGAGCTGGCGACTGGCCGCGTTCCCAGAAGGGATTCTGTGTGACGCCCACGAAGCTCTGGCAGCTGTGGAAATGCACCTTGGCATCTTTTTTATTGGTTTGATTTGGATGCTTCCATTATTTATTTATTTAGGGTGCGAACCCTATCACCCTCAACCCCTCCCCCCCTTTGTATCTCTCTCTCTATCTCTCTCTCTCTCTTTATTCCTCTCTCTTTCTCTCTCCTCTCATTCCACCTCCCTATCTCCATTCCCTCTTCTCTATCTCCCACTCTCTGTCTCTCTCTCTGTCTATCTTCCTCTTCTTTCCTCCCCCTTTTCCTTTTTCTCTTCTGGTCTTTATCTTTCCCTGATTCTCTCTCTCTTCCTCCCTCCTCTCATCTCCTCTTCTCTCCTCTCCTGAATCTGAAGCATTCATCTGCTGGTCCAGATAGTGTAAGATGGATGACTCTCAGACACTTCAGCTGAATGAAGCTGACGTCCTCGAGGCTGTGGTATCCCCAAGCTTGCTGTGGCCGAGCCCACCATCACATCTCTCTCCTTACACAGCCTCAGAACAGGATATATGGATACACACTGTCACACTTATTTTCACAGTAAATTTTACAGTTTTACATATTTTGAACAGCCACATGTTATAAGCAGTTATACCATGACCCCATGTGGTCACATGTATTATGCTCATAATGAGAGATTTTTGTCTTTTTTCCATTACATAACGACATATTTTTCTTGCATTATGTCATACCGTATACCTAGGGCTTTAACTAAGCTAATTGGGCTACATACACAGGCTATGCCTATATACATCCACACTGCATGTATTTTCTCTTTCCCTTCCACTCATATTGCTGTTATTATTCCAGCTTACTCCAGCTTGTTTCCAATCCACTCTAATAGGGGGGAATTAGACATCAAGCATTACAGCATTACGCAAACGCTCAGTATTACCCATGCTGTAATCCTGTAAATTATGGAGAACACCTATGACACATGATGAGAGAGACTGCTCAGTTTGTCATTCCGCATCTCTACCTTCAAGCACCCCCTGTGGGTATTAGAGCGAGATCATTTCCATAAACCACCCTGAGGTAAACGATACATTATTTTCTTCTTCTTCCTCCTCCCAGACCTATGTAATGCGCTGTAGCCATTGTACGTGATTGTGGGTGATCTCTGCTGTTGCATTGGTAGGGGTCAAAGGAGAGGCGTATCAGGGTAGGAGAGAGAGGAGAGCTAACCTCCACTCCCTTAAAGAAGGCCATATAGCGAGGACTTGATAATAACTGGCTAGCTCTGCCAAGTGATTGATTTCAGAGACTTCAATTAAAGTTGTGCGAGAATGCAATCTTGCTGGCTTTCCCTCATTCTTCCTCTTTCTCTATTTATCTATCTATCTATCTATCTATCTGTCTCTCTTTCCCTCTGTGTCTGCCCTCTTGGCGTTTTTGCACTGTGTGCGCTCCGCTTAGCGCCCGGTTGTAGATTACCTGTCAAAGCTGAAACAAAGAGCTCTGCCAGTCACACCCAGTAGTCCAATCAGACCTACAGCCCATCCTGTCCACTTACCACACATGCACACACATTCACACTCACACACTCATACTCATACACATACACACATACCATTGTACCTTCACCAGAACATTCCGCCACTGCCCTCTTTCTTAGCACGGCATCAATCTTCTCATTAGCCCCTACCTGAACTCCACCTAAACTCGATGTATCCCACCTGACCTGAACCACAGCCTTCTCCACCTAGTCTTCCCAGGCATGAACAACCCCAAACCCCCATTCCCACTGCCCATGCCATAGGTGCATCGACCTGCCACTCAACAGACTCAGCCTTACACAGCAAGGGTAGGGCTGGTTGTCAAGTAGAGGTGAATCTTCAGGAAATACCACTGAATGAGGTTTCTTTTGTCCTTTTAGTGTGCTTTCATCAGGTTCGCTGTGTCCTTCTCCTTTGTTCGCTTTCTCTCTGTCATCTTTCTTTACTTATTCTCTTAGGATTGAAGCTGGTGGAGAGAAATAACTCATAGAGCCAGGGTCAATATGGTTCAGTGGTGTGTGGAAAAGTGGTCTCCACAAAATAACAAAAAAGAAATGTAGGCTGTTATCTTCTCTTCACCACCATGCTGAATTAGCCAAGCTAGCACCGCCTGGTGCTTCCACTCAATTTCCCATTTAGTTCCACCACTGGTCAGGGAGCTATCTGTAGGCTTAGCGGGCCAATTGGCAAACAGAGAAAGCGATGACGATGAACTCAACTCTGGTGTACTTTGAGCAGCGCTAACGAAGTAGCAATTGGTTGAAGAAGAAAGTATCTGCCCACCAGGGAGCAAACGTATGCCAATGGGTAGGTTTTCAGACACTTTGCACAAAGTGAAATGATGTGAAAGCATCTGATGCATTAGGCTACTGCCAGAGGTGGACAAAGTACACAATTCCTTTACTTAAGTCAAAGTATAGATACTCCTAGTCAAATATTACTCCACTACCAGTGAAAGTTGCTATGCCAATTTTCTACTCAAGTACAAGTACAGAAGTAATTGTTTTTAAAAATACTTAAGTATTAAAAGCACAAGTATCTTTTTTCTTTCTTTTTTGATAATGTGGGGCCACAGACAGGTCACTAGAACATGACCTGACCTCAAGATCTTTATACACAACATCACTATTTTCATATTTTTGGGCCTACCTGACATTGTTATTTGCTTAACTATACAAGGTTTTTACCTTTTACCCTAATATAAACTAATTTAGATGCAAATAAACTTCCAATAAGGATAATTGCAGTCAACAAGAGCCTAGTCTTTGAAAATGATCTTTGCTGGTTTCTTTCCCTGTAAGTAGGTCCATGTATAGTTGCAGGAATTTAGGATAATTGTCACGGGGACCGGACAGACAGACAGAGAAACCCAAATGCGTAACCTCAAATATAGTTTATTAAAGGGTTGGGGAAAGTGGGAAAAAGTCAAAGGCTCCGGAGAGCAGGTAAGTATCCACCAGCGGAGCGTCGAGACACCCAGGCAGGCGGCCAGGGGAAACTCGCCCCCGGGGGCAGACGAGCAGCGGAGTCGTGAACAGGCAGTGGTCGGTACCAGGAGCAGGAGAGTAGAGCTGGGTCGAGGACAGGCGAGGGTCGGAACCAGGGCTGAAGCGAGGAGCAGAGTCGAGGACGGGCAGGAGTCGATCACCAGGGCTGGAGCGTTGAGCAGTGTCGAGGACGGGCAGGAGTCGTTCACCAGGGCAGTAGAGCAGAGCAGAGTCGAGGGCAGGCAGAGGTCGAAGCCAAGGGCAGGTGAGTCAGCCGGGCAGGAGTCGATACCGGGGAGCTGGAGAGCCAGGGACGGACCGGGGTCGAAACCAAGGGCTGGAGAGTCAGGCGGAGTCAGGCAGGCAGGAGTCGGCACCGGAGGACTGGAGATTCTGACAGACAGACAGGGGAGAACACAGGAACAGACGGGAGACGAGCAACACCGGGAATACACAGCCAAACAGACGCAGAGAAGTCAGGAGTCAAAATAGCTTGCCGAGGGAATACACCGTGGTTCGCAGACGGACTGACAAAGAGTGAGTGAACGAGGCGAGTATAAGTAGAGAAAACCCCGGGAACTAAATGAGCGTGAACGAGGAGTGCAGGTGAGAAGACTGATTGAATAACTGGTGATTGTCACAAACCAGGAAGTACAGGTGAGACGGATGATTACAGCGAGCGTGAAGCGAGAAGGGCGAGTGAAAAGGATAATCTAATGAGGGTCTAAACAAGGAAGTACAGGTGCCGTGAACTAGCAGATAACCCGGGGGGTGAACCTAATTGACTAACGGGTGAGTAACAGCGACAAGTAAAACATGAAAATATCCAACGCCCAGAGCAACACCATGACAATAATGGTGTAAATTACAAAACAATATGTACTTGGGGAAGCTCTGTAGTTAAAAAAAAAATATTTGGGAGAGTGTCATTCCTAGTCCATGTTTAAAACCATCAATGGAATTACTATTGTTATTCATTCTCTACTAACAAATCTGAAACACCTGAACACAACCAGAATAATTCAATTGGAGTGGTAAATGTAATGTTTAGTTGCAAAGATGTGTGGTGAACTGATTGTCTTTTTTCATTCCAACTTTATCATAGTCACGAATGTTTTGATAAAGAATTGTCATTATCTGCCATTGCCATCATGATCATTGCCAAGTTCAAATTTAGTGACTGAAAGTAAAGACACTTCAGACTTCGATATGATCTATCACATCATTGCAAAATCACTTCAAAGCCATGTTTCAATGTAACTTGTACTGGAACTGTACTGATCATACTTTTTAAACAGGAGTTCAGGGTATCCATCTTTTATCAATGTAATGAGTACTTCATGCACATTTCAAATGTAGTGGAGTAAAAACTACAATATCTGTACTAAAAATGTAGTGAAGTGAAAGTCACAAGTTGCCAAAATGTTTAATACTCAAGTAAAGTACATATACTTGAAAAATGTACTTAAGTACAGTACTTGAGTAAATTTACTTAGTTACTGTCCACCTCTGGCTACTGCTGAATTGCTTCTCAGAAAAAAAATGGTGTAAGACTCTCTGTTTTTCTTCCCTGTTATTGAGAGATCACCTGAATACAATAGCACAGAAAACAGTGCCTGTCTTTTCTGGTTGTTTTCACAGCAATCAAGGGCAATTGAAAGACACAGTACAGGTGGACATACACTAATATGTTGTACAAATCAGTACTAAGTTACTAAATACAACTTCTTTTGGAATAAATAAAGTATCTCTACTACTCTACGATGCAACAGCGCAATCAGTTCATCAGGCATCAGGGATCAGTTGCCTCTCCAAGTAGTTTCTCTCTCCCTCCTACAATTGGAACAGGGTTTTTACCTAAAGGAGAAATTGAAAAATGAAAATTAGCATGTTAAAACATCATACCGAGTTGGTATGTTTGCTGGGTAGCAAAATTGAGCTAGCCTGTTGCATTTAGAACTTTACTATTTTTTACTGTTTGGCCCAGAAGGCTAACAATGGAAGTGCTAACGCGCCCTTATTGGACACATGAAGATTACACTATTTTTAAACCATTAAAAACAGCTCGAAGAAACTCCACACTCCATCGGTAGTATAACAAAGGCCTTGGCATTCAAAACGAGGTACTGAGAACTTTGTAAGTGTACACAACCTTTATTAAGAAAACAGTTCTTACATGCAGTAGTTTGCAGTTGTTTCTCATTCTTCACGAGGACTGTCCACACAAGTCGACGTTTACAACGTGAACCCCACTTACAATGTGACCCCCCGCTCAAGTATCAGCAAGATATATTTATATTTTTAAATTAGCCAAAATCTCGGCACAGGCATTACTCCTGTTGAAATAAGTGAAAACATACTTCTGCATTGAATTTATCACATTAAAACAAGGGATCAAATGTTTGCCAAGTAATGATTTGACAAATTTCTACTTCACCCATTTTACACTCATGGTTATCAGATAATCGACCTAACTACTCGGACCAAAGTCCCTTCGGCCAGACTCCCCTGCCCAGATCAAAGGCCCTTCAAACAGTCACAGACTTCCCGTTACCAGCCCAGGCAGATGGGCTCCCCCGGGAGACATGGTTCTGCCTGAGGTTTCTTCCTAGAAAAACAGGGAGTTTTACTCACTGATTCCTGAGGTTTCTTCCTGAATTTACACAAATCAAACAAACAGGGACTTTCCTCACCCCTGTTGCTCCCTGGGGACACTAACGACCAACTGCGTCTAAATGAACTTTCCTCGTCTAGTGCCTCTGGTTTGCAAGGACTGCTGACCTGTGTTCACATAAGAGCCCGCATTTCCAGGGCATTGTATAGTTCTAGCACCACTGGACTACAAAGATTGCTGACTAGGGCTGTCCACCCGTGTACACGCAAGAGTCAGTTTACAACTGTATTCATCTGCTCCGGCGACACTGGACTGCAAGAAATGTTGTCCTGTGACAACCCTGCTAAACTGTAAAGCACTTTGAGCTGCATCTTGCATGTATGAATTGTGCTATACAAGTAAAGTTTATTATTATTATTATTATTATTATTATTATTATTATTATAATGCTTAATGTGAAGAATTAGCGGAAGTTACCGATTCTACTGCTATTGTGCATTTCTGTCAAAACACGCTTCATACAGTTTTAAAATTACTGCAAATGTTCTGCATAATATCCATAATTCTGCCTTTATTACATGAAAAATAGGCCCTTATTTCCGTCAGGCACAGACTACATATTTATCAACATAATATAAGTGATAAGCCAAGAGCACAAGACTTTTTTATACAAAATATGATTTTTTATTAGTTTATTATTTTTTATAAAATCAGTGCAAATAGTAGCTCACCAAATGAAATGAGATCTGGATAGCCTAGACTGTCCTAAAAAAAACAAGATATAGCATGTATGTATGGCTCTTACAATGACCAACATATGAGCTTAAAAGTAAAGGTAGTAAAAACACCCTGAAAATAGCCTAGGGGCCATAGGGTTAATGTATTGAGACAAGATTCCAGTTAGCATGCTAGCATGTACCCTGCCTCCAACATGCGTGGCTCTCTCTATCTCTCTTCCTGGACCTGGGTGTTCTCCTCGGCGGCGTTCCCGCGGCTGCTTCTTTTTCTCCCCTTCCCTTTACCCTGTTTTTGGCTTGCTCTACACTTACCTCCAACTATACCTCAAATATACATTTTGCTTTAGTTTCTTTTGCCGTTCAATTACTGATGTTTTGTACAGAGTTTATGTAATAAATGATTATTGCATTTGAAATTCATACTGGGTGTGGTCTCCCTTTTATGTCCGATCACTTTTGAGCCAAGTGGTCGTGACAGTAACGACCCCAACACTGGTCTGGTCTCTGCATTACATCATCACTGACACTGCAAACAATGGTGATCATAAAACACTATATTATGGGTGAGTTGTGATGTAATGTTGTCAGGACAAATATGTCGTCATCTGACTTTCAGGTTATGTGGCTTTGATATTAAAAATAAAAATAAAATAAAAAACATGGCAGCTTACGGAGAGCTGAACAGATATCATAATGCCCTGTAAAAAATCCTCCTGAATTAATTTTCTCAGTGCCTTGTTCAGCTGTGGCTTGGTGGTCTCCCACTGGAAGCTCCCAAAATCCCATTTGTTCTTATTTCTTTATTTGTGTGTTTATCTTTAATACCGATACCTTAGAGAAGTGCTCTCATGCCTTGCATGTTAATAATCACCAAAACAAACACATTGTACTAGTCTTATTGACACTTGTAATTGACACTTTCAGTGACACTTTCAGCTTCTTCTTAACATTAATAATCACCACTCCTGGTCAAACAGTCAATATAACCCTTTATTTACTTCTTAGTTCTTCTACTACTACTTCTTACTTAGTTGTCAGACACTACAACACTCAAGCATGAAGTACACCTAAGGAGCACTGGGGTGCACAGGATCTGACTGCACCATCCACCACCAAACATTGTTGACCATCTATGGTGGACTCTGGCAGTTGCACTGGACTGTCCAGCTGTGGTTTTAGGCACATGGAGCAACCCACTCAAGAAACCCTACCCAATTTCCCCTTACCACACACTGTTGACCATCTAGTTATGGTGGTATCTGGCAGCTGTGGTGTACTGTCCAGCTATAGCCATAGGCACATGGTACAGCTGGTTTCCCCCTCCCCTACCTTCTCCCCTCCCCCCTCCCACCGCACCCTGCTCAGCTGCAGTAGCAACAGCAGCAGCTGCCGTGGCCTGACCGCCCTTCACTGTCTTGGCCCCTTGGCGTCACTCACTCTGGGAGACCCCGTGCAGCTGCAGTCTGAGGAATCGCTGCATCACTAACAGCTTGATGGAGCCTAATGAATTGAGTGCTCACATGGAGGAGGAGAAATCAGCATGCGAAACACACACATTCCAAGGTTTTAGAAAAAAAAAGAGGAGGGAAAAAAAACAAGACCACATGAATACATAATTTAAAAAAACAAATAAATGGATAAATAAAGAAAGTGGGAGTTTAGGGAATAGAGCATGAGCTGTACTGCTGACTTTTAAAACTCATGGCTATTTCCATGGCTGGATATAATTACTTTTGCTCTCACGTAACCAAAGGTGCACATGGGAGGTTGTGGGCACTTCTGTGTGTCTTTAGATGCCGAGGGACAAAATTGATTTTTCATTTAGGTTTTGTGAATATAAATTGAACATTAAGCCGGTCAAGCCCCCATTGGGTGCATTCAGGGCACCATACAGTATAAGACAGTAGTTTTCATAACGTTCCTGTTTCAATTACCAGCTTTGTTGCCTGCCGTAACCACCCCACTATATGAACTCTTTGGTCATTAGCCCCTTGCAGATACCTTTGAGAATTTGAGGCCAAGAAGAGCTGAAAGGTCATGGTTATTTTTCCTTGAGTCGTTCCCAGAGGTTGCCTTCTATCACCAAAGACTGATGATCCACATGAAAAAGGGTAATAACAAAACTGTCTCCAAAGACAGAAAAAAAGGCCACTGTAAAAAAAAAAAAAAACGTTTTTTGAATAGCCAAGGTGAGATCCATTCCTCCCCATAATTAGTCTTTTTTGACGATATATTCACAAATGCGTAGAGTCATACACAATCTTCCTAATATCACCCTCTCCACTCCCAGTCACCCTCTCCTTCCAACTCGTAACAGCCCCTTTCCATGTTAAACTGATGCACATTTCAAATAACATCATTGTAGGCCCTTTAGCAATTCAACAAGCTCTATAAATTACAGAGCAGACAGGCTTTATATGCATCCGTGATAAAAAACTAACTCCAGGACCTCGTTCTGTAAAGGACATGACCTCGACAGACGTTGCTGCTGTTGCCTGACCTTCCTCATCTATTCAAAGAATCACGATCCAGTGAATCATTGCATATATTTCAAAGATGATGCATTACAGATGACCAATACCAATAGACAAAGAGATGATGTTGATATTACCCAGAAGAGCAGTGTTTTTCATCTACTAGGGCACATTAGTATGGTGCTATACAAACACTATGCTTTTCTAATTATAGCAACTGTAAAGGCTTTACGAGCAGAGAGTACTGCAGTAAGCGGACGCATTAATTTTAATCCATATACTCATGACTAGAACAACCCTACCTCCGCAGAGAATCATAATTTTCATGTATTAAGTGCAACATAATGGCAAATTACATGGTAAACATTTATGCACTTCAGTGATTAATTAGAAATCAGAAATAGGCGTGGGGTGTTACCCACCAAGACACATTTTAGAAAACAATATATTAAAGGAAAATGCTTGCGAGGCCAGCCCACTGCCAAAGCAATAGACTGGCTTCTGCAGTTGAGATTGCTAAATGTGTAGCACATACAAAAGATGTTTTGTCCTCCCTGATGATGCGGTAGTGCTGTTGTTTGTGTGGCTATAGGGTGGATTGTTATGTAATGACACCATGACGGACATGACTGCTGAACTTTACTGAGGTACTGTATGCAGGTCCCCCAAGACCTTAAAGTCAAAGAGCTTGTAGTCATTAAGATTTCATGGTGGCCTTTAAAGATGAATGAATACTATAATATAAGTTTAAAAGCAATCCTAATTTAAAGAAAATTAACTACAAACTGCAGTGAACCAATTCATTATGAATGCTAAGTTTATATGTCTCTATTATTCATGAGCTTCAGAGATAGAGACAGAAACAGGGAGAGAAAGAGAGAGAGAGATTTGCCGCTGGCCTGTTGTTTCTCTTTTTCAGAAGCCATGTATATTTCATCAAATTTTAGCTACCACGTGGAAATGGATAGGCACATCACTCAGGGAAAATTGGTTTAATAATGGTGGACGGATTTTCTGATTCATTCTTGGCAAGCCGGGCTACACAGCGAGGAAACATCCCTGTCTCTGGAAGTGATCCAGGGCCTCGGTCTGGCAGGAATCCACCCCAGATCGGCACTGGATCAATCATTTCCCATTCAGCTAATACAGAGGATGAGAAAAAGCAACGATGCACTTACATGGATCCAAAGTACCAATGTAATCCAACACCAGAATCACCCTGGACCTGCACAACAGCTGGTACCTCCCCATCTTAGTTGAACTTTAACAATCGTCATATGTTTGTCCTACTAAGAAAGACAGCAAATGTCAAAACAGGGGCTGCTGTCCAGATAAAGGTCTTTCCCCTGCAGGCTCAATCATGTATTCAGACTGTGCATGGTGTGAGGCTGACTTGTATCAGCTACTACTAGACAGACAGACAAAATCAGCTGTTTTTTTTCCTGCTTGCTGCCTGTACTTTTAGAATGGAACACTTCATACAGCTACTGAATCCCTATGGAATTCAAATGCATAACAGAAAACAGGTTCCACCATTATGCCTATATTTACCCTATACTGAACACCTGATTGATCCATCGCAGCATGGAAGTGGATGTAAAGATGTAGCCATTATGAAATGAATAAAACCTGGTCATTTTGGAGTGTGTGTGAGAGATATGGACAAAGAGAAAAAAGAGGAAGAAAGAAGACTGTGAAGTACTCTGGCACAGTGGGGGATCCGTAGTAGAGTATCTGACTGCATATCCATACAAAAGAGGTAGTCAGGTTTCGTGTTCAATTTCTGAAAGGGAAAAAATAGATATGGCACCCAAAAATAATAACAAAAAACCCTCTTAGAGCCATCACTGTTGCAGTCTGTCAGGCTCAGGGCGCACCGACAAGAGGTCCATGATTGCTTTCTTCATCTTAGAGAGGTACTCTCCAGCCTTGCATGTTAATAATCACCAAAACAAACACATTGTAGTAGTCTTAATAACACTCACGCATGAAGCACACCTAATAAGCACTACGGTGCACAGGGTCTGAGTGCACCCCACCCACCACCAAACATTGTTGACCATCCAGCTGTGGTGGACCCTGGCAGTTGCATTGGGCGGACAAGCTGTGCTTTTAGGCTACCAGACATTGTTGACCATCTAGTTATGGTAATAGAGTCCAGCTATAGTCACAGAGGCCATTTCCCCCTACCTGACATTGTTCACATGATGGTGGTATCTGGCAGCTGTGGTGTACTGTCCAGCTATAGCCACAGGCACATGGTACAGCCGGCTCCCTTCTCCCCTACCTACTCCCCTCCGACATTGTTGACATGATGATGGTATCTGGCAGCTGTGGTATACTGTCCAGTTATAACCATCCCCCTCCCCCACTGCATCCTGCCCAGATAGTAGTACCAGTAGCAACAGCAGCAACAGCAGCAGCCGTGGCCTGACTGCCCTTCACTGTCTCGGCCCTTTGGCATCCCTCCCTCTGGGAGTGACAAAAAAGGAGCAGCACCCAAAAATAAAAATAAAATAAAAATAAAAATCCCTCTTCGAGCAGTCACTGTTGCAGTCTGACAGAGTCTTGGCGCACCGAGAAGCGTTTCATTATTGTTTTCTTCACCGTGAGAAACTCATCAAGACGGGCCAGCGTGAAAACACCAAAATGATTATTTGTGGCGCGATGGAGGGCCCTCGAAGCACTTGTGCTGATTATGGTGTTGTGTGGCGCCGCACTCGCTCAAGTGAGCGCGTAGTGATTACAGAAAAGACCTCGGATCACCGATTGAAAGGCGACATCCACAACGCAACACAACACCTTTCTCACTGCTCATTTTACAACCTCAGTTGTAGCATGACAACTTGCACAACACCACCTCTTGTCAAATACCTCTGTAGTTTTAGTGAAAACATTGTAAGTTTCGTCTCCCACTGAGATCAAGCTGCAAAAATTGTATTCACCATGTGATTTCAAGAGTGGAAATTTTAAAGAGAAAAATATGTCTAAAGGCTGCTGACAGATGTTTTATTCAGTGATCACAGCTCAGTAGTGATTGGAAACACTATACATTGGCAGATTGCACTGCAATCTGCCCATCAAAGAATCTCTGCATGGCATGGCAAAATAGACTTCAAAAAAGCACAGAAATAGTTACATGTGAAAATACAGGAAGCTACCCCAGGCAAAGTCTGTGGGAAGCTTGTTCTCAGTGCTCATCAGGGACAAAGCCGAAGAGCCTGTGTGCGTAGAGGAAAGTATGCAAGACTGATCATTGCATCACTGCAGCTAAACTTTTTTTCAGAAGTGAAGAAACACAGTTTAATCTTTCATGGGTTAGGCCTTTTTTTGACACTACTTATTTGTCATCAAAAGTAAACTATTTTCATGTTGCTTACTTACACAAAGGCAACTGAGTGAACCAACACATCATTGATGCTCCTTGACAGGTAGGTGCACACAATGATTGTATAGCTCTTCCCACATCCTAAATAGGCTGTAAAAACTCTAAGTGAGCTTCAATACATTCATAACATTTTATAAATATTGCTGGGGAAGTCTCGTGGTGTTCTATCATCTGCATCCAATGCATACGTGTACTGTATATATATATACACTTTATGTCCTGTATTCTAGATCTCTTGGAAAGGCAGCAAAATTTGTATCAGGCCCCCACAAGGCTATCACCTTAACTTGAGTGATTTTATTTATTTTTACAGTGGCATATATATTAATATATGAGAAGCAGAGGACAAACCCCACCAATCATAAAATGGCAGGCCTCGAACCCAATACCTGTACCAATCCCTGCGGAGACATTCAATGCGTCGCCGGACACAAGTTTGTAATTTGCAGAGCAGCAGCCATCTGACACTGCTCGTCACCATTCACTAATCCCTGGAGGGGCAGCACGTATCGATTTTCATGGAGCCATAAAGCCTGCGTAAGAAAAACAGGGAGGGAGAGAGAGAGAGAGAATGAGAGAAACAATGAGAAAGACAGATAGCGAGAGAAAGAAGAGAGAGCGAAAAAAGAGAGGGAATGAGTGAGAAAGAAAGAGAGAAAGAGAGAGAGAAATAACTTGAGGAGAGATTGCTGCTTACATGTTACTTACATGTTTACACGTTTGTTCTCACTGCTCCCATACCATGTGCTCATCATGGCCTCAGAAAAATCCTCTCAGAAAAAAGGTGATGCTCGCAGGTAGAAGTCAGATGTTTCGGCTGTCAGATGTCTCAGCCATATTATTCAACATTGTGTGCAAAAATTATAGCGTTGCCAGCCAGCCAGAGTCATCCCCCGCAAAGCTGGCCAGGGCAAAATGCAATTGATGATGCAATTCTGTACTAATTTTCGAGTGATTTCAGATATAATGATTCTTTGCTCATTTTTCTCTTCCTGAAAATCATGTCATCCTCTTCAAAACTGCTTTATGTAAAGCGTAATTATGACACAGCTCAACCTAACCCTCTCTCTCTCTCTCTCTCTCTCTCTCTCTCTCACACACACACACACTCACACACACACAGATCTTCAACCTCATTCCCCTTTGAACACCTCCCTCAGCCTTATCCTCACCAGCAATCCATCAAACTCCAGACCCACGCAAAAAAGCCAGGCCGGCATAGCAACCGTCGCTGTGGCGCTTATGAAAAATGACGTGTCGGGCGGATCCTGTCCACCGAAGTGGGTCAGCCCACAGCCGAGAACAGGCCAGGTCACTGGGACCCAGCAGCTGGGGGAAGGCTCTGATAGGTCCCCGATAATTAATGGACCTGTCCATCTTCTACAGTATAAAAGATTTATACACCCACTCAAATAAATAGGGGCCTGAGCCGAAAACACTCTTATATTCTTCCTCTCTCTCTCTCTCTCTCTCTTCTTCCCTCTCCCTCTCTCTCTACATCCATATCTGTGTTTGTCTCTCTCACAATTTTTTCCCTTTCCCTTTCTCTTGCTTCAGTTTTCCTTGCCCTTCCCATCCCTCCCTTCTTCTCTCCCTCTTTCTTTTTCTATCCATCTCTCTCTACCCCCTCTTCTCTCCCCCTCTCCCTCTCTGTATCACTCTTTCTCTCCCGCTCTCGTTTTTTCCTCACTCTCTCCACTCTCCCACCTATGTCCGTCCTCCTTGTTCACAAGCTGTACAGTGCTGGCAGCAATATGAGCAATCTAATTAAAATCTCTCCTGGAGCTAGTACTTCTGAAAAAAGCATAACAGGCCTGACTCACCGTGCCACGGACCACTAGCAGTTTTTCGATACTTTTCCAGGTGCATGCTTCAACTTGAAAAGCAACTTTAATAATATATCATATCGCCATGTTTGTTTGTTTTGCGCCCACCATGCTAAACAAAAAACATACACAATACCTCCGGCAGCTGGCTAACTTACTCAGTTCCGAGATGCTTCACCAGGGGAATTATGCATGTCTACGACAAAGACTGTTCTGGATGTCGTTATTACTCTGTGCTGGGCTGTGGGTGTTTTTGTCCTTCATTTAATTGTCCTAGCATCCTACACATATTGTTTAGCCCTGTAAATAATTACATCACTATAGGTTATTACCGAGGGTAATAGGAAAACTGAAAACACATTATAGTATCTGTGGCTCAGGTAGGCGCACACAGTTAGTGGAGTGGAGGGGTTCATGAATAATGGCGGCTAAGCTTGCCAAGTCTTAAATTACAGCTCCGGCACTTTAACCTACAGTGCAGATCACAGGGTGTTATGGCTCTCTTTTCTTGGAGAGGCTGAAAACACAAGTCTGCCTGAGGTAAATGCTGGTGTCTAGTTACCACTATTTTCTCTCTCTGTCTCTCTGTCGCTCCCTCCCTCTGTCTCTCTTTTTCTCTCTTCCTCCGCCTCTACCTGTTCTTTCCTTCATTCTATGAGGGTTTCTTTCCCACATCCATCTTGCTTTTCAACTTCTGTTCCCTTCATCTAAAAAAAGCATGAAAACACAAAGGCATGCACACAACTGCCCAAATGTCTGAGAAAAATCTGAGCAGATGCAACACAGTACACAGATGCCCTCTTACACACATTCATATAAAGACACGAAAATGAAAACATGACACATTAACAGAATGAAATGTGAGCACGAACATGTTAGCACATCTATGGACTGGACATGCAGACACACACAACACACACACACACACACACACACACACACACACACACACACACACACACACACACACACACACACACACACACACACACACACACACACACACACACACACACACACACACACACAGGCAGATTGGGACATAAGCCAAAAAGGAATCTGGATAGTAATCGACTCCGGAGTCTTCCTGCATTATCTAGCCCCGTTAAATCCACTCAAGTGGAATCAAGGTAGATTTATAAGGTGTCCAATTTGTAGTGCAGGTTGTTCTAACTCCGATAGCTCTGTTACTCCACATTTACAGTAATGGCATCTATTTAAATAAGCTACTGGTGAGCTGGACAGAATGGAGAAAGCCAGAAAAGAAAGGGGGGGGGGGGGTGAGAAGGAGAGAGAGAGAGAGACAGAGAGAGAGAGAGAAAGGGACACAGAGAGAGAGGAGAAGAACTAGATAGTACACAAGAGTAACTAGCCAATTCACTCAGGCTTCCTTTGAAACCTGAGATGCTTTAAGAGGGCAGCCAACCTGCACACTCTTGTTCTCTCCCTATTTATCTGTCTGTTCCTCCACGTCTCCATGCCATGTCTCTCTCTCTCTCTCTCTCTATCTGAGTGTGTTTTCTCTCCCTCGTTCTTTCATGTCACCTTTCTGCCTATCCTCGCTTTAATTTCCTGTTCCTCATTACAACAGTGCATTGAGGCATCAGCGGTGTCTGAGTTGTTGTTGTTGCTGCA
Source organism: Coilia nasus (assembly GCA_027475355.1). Lineage (NCBI taxonomy): Eukaryota > Metazoa > Chordata > Actinopteri > Clupeiformes > Engraulidae > Coilia > Coilia nasus. The sequence goes on along the minus strand of CM050219.1, from coordinate 1,588,743 downwards.
GGTGATTGTATGTGTTGAAGCCAGTGTCCTACATGGACAGAGCGGCCCTGGTGGCTGATTATCATTTTAAGGAGAAGCTTTAACAACACTCAGGAAATGGTTCAGAAAGATCTCTCTACTTCCTTCTCTCTCTTGCTCATTCTGTTGCCATTTATTCTTTAAAGTGAAGGTGTTCCTTTGCTCTGATTATGTCTGTCTGTCCATTTTTCCACCCTTCGTCTCTGTTTCTGTGTCCACACACACACACACACGCACACACACACACACACACACACACACACACACACACACACACACTCACACACACATACCTATTCTAACACATACACGCATACACACACACAATGACACACCTCTTTGTGACTCAATCTCTGGGTCTGTGTGCCACTTCTGCCATTTGGGCAGGAAATTGGCATCTCCAGTCATCTCAGGAAGTCACTCTGCATCTCCCACACCTGTGATCTTGGTCCCTGCTGTTCACACAGGTGCACGTACATACACACAAACACCCACATCAACACATGCACGCATGCACAGAAACATATGCACACATATACACACACACACATGCACATAGACATAGAGATATATTTAGTCATATTGCAAAAAGCATGTAGAGACCAACAAAGACACACACATAAACCCACAAACCAACCCACAAATATGTCCAAGTTCCTACAGAGACTCATACTTCTAACCACATACACACATTCTCTCTTCCTCCCTCTTTCTCCATTTTACTCTCTCTCTCACTCACACACACACAGAAACACACACTCTGTGTATTTCACACAAGTACAGTGTTTAATATTTGTATTACACACACACACACACACACACACACACACACACACACACACACACACACCCTCTTCGCTCGCTCTCTCTCTCTTTCTCTCTCTCTCTCTCACAGACAAACATACAGACACACACAAACACACACACATATTGATGTGTACATTCACACAAGTACAGTGTGCAGTACATATGTATTACACACACACACACACACACACACACACACACACACACACACACACACACACACACACACACAACACCTTTTTCCTCTCTCTCTCTCTCTTTCTCTCTCTCTCTCTCTCTGTTACATACGCCCAAGTACACACACACACACTGAAACCCAGATGGTCTCTCTGTCCTCGCGTCTCTGTGTCACCTAAAAGATCCTGACAGACTGCCAAAAGAGCTGCCCACATATTGTTGCAGAAGCTCCTCTGTTTGTTGTAGTCAAGGACCCGCTGAGCAGCCACGGGACTGAAGCGGCACGACTCTCTGTCAGTGACTTGCAGTGATTCATTGCTATCATTGTTTACACGCACGCAAATATGTAAAACACCAACTAACACATCACTTGGGAATGAATAATATCACCTTAATTTACACTAGCATGGTGTCATTTAGCAACATTTTGTCCCTTCCAAAATTGATACAGTTATTTTTTAATTTGCCAGACTTCTATGCCAGACAAGTCTGTAAAAGTCTAAAGAAATAGATAGACATGTGCAGTCCCCATGAAATTGAGGTATTAACGTAACTACTATGGTAAATGTCTTATGGTTAAAATTCTTAATATTTATTAATGAACTTTGTATCCAATTTTGTATTTAGATTTTTTTCAGGTGGTATGCCTTGGCTATGCCTTGAATTTCCGATAAAAAGAAAGAATTGTTCACAGTAAAAATGTTCACATAGTCAGTGTGGTACGCTACCATTTGCCTACAAAGGCTTAAGGAAATCTGTAAAAGTATTACTCAATGTGCTTTTCTCTCTCTCTATTTATTTTAAACTTCACAACTTACAATCTTACTGCTGAGCCAGTATCCATTTATACTCTTTCTACAAAGCTGCCCAGCCACTTTTTAACATTTTGTCTGTGATAAGAAACTCCTCATTTGCGACGATCACAGACAACCAGTGATACAAAGCTCTCTGCATTGAGGCGATAGTGGACACCATGCCACACACACCTGTGATCGACAAACATTCACAAAGACTCTTTATATAGCTGCTCTTCTGCCAGCAGCTTCCTTTTAAAGTCTGATTTTTTATTTTTTATTTTTGATTTTATTTTGTCTTTTTTCTAGCCATCTTTATCTCTTCTTTGAAGCCAAAGCCGATGCTCTTTTCTTAGAATGCACAGCTCTTCTGAACCTGAGCTGCTGCTGAATGGATGAATGGGTGACACATCTGGTCCATCACTCATTAAATCTATAATTGGTGGCAAGAAACATCTGCTGTCAGAGAAGGCCGATTCCTGAGAAAGACAGAGGAAGAAAGAGAGGGAGGGAGAAAAGAAGAGAGATTTAGAAGTGGAAGCAGTGAGGGAGGGAGGAGAGAGAGAGAGTGAGAGAGAGAAAGGGGAAAAGAGTTGAACAGGGTGTATTTATGGTTCATTTTATTGCCTGCTGTTGATTTCTTACCATATTGCAATGTCCAAGTACCAAAGAAGCAAAGTCCTGCCTCACACCAGACATTAATTTGCAACCCTGGTTCCAATTTGTGAGAATTAGGCTGTGTGTAGTTATATGGCAATTGTACAATTTAATGTTCCCCCAACTCACTCCGGAGTACCGTTATCCTCTCCCTTCCCTGTTCATATAGTCATTGCTGCTGTTCATTTTATGTTGCTCTCCATGTCGTTTTCATAGATATACATTGATATGTACAGTCATAACAGTGAGGCGGCCTTCAATTTCCTCTGGAGATAGTCTAAGCGAACAGACAGGGGAGTACAAGGAACTCCAATACTTGTTCCACTCGTATCATTTGAAGACATATGTCAACATTACCTGCCTACGCTGATTTTCACTCGACGGAAAGTAAAAAGAAAGAGAGAGGGAGGGAGAAGGAAAACAATCACTCATTTCCTCTGTGACAAAGTTTCAACACTTCTGAGGCACTGAAGCACTTCTGAAGTGTGTCAAACTCAAAACCAAATGTTGATTTTCTGCTATCTCCCTAGAACAAAAGTTACTCCTTTGTGCCATTTCTTCTGAGAAATTGTTCAAATGGTCGCTCGTCAAGCATAACCAGTGCTTTAGTGTCAGTAATAAGCGGCAGTGTCAATATTGTCAGGGCCATCCATTCAGCTCTCAGCAGCCCCATCCCCTTTGATGCAATGTTAATAATGGGAGCAATGGGTGCGATACAATAGCCGCAGACGTGACAAGACAAGAGAGATCTAAAGAGTAGTTTACGCAGCAGCCATTTTCCAGGCAGCTTTTTTTATCGTCCATAAGATGGCCGTCTACCACTTTCACAAGCAATTCGTGTCCACATATAGGGGGTAAATAGTTCAGACTGATGTCCCTTCTGGCCATGGATCAGTTTGAAACACAATTCATTTAAAAGACTTTGTCACCAATGCTGCTGAGGAGAAAATAAATCTATAAGGTGGAATTCGGCGTCTGCGTGATGGCATATTTTTTTATTTACGCCCCTGTGATGCCTACCAGCCATAATTCATGAGGGCCGTGATTGTTTACCTTGAGTGATCAGGTCCAGGGGCCCCAGAGCCAAGCCCACAGGGAAATTTGTGTTTTTTGCGGTAATGAGGACATGTCAACTCGCACTGCTCCCCAAATCCCCAGCACCTCCAGGCAGCTTTTCTGCTGGCACTATTCTTAAAATCAGCCTAATCAGCATCTTCATCACTGTCTTCATCAGTACCACCACTGCCATCATAATCATTATCATCATCATCATTGTCATCATCATCCTCACCATCACCACAATTATCATAAATTCTGAATTACTTGTAAAAAAAATAAAGTATACCTTATATTACCCTATCATCATCATCAGCTCCATTGCTGTCCCTGTTGTCCTATTTCTTTATATCACTGTTGTGATGTGTTGACTGTGCCAGAGAGGGGGGGTGCACGGAGGGAGGGGAGGGGAGGGGGAAGATTTTGGCTACAAGACCTCGATCTCAACTTTTTACTTCCAGTTACCTGCTCCTCCGCTGACCCTCTGACACAAGAGGCCTGACACTTGAGACAAAAAAACTGAAAAAATGGGGATAATAAAAAAGAAAAGTGTGTAAGTGCTCCCCATCTTTTTGTTTGAAGTTTTTCTGACAGAAGACAAATGGATTCTACTATCTGACACCTAGAAGGAAGAAAAAGCTCTTCTACCCAAAGCTAAGGCTAAGGGGCATTTTCGGAGGCAGGTGGTGGTACTGTAGGTGGTGGGTGGGTGGTGGCGGTGCGTATGGGATGAGTGGAGCCTACAGAGAACCAAAAGATGTGGGGAACTGAGGTAAACCTGAGCACACAGATGGTACAGAGGGAACTTTTTTTCATTAAAAAAAAAAAAATTTTGGGAAAAGAGGGGCGAGTGAGATTGGAGGCGAAGAAAGGAACAGAAAAAATGACATGCTTGAAAGGTAGGAGTGCTTGAGCTTTAGCGGTAGCAGTTGTTCATTAAAACCCTCTCGACGGCTGGGGATCATAGTGCTCCAGCCCTGAGGGGGACGCAGCAGCAGCTGTGTCGAGCAGGGAGAAAGCTCTTCTGTTCCTCGTAACAGCCTGTTGACTAGTGATGCTGTTTATTTTACTGCAAAAAAAAAAATATATATATATATATATCTTTCTCTCTCTCTCTCTGTTGCTTCGTCATTTTGTTTTCTTTCCTCTATTTCTCAATTTGTCCTCTCTTTTTATCACTATGATTTCTGTTTCCCTGCTTTTCCTTTTAACTTCCTCCTCCAGTCTCACTGTCTTTTTTCCTATGAGCTTTGCCTTTCTGTCTGTCTGTCTCTCTTTCTCTGTCTGTCTTTCTACTTCCTTCTCTGTCTCTTTCCTCTTCTCTACCCCTTTTCTTTCCTCGGTACAGAGCAACCAGATAGACTGACTCATTGTGTGGGAACTGTCTGAACCAGTGTCAATCAAATTGTCTTTGTGTTGGTGGTGGAGGGAGAAAAGGGGAAGTGGAAACCCGCTGCCACAAAACAGCCCCATTGTTGGTGTGTTCAAAGGAATCAGCACCATGGAGAGCGACACTCTGCTTCATCAGCACCATGGACAGAGATCTCACTATCACTAACACTTAAGCAGTGGGTGCTGCAGCACTGGGTATATGGCAGTACATTCCTCCTCCATCCTCTCCCCTCCTATTCCTCACTACATCGTAACTCCGCTCCCTAATTGTTTTGCGTGGACTGAAAAAAAAAACCACATCTACTAGGGGCATTTTACATAAGGGAGCATTAAGGTAATGCTAAGATTTATAGGCCTTATAAAAAGGTGTATTTAAGGGTAAAGATTATTAAAACGAGTGGGAGGCTACGGCTGGAGATTAGGGCTGATGACGCGGTGTGAATCATGGTCACCCGCCACTAAGAGGCTGGGTGGGCGCTCTCATTACATGCCATTATGAAAACAGTTATGCAATTATGCTGAGTAATTAAAAAGTGAAGATTACAGGGAGGGTGAGTGGAGGACATCCTGGAATTAGAGCCCACTGTTCCAGAGCTACAGACCCGGAGCTTGTCACAAAGCCCACGTCTCCCGCCAACAACACTGGGTTTTTTTCACAACATGTTTGTGTTCTGTGTGTGTGTTGGTGTGAGGTGTATGTGTGTGTGCACATGCATTCAGAGATGAGGGTGTGTTTGTGTGTGCAGTGTTTTTAACATGCTGTATTTTATGTGTGTCTGTGTGTGATTTTTGTTTTATGAAGGTTTTCAGAATGCTGCCACTGTCTGTAGTGTTTTCTACCCTGCAGGTTGCTGTTTGGGGGGGCATATTTTTAGCCTGGTAAACCACCCCCTCGTACTACACCATGCCACCTTAAACAGTCGCTCTCATATTAGGAGAGGTGGTACAACAGCTGTACATCCACACAGCATTTCAGGACCCATACTACTTCCATACTAGCCCACATACACACACACACACACACACACACACAGGTGTACAAACAGACACACACACAAATGCAAGCTCACCTCACACACATACAAGCACACACACACACACACACACACACACACGCACGCACACACGCACGCACACACACACCACTTTCCTTCCATTGCCAATACCCGCGAACAAATTCAATGAAAAACACCTGGAGGAAAACCTGAACATGCTATTAGTCCTTGACGGTGTAGTTTGTCCGGGCATGGGCAAAGGCCTTTCCTTTTTTTACGCAGCCAGAGAGAGATTGATCGCTTGTTGGCCTCTGGACAGAAATAGTTGACTGTGGAGAGGCTGTCAGACCATTCCCTGATAGATTACTTCCTAGTTCTTCTCTAAGTGAAAGGGCTTTAGTCGGTTGCCTCAAGATCTTTCTTCGAGACATTAGTCGGACTTGGTCTTCCCTTTGGAAACAGACATATCTCCACAGTCTATTGCACATAGTTTTTAGATAGAAACATGACCTTAAGTCGGTTTATAGGTGGACTGTTGGTGCACCAAAGCTTTTAAGAGCTTATAGGAAAAAAACACCAAATCCAATAGAAAGGAGTTTTCTCAAAAAACACAACTCATACCAGATACATCTGATCTCCTGAAATAAGCTGTCTTTGTCCATTCTTTTTAAAAGCTGCACACTGCAACACCTGTGTTTAAAATTAACGTTGTTTGTGTGTGTCTGTGTTTTCATGATTGTGCTTGTATTATTATTATCATTCTCATTAGTTGGCTTTTTTAATGAGGACTCTCTTAATCCCAGCACACACACACACACACACACACACGCACACACACACACACACACACACACACACACACACACACACACACACACACACATACAGCCACCCAGCCCTGGCCAATGCCTCCCCAACCACACAGACACACACACACACACACACACACACACACACACACACACACACACACACACACACACACACACACACACACACACACACACACACACACACACTCCCCAGCCTGGCCAATATCTCCTCTTAAAATAATGTCTAAGAGAAAAAAGGCTAGTTCATAAATGCCAGTAACTGTCTGGAGTCAAGTGGCAGGTTCAGGCTTTTGCCTTTGAGAATCTGTCAAAGCCAAGATTTTTAAACTTTTAACAGCAGTAGTTTCAAGAGTAGTTTTGAAGTCACATGCATTTCTTAAAATATTGGATACAAGTTAGACTAAAGAAGACTAGTATTGTAATGCATGTCCTATTTGCTTTGCCATAAAACCAGTAGTCAATAGCTTGTTTTAAAAATACCAAGTCTCCCTAGCCAGCATAATGGGAAACTAGACTACAGTATACATCTTATCTGAAATTGCATATTGTTAAAATCACAGCACATGCTTTTTTTGGTTTAGTACAAATTTGGATTGTTTGTTGATTGTTGTTTGGACCTGGCCTGTGGGTATATGTGTGTATGTGAACTGATGAATGGCAGTGAACATTTACAGTATAACTCACACAGATGGCCATCCAGGAACAGTCCCCCCACTCTCTCTCTCTCTCTCTCTCTCTCTCTCTCTCTCTCTTTCTTTCTCTCTCTCTCTCTCTCTCTCTCTCTCTCTCTCTCTCTCTCTCTCTCTCTCTCTCTCTCACACACACACACACACACACACACACACACACATACACACACACTGTCATCTCCCTTTGCAAAGCATGAATAATTAAAGTAAAGTGGATAAATTAATAAATATGTGGAGGGTGGCATGCAGCTTGGGAGATGAAAGCATGCAGATGAGAAGTTTTCTGACGCAGAAGAGTGTGCGGTAGGAGAGAGGAGGAAGGAGAGGCAGAAGGAGAGACAGAAAGACAGAAAAGGAGGGAGGGAGGGAGGAGAGAGAGAGACAGGGACAGAGGAAGAGAGAGAACTGAGTTTGATCAGATCTGAGGCCAGAATGAAGACAAGGACAGAGGAAGACAACAGAGTTTTATCATATCATAAAAGTGGAGACCTGAGAGGATAACAATGACGAGGATGATGACAATAATTATGACAATTATGGTGGTGACAACTGCAAAGACAATGACACTGGCAATGACAATGAAGTGGGACAATGATGATTATGATGACAATATAATAAATATGAATAATGACAATGACGATCATTAGAAATGACAGATAACAGTGTGTCTCATTACAAAACACCTATCCTTGGGCCGTAGCCAGGTCTGCAGCACTTTAGTATAGTGCACTGCTCCTGTGTGCACATGGATTTTTTAAAAGATATCTTCTCCAGCTCAGGGTCAGGAGAGAGTGGCATACAAGTGGATTAAGGCAGAGGTCAAGGCCCAGTCACGCATTAACTGTCCAGTCCCAAGCTTCTCTTTCCCCTGTTCTGCCTTGGCCCCTCCCACAAAAAATGATCAACTGTCCTATCCCAAGCCTCTGCATGCCATCATCCATTCCTTTGGCCCCTCCCACAAATAAATGTAGGGTGGCTAAGGGTACTGTGAACAGTCAGGGGGTGGGGGCTGGGAAGGCAGAGAGCGGATCAGATATTTACTGTAAGTGCAGCAGCTATGCATGTGTGTGTGTGTGCGTGTGTTGTGTGTGTGTGTGTGTGTGTGTGTGTGTGTGTGTGTATGACCATGTGTGTATGTGTATATGTGTGTGTGTGTGTGCGTGTGTGTGTGTGTGTGTGTACTACCATGTGTGCATGTGTATGTGTGTGTGTGTGTGTGTGTGTGTGTGTGTGTGTGTGTGCTTGTGCATGTGCGTGTGTGTGTGTGTGCTTGTGCGTGTGTGTGTGTGTGTGTGTGTGTGTGTGTGTGTGTGTGTGTGTGTGTGTGTGTGTGTGTGTGTGTGTGTGTGTGTGTGTGTGTGCTGGTGCGTGTGCGTGTGTGTGTGTGTGTGTTTGTGTGTGTGTGTGTGTGTGTGTACGACCATGCCTGCATCTGTATGTGTGTGTGTGTGTGTGCACTTCAAGAGGCAGGAAGCCAGACAGAATCAATCCTGGATCAGGCTTCTAGAACCATTGTTTGTAGGGAGATGGGCCAAACGTACAGCTCAACCCCTACCAGACTGACAGGCTGTACAACAGACATGTGTTAAACTTAAAGCACTCTTCCTAAGCCACCTACTGCTTCTGTGATTCCAACATACAGTGACGTGATGTCAGATGTACTGATACATACATTCATACAGCTGATACTGTTTGGCCATCCCAGGTTAAAATGCTGTTGTAAACAGTGCAGTGAGACTTACATGGCTCTCCAATGAATCATTTGAAACTTGACATGAATGAAATTATACAGTCAACATTTTAATCAAATTTAGTATATCATTACCCTTCGTTTACACATTTTTTTCAAAAAGGGAAACAGGAAAAAGGGGCACCATGCCAAAGTTTGGGCACCACAAGGGGATTTACCAAGGTCTCTTGATTTTAATTTGCTTGACAAGGCCTGCTTGCAGTCATTGTTTCCAGAAGGCCAGGTGATGCAAATGTCAAAGTGCTATAAATACCTCAAACCTTGACCCAGCAATCAGCAGCCATGGCCTCGTCTAACCAGCCAGCTTACACACTCAAACCTAAAATAGCTGAGGCCCACTAAGCCGTTGAATGACAATAAAAGATAGAAAAGCATTTTTAGCTAGCTAGCTTTCCTTAATAATGTAATTATTAAATGACAGCTAGCAGTAATGGTAAATGTCCAAGGAAAAGACAAAGACAGCCTTTTAGGAGAACCAAATGATTCCAAGACAGGCAAAATCAGACCATTTATTTAAATGTAAAAATCCTTCAGAAATCCATTCTGTTTGTTTTACTCAGTCTATCTGTTTCTACTAGCCTTTAACAGACTCAATGTCAATGTCAATGTCAATTTATTTATTAAGCACTTGACAAACAGCAGCAAATAATATCAGAAATCAGAATAAATAAAATCAGAAAATAATATCACTTACTTTTATAACTTAACTTAATACTAAATAATATACATTTTTAATTGTTGCACTGGGCACCAACGTCCTGACAAATGTGACCTCCATAGAAGCGTCATCAGAGGAAACCTTTACTGCACCTATGACGCAACTCAGTGGCAGGCGTTTGTAAAACACATTTCTCACATTTTTTTCATCCTTATATTTATGTTTAGTTAAGAAAAAGCACAGCTCGGCAGATCAAAGGTACAATTATACAAAGATGTGTTTACATTCTGCTTAATAACAAGTACCATTTTTATCTTTGTTCAGACAGACAAATAATTCAGTGTTCTCTTCAGCCCACATTTAATAGTGAAATGAAAAAATAAGATAAGTACAATAAAAAAAGCTATTTACAAATAATGAACCATGACAAAAGCTTTCAAAACTTATCATATGTTCAGACTTATTTCTTTCTATATATGCACTGTTCTGTCCATGGCTTAGTTCATGAAATGTTTCTGACTGGATATTTACTTACTGTAATTACTCTGACAATATGAAAATCCTATAACTGAATAATTCTTCCAGTCTTAACATCTGTCATTTATCAGAAACTGCTAGGACCAGGGTTTTAATCTCTCAACAGATGTATAATAAGATGAATTGAAATGAAAGTAAACTATAAACAAAATAAATGATGACATTTCACAGTTTAATTTTTAGCCTTTTGAACCAGACTGCTCCCCTGATTATAAAACTAACAGCTTTGGTATGTAGTCCTAATCCCAAGATAATTTGGAGGTTTACAAGAACCTGTGAAGGCGCTGACAGAATACATTTTGAGCATGTCTTGATCTGAGGGTTTTCGTTTTTTTGTATTCCAATTCTGTACATCAGGAAATCAGTTCCAGGAAAAGTATGGGTACAGGCTCATAAATATTGGATGGTTGAGGCACTGCACTCGTAATGCAAAGATTTAAACTGTGCATACCATTGTGACCATAGAAATGCAATTCAGACCTCTCTATAATGGAGTAGGGTGCAGGTGGAGATTGCAAGGATAGAGACTTATTTTGATTCCAAGAAGAAGGCAGAGTGGGGAAGGGGGGAGAGAGAGAAAACATGGAAATACCCTGGTAGAATGGAAAGCAAATGAGTGAGTGAGAGGGGGAGAGAACGGGAAGGAGAGAGACAGGGAAAGAGAAAGAAAGAGAGTGATAAAGAGAGTGAAAGAGTGAGAGAAGGAGAAGGGGAGAGAGAGATTGAGTGAGGGAGTGGGGGAAGTAAGCAAGCGAACAAGAGAGGGAACTCACGGACCCAATGCAGATGTTGCTTCGGTTAATCTAATCTCCTAAACCGACCTAATATGACAGATTGAGCTTCACTGCCTGTCAAGCCTAATCCTTGGGAGACACGAGTCCCAGTCACTCGCAACCCCACTCAGGGTGGAGGAAAAGACTTAGCATGCATAGCCGTGGACAAGGCACCAGTCACTCGCAACCCCGCTCAGGGTGAGGAAAAGACTCATCATGCATAGTAGCCATGGCAAATGAATCGATTTCATCCCGTGCTTTTCTAATTTGTCACATTACTCACATGCTCACAGTCAATTCCTCCATCCTCAATTCTGCCCAAAAAGGCTGCTAATACATGCGCAGCTGTGACTTAATGCTTAACCTTAACGGTTGAAATCAGGGGATTTCAGGTTGGAATACTGCACAACTAGGGAAAATGTGGGTGTGGGATGGTGCTTTCTGCACCATGGCAAGTGAAGTGTCCTTGAGCAAGGCATCTAAGCCCAAATTGCTCCAGGGACTGTCCCCTGTAAAATAACTGTAATTTGCTCTGGATAAGAGTGTCAGCTAAGTGTAAGTTAATGTAATGTTCTCTACAGCCAGCTATCAGGAATAGTCTATGACAGTCTGATCTGAGCTGAAACACAGAATACACAAATAAATCCAGGGGGGGGGGGGGGGGGGGGGGGGGGGCGAAAGAGAAAGAAAGAGCTCTCTTAAGACAACTTCGAGCACGAAGGCAGACAGAGAAATATGAGGATGGCTGTGTGTGTATGTGTATGTGTGTGTGTGTGTGTGTGTGTGTTGTGTGTGTGTGTGTGTGACTCTCTCTTTCTCTCTGTATTTGTCTGTGACTTATGGTTGAAAAACCTAATGAATCATTTGTTTGTGACTCAGTCAAGGCCATCACAAATGGTTATCCAATTACAGAGCAGGGTCCCAGAGAGGTACTGAGAGCACACGCTACCAAAAAAGAAACATACTGTAGACGAGACAAATGATTTTCTATATTTCATAAAAATATAGTGGGTGTTTGAGTAGAATCAGGTGGTGCGCCTTCAAAGCTCAGTGAATGGGTGATGTGTGTGTGTGTGTGTGTGTGTGTGTGTGTGTGTGTGTGTGTGTGTGTGTGTGTGTGTGTGTGTGTGTGTGTGTGTGTGTGTGTGTGTGCAGCCACGTTTCCTCCCTGCATGAGGTCTGATTGCACATGTATACAGGGCTGTTTATGCTGTGTATACGCCTAGGCCCCAGAGAGACAATCCATCCTGATTCCAGCGTGGCTGAGAGGGACTGTCTCTGCCTCCCAGTAACAAGGAGGATAATAGTGATGTAGGATAAACATCTACACAGGCGCTCTACCCCCCACTCGCTATGTCAAGCAGGGAGCACACAGATACCCATGAACAAACACACACAGACACACAGACACACACACACACACACACACACACACACACACACACACACACACACACATATACACACACATACATGCACATGTGCTGCACATACTGTACACACACAGACATGCACCATACAAACACACACACACGCACACACACACAGTGCACAGTGTTTCCATCTTCTATCAAGCGTCCTCATATTTCTCTCTCTTCCTTCCTGCATTTCTTTTAAGTTGTCTCAGGAGAGCTCTGTCTCACTATATCTCTGAATTTGCTTTTTCCATAATTCACCACAAAGAGAGTTTCGGATTTCGATTAGGTTTTTGGGCCATAAAAGGGGCATTTCCTACATCTAGGCATCGCTAAAGATTGTGTGTACAAATGTGCGTGTATGTGTTGGTATGTGTGTCTGTAATAATGCTTGACCATAGATGTGCATGTGTACTAGTGTGTATTTCTGTGTGTATGTACTTATTCGCCAGTCACACACCATTGGCAATGCTGACAGGTGTTCCTTGGGAGCCCATAAAGTCTCATTTTCCAGAGGGCTTCCTCTAAACCAGACAAACAGGCCTGTTTTTCATTTGCAAAAGCATTACCTCCACTCTGCTCGCATAACCAAGGATCAATACCTCTCAGGCTGACAACCCAAAGAATGTTTGTGTCTTTCTCTTAGATCTATGAGTGTCTCCCCCCACCCCACTCCTCTCCTCCCACCCCACCCCAATCTCTCTGTCCTCCAGCACCCCCATGTTGGACCACAAACCTTTGAATTACTGTCTTCTCACTTATGTGTTTTTGCCTAGTGGCTTGTCTGCATCCGCAGTTGGTTGGATGGGTGTATGAGCATGAATACAAAAATGTGTTTGTGTGTGTGTAAGAGCACATAGCACCTGAAGATGTGTCAGAGTGTGCCTGTGTGTGTGTGTGTTTGTGTGTGTGTGCGTGCGCGCGTGTGTGTGTGTGTGAGTGTGTGCATGCACATGTGTACGTATGTAGCAGGATGACTAGCGACGGAGCCGACAAGAGACAGTATTCCCAACAAAAAGCTTTTCTTTAATTTTTTTTTTCTTCCTTTTTTTTTCTATTTTCATAAAAAGTGCAAATATATACAGTGCAGGAAAATGGCTAAACTGACAAAAAGAAACAGGCAAAACTCACAAAATGAAAAAGGCAAAAGTGCCAGACTATATCTCTCTAGACTCTGAACACACATGGATGC
>CM050219.1:1550000-1567500 GCA_027475355.1 Coilia nasus | reverse complement strand
GCTTTTATTTACTGAAGTGCACATTTGTACACTGTCAGACAAGCGACCGGAGTCTCCGCCATCTTGGTTACTTTTAACGAGCGGGAAGTTTTTGGTTCTTCTTCTACGGTTTTCAACCTCCCGGTGACTTTTGGGATAGCGTAGTGTAGTTCGCTTGCACACTGCAAAATACTACCAGAAATACCAAGCCATCCGGGTACTTTTGGCCCAGCTTCGCCTACTACTGAAAGCTTACTAAGGTATTCGGATGTTCTAGGTCGTGGCTTCCTCATTTTTGGCTACTATGCAGGCGGCTAGTAAGGGTATTCGGATGCAGGGTATGTCTTTCACTAGCGTGCGCGCACACCACATGCACACACACGCACACACACACACATAGTACACACACACTGCTGTACAAAGGTTAAAGCTTTTTTAGTGAGTGAAAGTGATCAGCAAACTGTTACAGTAATTCCATGCACGTTTGAAGGTGTGCTAAGAGCCTCCTTAGCAGCCGTAGAAGGCTTCACCTTGAACAGTTACATATGAGGCTACAGCAAAAGGCCACGAGCCAGTCAGTGCCTTCACAGAGGAGACTGCAAAACAGCCCCTGCCCACTGACTCGCATAACCCAGAAATCATGGCAAGGGCTCACGCCCACGTGTGTGTGTGTGTGTCTGTGAGTGTGTCTGTGTGTGTGTATGTGAATATATGTGTGTGAGAGCATGTGTGTACATATTGGTTTGTGAGTGAATGTGCATACATGTGTGTGTGTGTGTGTTCACAAGTGCATGTGTACCTGCGTATGTGTGTGTGTGTGTGTGCATGCGTGTGTGTGTGTGTGTGTGTGTGTGTGTGTGTGTGTGTGTGTGTGTGTGTGTGTGTGTGTGTGTGTGTGAGTGTATGTGCATGTGCTTGACTGTATGTGTGTGTGTGTGTGTGTGTGTGTGTGTTTCTGTTTGTGTGTGTGGGAGTGCAAAGTAAAGGCGCGGGATGAGTGGATGGTAGTGCGGTGACAGGGGAACAGAGGCGCCCCCCCTGCCTGCATCCTCGCTCGTCAGCATGAATCAGGGCAGGGCAGGGGAGACGCACTGAGCTGCCACAATGGCAGGCCCGTGGAGAGGGAGGAGGGGGAGACACACCACTGCCAGCCCAGGCCATGCACACTGACCTGTGGAAGGGACAGAGGGAGGGAAGGAGGGGAGAGACCGAGAGTGTGTGGGTCGCCACCCATACATTGCAAAGACTGGAGATAGAAAAGCAAGACACACAAGGGCAAAACATACACATACACAGGAGAATGCATTCACAAATGAATGCATTTAACACACACAAATGCATACACACGCACACAGAAAAAGAATAAATGCATTGCTGACTGGAATTCTCCTCCACAGAAATTAAAAGATTTGTGCCCACACAGGTGCACGCACACATACGGACACGCACACACCCATGCCTCTGCATAATGAATGTGAATGACAGAAGAAAAAAGTGAGCTCCATGCTGCTTTGTGCAACCTAGGAGTAAAGTGTTTAAATCTTGAAATCCTCCTATTCTATATCCATAAGTCAGAGAACTAAAACGTATTACTATAGACAGACAGGGCATGCAGTTTCCAGTTCTTAGCAACATTGCAGGTCACCCATTTTCTATTCCATTTGTTATGGGAAGTAATAACTTTTAAAGTCTTGCAAATATCTTGCAATTCACCATACTGTTTTTGTTGAGGATCAACCACAAATAACATGTCAGAAAAGGATACCCACAGAAGCCAGATAGCCCACTAAAGCATTTCAGGATACAAACCAAACGCAGCGAGTGTGGTGCATAACCTGGAACCTGCAATTCTTGCTGAACGTATTGCTCTTGGCGTGGCCCCGTTATTTGCATTTCAGGAAGCCTACGAGTGGTAGGAAGCAGGATGGTTGCTTGCTTTCCCGCTGGGGACGCCAGGCTGCCGTTTCTCCTTACCCCCATGAGCGGCGTTGCACCGCCGCTTAGAGCCTGCGCATAGATATCCCCATGCTTGTGTCCATCTCCGGTGCTGAAGTGAAGCTAATCGGCTTTGCTTTAGTTGCAAAAGAGAAAATACTTGCGTGTCTGTCCGTGCATATCTAAAGTCAAAAGAAATAATCACTATTTTTTTTACTTCATGAATTCTGAGGATAATTGAGCGTCATAAACACATCATGCAGCTTCAAGGGAAAGTCAGTGCAGTTTTAGGAGGTAAAGAACCCTGAAAAACTGGATGCAAAACTCGGATGCATTTGTGATTTCACTGGCATTTAAAGAATTGTGTGATTTTTGGTACTCGTTATCTTTAAAATCTTCCTACGTTGACGGGAAACCGCTGAAGTGGTAGGCTTCGTTACGCATCTCGGACGGACCCTGCGAGTACTATCGCATAGACTTGCAGATAGTGCAGCGGACCGGGCGTTTGCCGTACCTGGTCGGTATGGATGCGTCCAGCCTTTGGGAAATTGTGCTTTGGGAACGTGCCATGGAATAATATGGGAATACAATAGAAATGGACCGAGAGAATGTGATTTGCCCATTGCTTAAAAGACGTCTGATATCGAAGGTAAGGAAAATAATGGATTTACACTGTGAAACTGAGTTCGTGTCCAGACCTGCCACCGTCCAGTTCAGAATTCGTGAGTGTCTGTTCAACATGCAGAAATATCAGTCATACTGACAGATATTTGCTTAAATATTGCAACTATTAATGCAGAGTAGCATCGTCCTCAAGAACCTTAATCAAAAGGACCAAGTTCTACTGTAACATATAGGAGTACGAAAATAGTTGTCTGCTGCACTGTCATTGCACTGCGTATGTAATGAATTGTTTTATCAAATATAAAGCTCATTAAAATGGCTAAATGCACCCATTATTGCAAAATCAATGAAATAATGCTATAGCAGCAGGCTAACTAAATAGTGCTTTTAAATGGTGTCTCTATTGAATTTGGATCAGTTGGTGCGCCTATCTTACCCTGTCCTCTTGTTGGGCGAGGTTATTCAGATCTGATTTATCAAGTGATTGGATGTACAGTCATATTTGCTGTACTTCATCTTCGCTGTTTAATTCATACCCTCTCGATGCAAAAATAGTATATAATGGCGCCATACTTTGAGAGTTACATTTGATTGATCCACGGTATGGAGAACTATCTATACTTGCTATCAGTTTGCAGTAACAGCAATTATTAAAAAAAGCTCCCTCCCCAACCCAAAATGTATTGCAGGTCAGTCCTAAGCATTATTCTGTCCATAACATTTTGTGTCTAATGCCAGCATAGGATGTCCTAAAATTGCGAAGTTCAAGTTGTAAAATAGACTAGGCGTTTTTTCTTCATATGAAAGTAATAAAGACCCTTTTATTTGTGCGCTGGAGATGGATTTACCGCATACATAGTTATTGTAAATCCATTCAGCGCTCATTACCGTCTGTTCGGTATCAGTGTCTGGCATGTGTTCCAATCGGCGTGAAGAGACACATGCACATCAGTTCATGCAGCCACGTCCATCTTCCTTTCTCCAGAGCTGGTAGATTGCGAGATGCAAGTGCATAAGGCGACGATGTTGTGTGTTGAGTGTTTTCGTGTGTCTTTTTGTGCCACAGGCGACCAAGTGTTTCTGATATACAGTCGATTCTAACAGCATCTGTGCTATTTAGCTGCCCAATGGATCGGCTAAGTCTTGCATTTTTTTGTTTAGCCTGTCTTTCACAGTAATTGTTAACGGGAGTTGTGTTTGGACGGTTCCCCAGTTTTAAGGTGGGCCAGGTGACGATAATAAAACGGCCCTGTTGGCTAACTTTTATTCACGGTTTCCACACAGGCAGAGAAGTCCGTAACTGTATTTAACTCTGACGGCCACTGGGGACAAGCTGCACCAGCTAAGCGTGTATTTGGGGGTGAGGGTCCACGGTGGCGTCTTTGGATGATTACTTACACAGGCTTACAGGGGCCAAATATGTCTGGTGACCTGAATAACATCTCACCATTTGTTATTTCAAACTCTTCAGAGTGGTTGTCCCTAATAAAAACATAGGCTTCACAGCATGGCAATTATTTAGAGGGGCTGTACAAAGGCTTTGCCATGCATGTCCTCCACAACAGGCCATAATTGGAGTTATCTGCTTGTCAGCAGTCTGTGTTGTTTACAGGGCGGTGAAGAGTGATAAAAGATGAACTCCCGGGCAGCAGGCTAACATAACCTAGATACCTGTGGCCGGAAGGTAGCCAACTGTGTCTTTGTGTTCCTATTGAGCATGCTCAGAAGCCTGCCAAAACATGGGCCTTTCTGCTTACTGTATTTTCTTCCATACTTCTGTGTGTGTGTGTGTGTGTGTGTGTGTGTGTGTGTGTGTGTGTGTGTGTGTGTGTGTGAACAAGAGTGTGTGCGAAAATGGTTGTTTACCTGAGTTGTAGGTTGCAATCTGGTGTGCCTGGGAAACAGGCCTATTGAATGTAATCAGGAGGCTGTGTCCCCCGGTGCAGCACTGGCTTGTGGCTCCTGGAGATTAGTGGCCTGCTGCCTTAATGGACTTTGAACCCCCGTGGAGCACAGAGCCACATGAAGCACTCTCACACTCCATGCACACTTATGCAGGCATGTATGTGGGTGCAGACATACACACACACACACACACAAGCATATATACAGTATGTACACACATGGGCAGGCACAAACTCACACATACAGGTGCACATCCATGTTCCTGAATGCCCTCTCACACACACACACACACACACACACACACACACACACACACACACACACATACATACATAAGTGGTCATACATAATTGTGCCAAAACATTGCGCCACACATATACACATCACGCACACACACACACACACTTGCAAACATATTCAGGCTGCAGAGCACACAGACAGAAAACACACACACACAGAAAACACACACATACAAAAACACACACACACACGCATGCCCGCACACACACACAAACACACATGCACACACACACATGCACACACACACATGCACACACACATACAGTAGACACTAACAGACTAACATGCTCACAATTCTGTTAAGTCTGTGGAGACATCACAGAGGAGACGAGGGCAGAATGACATGACAAACTGGCATGGAGCTGTTGTTACGATGTGTGAAAGGGAAGGGGAGGGGAGGGACCAGACCAGAACAGAGCAATGCTCTACTGCTCTCTGCTCCCCACTCTCTACTCCAGACCCAGGCACCTTTGCCTCCTATGCAGCCGTGTTTGTATAAACAAAAGCTGGAGGTCGGCCAATCCACCAGCTAATCACCCCAGTAATTGGCCTTCGCTATAAAGCAAAGTCGTTCGCCTGTTTGAGAGGAAGATGTTAGATTTCTAAGAGGAAGAGAGGAGGGCCCGGCTGTCTGACATGCCCGCCAGCACTGGAACAGGCAGGGGTGCGTGCACACACAGACACACACACAGACACAGACACACACACACACACACACACACCTCCAATCCCCAGCTGGCTCTGCCTTGTCAGGAGAGAAGCGTCTCTTTAACTGTCAAATTAGAAGCTTTGGAATGGCCATGAGATTTGTGTGTCTTGCTCTCGGCAATTTCTTTTTCTAGAAAAATACGCCACTGCACTGAAAGTGTGACAGTGCTGCTGATAGTGGTGGTGATGGCGGAGGGGGTTATGCCCTTGCTGTAGCAGACCATCCCAGGGACAGGCACACACAGCTACAAAGGCAGCCCTTAGGCCCTGTATGTGGTACTGTGCAGGGACAGGACATCGCGAGTGGATATGGAGGTGTGTGTGTGTGTGTGGCTCGGTAGGTGGGTGCATTGGTTTTGTGGTAGGATGCATGAGTCAAAGCCGGGATTCATATTGCCTCAAGTAACACTTGTGTGTGTGTGTGTGTGTGTGTGTGTGTGTGTGTGTGTGTGTGTGTGTGTGTGTGTGTGTGTGTGTGAAGCACGTGGGCTTCCTTCACACCGGTCTAACTCCACCCCCACCCCACCAGTCCCACTGCCAAATAATTCCTGTACCTCCTGCCCACATCAACCAAAAACAGATCACTTAAAATTCTTCCTTTTCTTTCTTCCTCTCCTATCTTCTTCTTCTTCTTCTTCTTCTTCTTCTTTTTCTTCTTCTTCTTCTCCTTCTTCTTCTTCTTCTTCTCCTCCTCCTCCTCCATTATCCTCAAAAACACCCTTCATCAAATGTCACTATCTCTGCCCCTGAATGCCTCTGCGAGATGTAAAGGCAGGCAGGAGAGTGTAGGGCAGGGCAGTGCATCTGAGCGGGCCTGGCGCGTCTTCAAGCAGGTCTTTAGGCTCTATTATAATACCCACCTCTAAGCAGGACTTTGGGCCTCTCAGCGGCTCTGCCGGCTATAAATAATGCCGCATATGGCACAGCACTCTGACCCTGACATGCTTTAGGCCCCTCCCCCCTGGCCTGCCCAGAGCACGAGCTCACGCATCAGATCGTGTCGCGTATGCACAGAGTTGCATCTTCCTCTCTTACTCTTTCTTTTTCTGTCTGTTCATAATGCCTTCTGCTCTCCCTTTCTGCCTCACCCACTGTTATTTTAGAAGTAACCCCACATACATGTTTCCTGTTATCCTTTGTGTTGTCCTCTTTCGAGTATCTTTCTCTCTTCTCTTTCTTTTCCTCTCTCTCTCCCCCTTTCTCTTCTCTGTCACCTGCTCACTTTGTGGTGGTGGCCACCTGGCTTTTGATCCACAAAGCCCACAAGATGGTGGTGGGGAAGGTGGGGGTTGGAGGGGGGGAGGTGGGGCTGTTTGTTTACTGCACATCAGTCTGAATCAGCAGCCATATGTCAGGCTAACCGGTAGCAGTCTCAGAGGACTGCCACAACACCACTCACAAAGGAAACAGTTAAACTAACAAATACTTAACATTTTAAACCCATGTTTTTGTTTAAAACTGAGGCACATTTGGTGCTTACCTGTGTTCTCGTTAACATTTGTGAATGTGACAGCATTTGAAATTCAAATGTTTTGTTTTTGTTGTTCAACCAATTCCTTTTTTTTCTCTCTTCCTGGCGTATGCATCTGCTCAGGGGGAAAAACAACAAATGATACTGATTATTGGAATGCAACTCTGGAGTGCTAAGTAGAGGCAAGTTCTGTCGTGAAGTTTTAAATTTTGAAAGGCGCTGGCAGCAACATGAAAGGGAGGGGAAGACACTGGCCTAATGGTTATTGAGCTGTTTGGCCTCTCCGTATGGATCCTTTAATCTCAAAACAACTCCTGTCCACAGCTTTGACATTGTGATGTACTGCCGTGTGCTGCAGGGAGATGAAGAGAGGAGCACTTACTGTGTTTACCTGTAAAATGCTGCTGGGAGCTGGAATGGAGGGCCTGTCAAAGTGTCAAAGGCTTGTGAAGGGATTCACATTTCTTTCTCTCTCTCACTCTCTCTCTCTCTCTCGCTCTCTCTCTCTCTTTGTTTCTATGGCTCTTTTGCTCTCCCTCTTTTCTAATTTCACTCTGTGCTGGCACAAGTGCCATTTTCTGTCTCTAAACAGCCCCTGCACAAAAGGTAGACTAATGGATGAAAGAAAAATCTAGAAGGTGGAGAATTATCATGGAAAATTAGTACATTTTTTCAAAGTTTTCTCTGGTTCTTCTTATTTATCTGTTGTTGTCTTGTCCTCTCACCTTGCTTGTAAACTTCAAAGATAACTGCAGTGTCATTTATCAAAACAACTACGTCTTTCTCCATTGATTCCACCTGCCAAGTTGAGTAAGCCCTTCAGTTCACACTGGAGCAGGCCTTCGCATCTTGGTAATATGCACTGGTGTACACCACTCTTACAGACAATAACAATAACTTCAAAAGACATAAAACTACTTCTGTACTAATCCCCGTGGATGGTTAAAACCAATTTCCTCTTGTGTAAAGTCATTGTCCTGCAACATGCTGATGCAAATCAGTTTTATGAATCAAGAGAACAGCAATAGCAATTGTTGAGAGAAAGAGAGAGAGAGAGAGAGAGAGAGAGAGAGAGAGACACACACACAGATAAAGTTGGGGTTTTCTGGATTTGCACTCAGTGCTCCAGCAATGTTCCTAATAAATGTTTCTGTCTGACACATTCACATTGTCTCCATGTTGAGCAGTATCTTGAGTTACAAAGCACAAGCTTTAATGGTGGAAATGATGGTGTTCGGTGACTGCCATGGTGCTTATACCTAAAAAATGAGTGACAAGAGAGGGAGCAGACAGCTGCCATTTACGGAGGTCTGTCCGCCAAACATATCTCGTACTCTCGTCTGAATTCCCAAATCCAATTCGTATTGATTCAGAATGAAAAGCCTTAGCTGATCCCTCAGATCTTCTTGTTCCCTTTGATGCATTATCAGCCCAGACGCTGAAAACCACACCAAGCCGAGAGTGTGGGACTCCTTAAAAGAGATGACAGTTCTGACAGGGAACTCTGTGGAGGTTGTGTGTGGTTGTGTGTGTGTGTGTGTGTGTGTGTGTGGTGGTGGTGGTGGGGAGGGGGTGGTCTGGGGTGGGGAGCTGTCTAATCTGTCTGATGTTTGGACAGATATTTTTTCTGCTACTACTAAAATGGTGACATGGCAGAACAGAATAGCCCAGGCCTGGCTGTCTTCAGGGGTTGTGTCTGAATAACATTGGCTTATTATTTTTTTATGATTTATTTGTATATCCCTATCCCACCCTAGTGCAACGACTACCCCCCAGCCTTCCCCAACCGCGCCCCACCTCTATACCGCTACCCCAGGCCAAAAGTCCCAATCCAGTCGTTGACAGGTCAGCACTTATAGAGTTAGAAGTCCGAATAGAACAGAAAGAGGATTGCATTATATCCTTCCTTATTACTCTTCTCCCTCTCCTCTCTCTCTTTCTCTCTCGCTTTCACTCTCTCTCTCTGTCTCTCGCTGTCTCTCTCTCGCTGTCTCTCTCTCTCTCTGTCATGTCACTGTGTGACTGTGGATCAAGCCCTCTCTCACACCCTCCCCTCTTCTCAGTTATGGACACAATCTCCTGACAACATGATGGCTAGCCTCCTCTTGTCTGTCAGGCTAATTGGGAGAGATAGCATCTGTTCATTCAACTCACTGGAAGAGGCTTTAAAAGGCACAAGAGCAAAAAAGGGCAACTTCTCATCTTCTGGAAGGTTCCTAATGACTCAGAACAGGCATGGTATCAATTACCAAACTATCTTTTTTTCTCTAAACACTGGGGAGGATATTTAGGCACATTATCATAACAATGGCATATTGCTTAACGTAATGCCCTCAAGAGAAGAATATTACTTTGGTCGTAAATCAATTAAGAGACCATTGTCAGCAAACTCGGTGGACAGTTATTACACTGTGCGAGGCGCATGGCTCTGCCATGGAGCCGGCAACCATTCTGTGTCTGACAGGCGAAATTACACCTCAGAGACAGCCATTTGTCACTGGCTTCTGGGGCACTTAAAGATGGCACAGTGGGAAGAGAGATATAAAATTGTGGAGATTGAGCTGTGTTTCTATCCAAAGAGAAGCCCTGTGTCAGCTCTCCTCACAGCACAAACCCCACCACCACCACGCCCTGAAGAGGCCATGCGACGAAGCAGTCATACCACCAAACTCACCCACACACATACACACACTCACACACACACACAAAAGTGTGCACACACACACACCAAACACACACACAAAAGTGCACACACACACACGCCCCCCACACACAGATTTACTATATCGTTGGCCGGCTGTTGGTGTAATTTTTTTGAAGATTCATTTTGTGGCAAGAAAACAGACCCCAGCAGTTCAAAAGGCCACACTCATTTAAGCACCTCTGCAGCCAACCAGTGGAAGAAGCACCGAGGCAGATAGAAAGTGCATGGTAGAGGAAAGAATGTATGTGTGTGTGTGTGTGTGTGTGTGTGTGTGTGTGTGTGTGTGTGTGTGTGTGTGTGTGTGTGTGTGTGAAAGACAGAGAGAGAGAGGAAGAAAGAGAGAGAGGATGAAAGTGAAAGGGTAAGGAAAGGGGGAAGACGTGACCAATCAGGTGAAGAAAAACCCTAGCCGAAGGAAGGAAGTGACAGATAGAGAGATGGATGGAGGACGGGCCAAGTGAAGGATTCTGAGGAATGAGGCCATGTGTGAAGTTCAGGAGGAAAAATGGTGGTGGAGAAGCAGTGGAAGGTGGGAAATCGATAAAAGGGCAAGTGAAGACAGAGGAGGCAGGAACCTGAGAAGGGCAAAGAGAGGAGGAAGCAGGCACAGTCGGCTTTATTTGGCAGACACAGACACAGAAACACAGTAGCTCAGCTGGAGAAATATACAAGCGTGCTGTAACAGACTTCAAAACAGATAGATCTACTGACAAATATGTATAGACATACATTCAGTCGGTATTGAAACATTTCATTCAGTATTGAAACATTCAGTGTTGAAATTGAAAAACATTCAGTACATAAATAATTTTTTGTGTATGTGTGTGTATTTTTTTTATTTTTTTATTTAACGTTACAGCATTGGAATAACAAAAAACATTTGACATAACAGACATTTAAATAATAATAATATAGCCTGAATAGAAATACCACCACCACCAACAAAACTACTGATTGTTTGACATAGTTGCACTATGGGATAAGTGTTAGAAACAGGTCAGACCGGAACATTTTGAGAGGTAAGTTCTCAGGTGCTTTTTAATGCTAGCAAGGCTGTCAATACAAAAAACACCAGCCAGTAGGTTATTTTGCCACCGAGCTATCATCAGCAAATGAAGAGACTTTGATCTATCTCTGCTGTCAGAAAGAAGAGACTCTAAACATGTGTTTGAGGAATAAAGATGAGCATAGATAGATGATAGCTAGACAGAAAGATAGACAAACTCCTGAAGCCACATCACCATTTATTTACTATTTCAGTCTTACATGGCCAGAAAACATCATGGGTAGTGAAGTTTACATATGGGGGAGAAATTAAACATGGGAACAGACAGACAGAGGAAAAGATGGGAGAGGGGAAATAAGAAGAAAAAGGTTGTAAAAAGGAATGGGTGACTGCTGTGCTACAGCATTTGGCCTTGCATAAGCGTCTCATTACGGGGCTTCCAGCAACAACAGCAGCAGCAGCTCTGTGTCAGTCTGCCACGGCTGACCCGCCGCCTGTTGCCCCCCCCACCCCCCACTGTGCCATGGCTGCTTGAGCCAATTAGGAACACTTGGCACGGCAACCGCCTCTCTCCCCCGGCCATGGCCATCCAGCACTCACTGGCTTGGCTTGGCGTGGCCACTGCGCGCTGCACGACGCCTCTGATCGGAATTTTAAAAGGATTTGTCGCAGCTGCCGGGAGGCCGTCACTGCTACCACCAATCCTATCATGACAACCCCCCCACACACACACACACCCGTCTTCACCCCCTCCCTGCAACGTCAACCCACATCCCCTCACTCCCACCCCCAACACACACACACAGATACACACACACACACGCACACACAGACACGCATATCATGCTTACGGAAGCGGGCGCATGAAAGTCTGTCTTGAAGCCACGCTGAATTCAATGCATTGCTCTCTCTGTAATTCTACAGTGCTGCTTGTGTGCAGGGCACCACAGGATGTGGGGCGGAGAGATGATAGAAGAGAAGAAGGGATCAAGGCAGTGAGAGTAAAGGGATAAGACTGCAAAGAAACGAGGGAGGAGAAAAACAGCATGAGGAGGAAAAAGGGGGCACTGTGGATAAGGGATGGAGGGGAAGGACTGGGAGGCGGGGTGGTGGGGGGGGGGGGGGCTTTCTACAGTGCTGTGTGTGTCTGTGTGAAGACTGCAAGGGCTGCCACAGATGACAGGAGATGGAGAGAAGTGAGGGAGATGGTGGAAGAGAACAGGGTGGAGGAGAAGGGAAGAAGGGATTGAGTGAGCAGAAGGATGTGGCGAAGAAAGAGTAGAACCGAGGAGGATGGAAGGAAGGGAAAAAACAGAAGTAGCCCAGAGATGATAGACAGATAAGAGGAAGATGGGTCAAAAGGAGAGACCACATGTAGATAGGGCTCAAAAACAATCTCTGTTTCATGTAGATAGGGCTCAAAAACAATCTCTGTTTTTACTAATAATTTATTTCCCACTAAAGTCAGAGTCTCCGAGGGCCATGAAGCTGAGTCTTATTATGTTTTTATAGTGTCTTATTATACCGAAGTCATTTCATAGAACACATTGTGCCTGTTCCCAAATGATGACTTTCAAGTCGCATCTGATATAAATATAATTAACAGCAGTTTCCCTGCAAAAGAGATAATTAATCTGTGAAACGCCAATACCGCACAGTTAATTAACACGAGTTATGATACAGGTCTTTAGAATGTTGATGAACGCTATGCTATTGACTTTGAATAGGCCACTTCAACATTCAGAGGTCAAATATTTTTGTATAATGACCACTGTCAATAACATCGGGTTTTGTGCTTCTTTCATATCACTCCGCAAGTACTTCGTTCACTTACCATAATGTAATTTCAACAACAAGCTGCAGCGAGTGATTTAGCAGTTGGACACATTGCTACACAACCCTTATACATTCTATTTCCTCAATGAATTATTTTTAGCAGTGGAGGCCATGAAGGGGCAACAAAATATTTAAAATATGACATTGTTAGAAGTGTCTAACTCTCTGTTATCATATTCTGGTAAATAGCTGTAATGTTTAGGGAGGTGTAATAATGTTTAGGGAGGTGGGGCTTATTTAGGGGGAGTTGAAGGGCTTATTTCATGAGAATGACCGCCTCTCAGAACATTATCCCTTACATATACCGTAGTCATTTGATAGAACACATTATGCCTGTTCCAGAATAATGACTGCCAAGTCATATCAGATATGAATACAATTAACAGCAGTTTCCCTGTGAAAGCGATAATTAATCTGTGAAAAGTCAATATCGCACCATTAATTAACACAAGCTGTTTGATCCTGGAACTTGAAACAAGTGAATATCTCTGGACACAGAGATTCAGCTTCTATAATGTTTCGATCTATCTATCTATCTATCTATCTATCTATCTATCTATCTATCTATCTATCTATCTATCTATCTATCTATCTATCTATCTATCTATCTATCTATCTATCTAGCTGTCTGTCTGTCTGTCTGTCTGTCTGTCTGTCTGTCTGTCTGTCTGTCTGTCTGTTCCCATGTTTAATTTCTTTCCCATATGGATACACTACCCATGATGTTTTCTGGCCATTTAAGACTAAAATAGTAAATAAACGGTGATGTGACTTGAGGAGTTGCCACCACCACAAAGGCAGAAGAGACTTTCTATACATTTCCGCCCCGCTCAGCCCTTTTTCTGTTGGGCTGTTGTAGTCAATTAGCTGAGCGTGAAAGTCTCTGGCACATGTTGACAGGTTTGTGCTGACAGCAGAAGCTGAGGCCTGGCAGCAATAGCTGGAGGAAACAGGAGCAGGTAGAGGCTGTGGAGGCTGAGAGAGAGGCGGGCTGAGGCACTGGAGGATGAATTGACTGCCTAAACTTTAATGCACTTCCACAAAGCCTGCACAACTTTTAACCACACAGCCAAAAAGGGCTGGGGAAAGTTGCTGTGAGCCGCACCTACAACCCTTTTTTATTTCTCTTTAGCAGTCTGAAGTAAAGTAAAGTGAATGTTGCGTCAGAAGGTGTATTTTTGCAGTTGAAAGTGGAGCGTATGTGTGTGTGTGTGTGTGTTTTCTTAGATAACGTATCAAACACATGTGGGTGGACAATCAGATGCTAATGAAGGGGTGTGTTTAAGTAAAAGTGATAGCAAGCATGAAGACTTTATTAACATCAAAGGCATCTAAAGAACATAAATACTTATGAACACACACACATATACACTCAGAGAGATGATACACACTTACTACACACACACTTACTCACACACACACACACATTGACTCATACACACTCACTCGCACACAAACACTATCTCCCTCCCTCCTCTCTCTCTCTCTCTCTCTCTCTCTCTCTCTCTCTCTCTCTCACACACACGCACACACACAGACATACTCACAGCACTGTGCAATAAAACTCTCATAAAACTCTCTGTGGTTTTCTTAAGCTTTGAAGCTGCTTAGTCTGCCATTAAAGCACCTAGCAGTGCTGTGGTAGGAGTGCATCTTCCAGACCAGACTGCTTCCTCCTCACTGCAGCACTGTGTATGTTTCTGTGTGTGTGTGTGCTGTGCTCTGTATGTTTGTGTGTGTCTGTGTGTGTGTGTTTGGGTGTGTGTATGTGCTATGCTCTGTGTGTTTGTGTGTGTGTGTGTGGGTGTGTGTGTGTGTGTGTCCGTGCATGCGTGCCTGTGTGTGTGTGTGTGTGTGTGTGTGTGTGTGTGTGTGTGTGTGTTCAGTCATGGATAATGCTGTCACATCCTCTTGCAAGGACATGCACATTCGTCTCCCATCTGTGTTTCCCCCTTGACATTTAACACCTGTCAGAAAGCCTCACATGTCTAAAAATGGCCACGGTGGCTGTTTCCTGTTCCTCATGCACCTACTGTACACTCTCCTCCATGTGTCTTCACAACTGTAGCTGTTGGTAATTAAGCAGTTACTGTCTCCTCTGGTGTGAGGAAAGCAAACATAGTTTATTCTGTGTGGTAAGAAGTGTAGTCTCTACATACTGTAGGACTGAGCAACATTATCTATCTATCTATCTATCTATCTATCTATCTATCTATCTATCTATCTATCTATCTATCTATCTATCTATCTATCTATCTATCTATCTATCTATCTATCTATCTATCTATCTATCTATCTATCTATCTATCTATCTATCTACCTACCTACCTACCTACCTACCTATC
Source organism: Coilia nasus (assembly GCA_027475355.1). NCBI lineage: Eukaryota > Metazoa > Chordata > Actinopteri > Clupeiformes > Engraulidae > Coilia > Coilia nasus. Next base: position 1,552,687 of record CM050219.1, on the reverse strand, counting down.
CATCCATCCATCCATCCATCCATCCATCCATCCATCCATCCACACACGTACACACATGCACCCAGTCCAGTTGTTACATAGGACTAAGGAACATATATTATCTATCTATCTATCTATCTATCTATCTATCTATCTATCTATCTATCTATCTATCTATCTATCTATCTATCTATCTATCTATCTATCTATCTATCTATCTATCTATCTATCTATCTATCTATCTATCTATCTATCTATCTGTCTGTCTGTCTGTCTGTCTGTCTGTCTGTCTGTCTGTCTGTCTACACACTCATTGAGGGGGGAATACAAACATGAATACATATTCAATATTAAACAATATCCACCTTTTGGGCACTGCTACATATGTTGGGCCCTATTTGAGAATACAACACCACCCATCCTTTCCCAATTATAAATATAAATGGTGGTCATTATGTTCATTGAGGGCCCCTGTCAATGCAGGGGGTGCACGATCCCCATAGAGTGGACTGTGCTGGCCAGTGTGTAAATAATAGGTCTGGGGAGAGATAATCAACCTGTCTCCTGTCCATTCATCCCTTTTTGTTCACTGATCAATGTGGCTTGTTCAGACCTTTTGTCAACCATATCAATAACCATAATTTTTGATAATCCCCCTGGTGACTATGCCATTGACTGATTTCAATTCTTCGGGGCTGTGAGGAACTGGGTCTTCAAGTCTGCAATAATGAAGAGCGAGCGTCTGTCTCTTTTTAATGCTGGCTCTCATCATTCTCCAAACATCCTCACCCCCTGCTGCATAATGGCTGCCACTAATGGCGAGGGACAGAAAGCTAACGAAAGCTGCTGTTGCCATACCACCCCATTTTCTGAAATGTGCAAGGCCAGTTTGCCCGATATCCAATAATTTAATCTAGCGGCAATTAGATAGGCATTAGGGGCATGTGCAAATAGGAAAAAAAGTCTCACAGTCTTTGATAGATTGTGTCATTTGGACCCCCACAGAGAAAAGAGAAGAAAGGGGGGGTACAAAGCAAAGCCACCTGGTGCTTCACTCAGCCAAACTCAGATCCTTTTTTTTGCGTTATTTCGGTTCTTTTTTGTTTTCTTTCTCTTTTTGAGATTGGGAAGCAGATGAGGTGACTGGCAGCAGCACCTGCAGCAGCAGCATCTCGCTTTTATTCTTGTGCCTGTAGCCAGTAGCACCCACCTAGTTGTGAAGGGCATCAGAGAGATAGACGAAGAGAGTGAGAGAGTAAGAGAAAGAGAGAGAGAGAAAAGAGGAGTGCCCATGAATCAGTTGTTTATGATAATTTGCTCGCACAGCTGTACTGTGTAACTGCACCCCCCCCCCCCCCCCCCACTCTCTCTCTCTGTCTCTCTCTCTCTCTCTCCTTTCCTCTTCTCTCTTTACTGTTGCATCGTTGGAAAGCAGGACAAAGCAGCCCTGGGGAAGAGCTCGCCAGAAAAATAGAGCTTTGAAGTCCAAAGTAAGATGGCGGCCGGGAAGAATTCAACCTACATTATAGTCAGGATTGGCAACAACAGAATAGAACCGACTCGTGTGTGGTTGCTATTCTTAGCACTTAATCAATGCAGCAGAAGTGGGAAGAGGAGTTTTTTTTTTCTGTGTGTGTGTGTATGTGAGTGTGTGTGAGCACACAAGTATGTGAGTATCCATGCGCATGTGCATGTGTGTGTGTGCATGCTCTTGTATGTGTGCATGTGTGTGCTTGTTTTGATGTGGCTTATATCTGATATCAGACTTTGGTGGGGGAACTGGGATCCATTCCACCTAATTAAAGCACGAGAACTCACTGAGTTTTTGTGTGTCTGTAATGTGTATGTGTATTTGCCGTTAAAACATCCATATGTATTGTCTCCAGATACCCATTATCCACAGTTTTTGCCTGCTTGTTGCCAAACATGCTGCACTTGCTTTTTACAGTTTCACATTAACACTTAGAAGATGGAATCAGATTGTGCTCAAGCCTAGCAAGTCTTTTGTTCTTTATATTCATGGCAGGTGCTTTGTTTTCACAATCGCTGCACTCTATTCTGTCATCCCCTGAGAATACTAAGCTCCAAGTGGTGCTTTCCTTTGTGGTATTCAAGTCATACTGTGGTGCACACGTGATAATAAAGAGGTGACTGTGCTGTCAAACACTTTGTTTGGCACTCAAACTCTTCCATGGGTCTTTGATTATCTGTATCCAGATAGTAGCTGTGCAATAAGTATGTTAGTTTACCTCTCTCTTGATGCCTTGCGGGGACTGACTACTGACCAGCTTTTAGTCCACTTGGTAACACTTCCTCTTCCAAACCCAAAGGAGCTGGAGATTTGTGGATTCAAGTCCGGTGGGATGCAGGCTACCCTGGTGCCATGACCTGGAAAAAAGTGAGGTTTTGGGGGGTGAGAGTAATGGTTGGTAGCAGTGCAGCAAGTATATTGGCAACCTCCCCTTGTGGGGCACATTATTGACTGAGCCAAACTGCCTGACTTTTGACTCCTAGCTCACTTGGCCTCTTACGAGTCCAAAGAGCTGCAGATTGTTGTGTTCAAGTCTAAACTGACGCGGGGATGAACTACATCTGCTCTCCTTCCTGAGTTTGAGTTTGTTACTGTAGGATTTAAGTCCATTTGGCTTGTGTGATCCTTGACGAAGTACATGATCTTGCCCCACCCCTGTTTATTTTTAGGGGAAGTA